>MNCI01010443.1:29991-117858 GCA_015680685.1 Gnetum montanum
AAAATACCAAAAAAATCACATACCTCAGACTTGCTTAACCATACACCGTGACACTTACAAGCAAGCCTGGGAAGACAACGAACGATTAACCCCAAGTGTTTCTTGTGGCGTTAAGGCATTTAGTCTGCGGAGTTCGACCGGATCGTGCGTGCATGCTCGTATTCGTATGGTTGAGTGTAGGGATACCTCGCCACTCATCAATCATGCTATGTAATCGAAAAAATAAAGGGAATATTTTTGAATTAATTTTTGTCACTACAAATGATCATTTTCATAAGAATTAATTGCTCTCACAATATCATATGAGTGATCAAAAATGCCATAAAAAAGGTCAAAACCCCCCAATTTACAATTGAGAAGCAAGAGTTGGGCATACCTTTGTAACAATGATTTGAGTGTTTTTAGAGTAAGGATTTTCTTTACATTTTTCTAAAAATTATCATTTTGGAGTCCTAAGAAATCCATTCATACTAGTCATTGAGCACCCAAGCTTGAGAACAAGATGAATCTAGAAAAGAGGATTAATTATGATGCAGTTCTAACCAAATTTTTTTTGTCACAATAGCTATATTCCATTTTTGGGAAAATGTTAAGTTGTAGCACATAATCATTTATAACTCATATTTCCTACAAGAGAAATTAAAAGCTAAGGTATCCAACAAATTGAAGGAAGTCTACATGGATGGCTATGCACAATTTTAACTTTTTTCATTAGACTTAATGACAAATGAATAAATGAACCAAACATTGTAGACATATTCCGACTGCATAATGGAAATTTTCTATCAAGACAAATTTTCTCATGTACTAATTTCTGAAGAAATCATTCATTTCATTGTTGATGATAAGAGCATATATTTGCCATTCATGGATATTCGCTTTATTGATCATGATGTCCTAGTTTTTGCATTTCTTTCCAAGACAATCCTAAAAGAATGTAGGGCATAACCATGGGTCAATAACAACCTACTTGCAAAACCTACTCATTCCATGTGTAAAATTTATAATGCATGAATAACATGTATTAATCATAGCACTTTAGTCTAGTAGGGCACCATTAAGATCATGTATTATATTCAACCTTGAGACTTGAAATGCACTTGGACTAGAATTGTAGTGCACAATTTCTATCATGCACTTATGAAGGTAAAAGAGGGCACATGCAACAAATTTTGTTTTGAAGGACTTCTTACACTATTGGCACATAGATTTTGCAAGGGATTCCCTACTTAGTTGCTTGCTTGTGTAGTCATCCATGTTCTTTTAGGAGAAAGTGAGGTAATGAAATTAATCAAATAATGTATAAGGAAATGACAAGCATAACCGATGAACATTAATTTGTCATGTTGATGGGCCTCATTGATGTGGCCTCATTGATGGGCCTTGTTTACATGGTGTTTCCTTGTCGACGGGGCCTTATTTATGTGGTGTTGCCTTGTTAACGGTGCTGCATCAACATAGCATTTGCTATGTTGATAGGGCCTCGTTGATGTAGCACTATAGAAAAAATTACAAATACAAGCTCCTAGCTGTGTTTATGAGCATTCAAGTCATAGTAGTAGCTAAACTCATGTAGTTTTTACATTTGAAAGTTAGAATATTTCCTCGAGTGCCTGTAGTAGGAGTCATTGAGTGTATGGAACTTTATTCAAGCACTGTTATACCTAAACCACATCAATTTGTATGACAATAAAGATGAGCTTCTTGATAAACCTTGTAGCATTCTGGATAGTTTAAATGTTTTATTCTTGCATTTAATGTTTTTAATTATTTATTCAATTTTTCTCAGTAATTAAGCTAATTAAATGATTAAGCAAGATAAGCTAATTAGACTAAATACATAAGTACAATCGCTTTGAGTGTACACACGTATTTACTTGGTAATCCAAGTTACATTATTGCTTGGTGTACATAGTAGTGTAGCGCTTGGTAACCCACCAATGGATATGTGGGTTCAGGACATGTATGGAAAGTAGGACTGGATGCTTATGTTAGGACTAGTAGAGATCAGTTAGTTAGTTAAATCAAATTAGTCATTAAATTACTTTATCTCTCTCTTCAAGCACCAAAGAATCTAAAATATAAAAGGAAAAAAATCATATACCTCGATTACACTTAACCATACCTTTGAGCTTCACAAGTGTAGTTGGAAAGAAAACAAATGACCTTAGGACAAGATTCACTTCCTAGAAGACTAGTGCACTAGAAACTAGAGAGTCCACAAAATTCAATAGGATCACGCGTGAACACTTTGTGATTTGTATGGTTGGGCATAGGGGTACCTTCAACTGCTCATCATTAGCACTATTGTTGGGGACTTTATTTGTTGAAACGTGCACTATCTAGGTTTAGTGGATATCATTAATATCATTGGATGAACCTCAATCACTCCTAGAAATCTCTAGGAATGTTGGGGCCTCTCAGTGCACTTAGAGGAGGGTGAAGAAGCAATTGTATTGGTGATGTAGCATCAAGGGTAGGAGACTGCAGCATAAGTGGTCACTAATAGGATTGTTGACACACTCAATGCACCTATGGAATTTGTACCAAACATCACTAACTTAAAGATGTGTAGGTATCCATAAGAATCATAAGTGGCAGAATAAGTGTAGCATAACATGAAGAACCACTGGACTAACTAGTGGGAACTGAGCAACCACTTTCAGATGTCTTTGACCTTCTAGACAATATTACTGCAACCCAGTTGGAATTATTGGAGACAAGGGGGTAAAACATCATTTTGGATGGGGAACTTGAAATAGCCAAGGAGAAAAATGAACGTGTGGCTATGGAGGTTGCGGAACTAAGGGCTTAGATTTCTCATCCCACATTTCTCAACCTAACATTAACAAGAGATGATCCTATGGAATAGCTTCACACAAAACTCAAAGGGGTTAAGGGTGCAATGAAGATGGTAGTGCTTTATAGATCCTTAGTAGAGGCCACATATCACAAGATTTAGAAGGCCTTGGATCAAACCTACCAAGAGAATGTCTAGTTGACTATAGAAAATCACCACTTATGGAATGTTGATGTACATAAGAAAAAATTAATTGAGTCATCCATCAATAGTAGGAGTAATTGGCTAGAGCAAATACAAAAGTGAGGAGATTAGTGTGGAAAATAGGAATCCTTTCATGGAGGAAGTTTGTGCCCTTCACCAAAAAATTACGATTGAGGTAGCGACCTAGAAATTGGAGGCTCTCAAATTTGAGAGAGTCAAGGATCAAAATAGAGAATAGGTTGGTGTACAAAAATTAGTAAATGAGAAGCACATCAAATTGATGAAGGAAAAAGTGAATGAGGCCCTCCAATAGCTCTAGCAAGGAAAAGAGTTGTGGCAACCCATCATTGATGGGATAGATGCCTACAACAAAGTGAAAATATACATGAAGGAGTTATAGATCGAAGAGATGACAAAGTACATAAAGCTTGTCAATCTCCATTATGGAATTTGGCCATGTTGACTATTGGAAAAGATTTAATGAAAAGAGTAGAAAATTAGAGATCCTTGAGACCACAAGACCTTTGTGAAGGCCCAAGTGACCAACTCAAGGGAGTTGCAGACTAGGGAGATCACATGGGCTCGCTACTATCATGTCATTCAAGACAAAGTAGCAGTCTTATGGGAGATGGAAAAATAACGTATGTAAATGGACCTCATCTCCAAAAAGGTTGAGGTCTAGAAAGATCATTGTACTTGGGTCCTAGAGTTGGGCAAGAAAAAAAAGGCCCATAAGCATCAATACAAGGTGGATCATGGGGCCTATCTAAAGTGGCACAAGGAGGAGTCGGTTGAATGGCATAAGAGAGAGTTGTTCATCTAGGGGATCTAGGTGAAGAGTGCTTATCAACTATTTGAAAGTACTTTCAAGGTGGAGCAATCCCCTACTAATGAGCAGTGAGTAAACCTTATGCTCGACCATATGAATCACTAAGTATTCACGTGTGATCTAGTTGAATTTTGTGGACTTATAACCTTCTAAGCACATTGGTCTTTAGGAAGTGATACTAACGATTGCAATTGATGTCTTCCTAATTACACTTGTGAAATGTAAAGGTATGGTTAAGTGCAACTAAGGCATATGATTTTTATCATTTTTATGTTTTGTGCTTTGAGTTTCCTCAAGGTAAAGAATAAAAAATAAAATAAAATAATTAAATTACTAATTTAATCTAACTAGATACACCTAACTAATCTTAACATAAGCATCTATTCCCTAACTAATCCTAACATAAGCATTTTTTCCCACTTGTTAAACACATCTTGAACATGTTTAACGCTACTAGATTACCAAACGTTAAGCATTATTGGGATTACTAAGTGCCAAGCATATGGTAGAAGTGGTTGTAGTTATGTGCTTAGTTAATCACTATTTAATCTAGCTGAATTACTTAAAGCATTAAAGGAAATTTCATAAAAATTAAATGCGTAAATAAATAATTAATCTATTTCAAAGTGCTACAAGATTTATCGAAAAGCTCATCTTTATTGCTGCACATACTAGCATGCTCAAGTACAATAGTGATCGAATAAAGATCTGTACACTCTTTGACTCATACTACGAGCACTTAGAAAAATATTCTAATTTTCAAATGATAAAACTACAAGATCTTTGCTTCAACTATGACAAAAGATGCCATAAACATGATGGGTGAGCACATATTTATAAGTAAAAACAAACACTACATCAATGAGGCCATGTTAGTGCATCAAATCCCACATCAACGGGGTTGCATCAATGAGTTCATGTCAACGAGACCTTGTCTATAGGACCTAAGAAAACATAACTCATCATACCTCCACAACTAAATGAAAACTCATTCTCAAGTGAACAAAAGGAGGAACAATTTTCTTACAAAATTTTGGGAAGCTATTGGATTATTAACTAACTATTGACATACATAAAGACTAAGTGCCTAAGTGTACGAAACTACAATCTTTACAAAATTTTTGTTCAAGACAAAAAAATTAAATACTAAGATAAAAATGGCAAACACAATTCCTCTAATGGCATGAAGACAAATAAGAAGTTCAAACAGTCCTAGGTGGTGAAGGTTCTTGAGTCTTTGAAGGACATTCTCCTACTTTAGGAGCACATAGTGGTTAAGGCGATTATGATTGTCCTACAACAACTACAAACTCTGGTAGAAGATGGAAGACATCCAACAGTGCCTTCATATTCTCCTCCATACTCCAAAGATCATTCATAGTCCACACCACATCATGAATATGGAAAATTTGGGAATATTCCAAGGATAGGGCATTGCTAGGAATAGCTCCTTCACATTGACGAATCAGGCAGTGAAAAGTTTGCATTCAACATCGAATGCATTGAATACATTCTACATCTCTTGATAGTTACTTAGTTTCTTGGCTAGGTTCTCAACTATAGATCGTTGATCAGTGAAGCGTTGTCTAAGAACATTGAGTTCTACACTTGCCACCTCAAGCTTCTTCTTGGTGTCTTTGTGATGCTTAAACTTAGCTTTGTATAAAAAATATAAATTGGCCACATGTTTCTCTAATTTGGACTATGACTATCTTGTAGTTAGCATTGCCAGATTTGCAAGCTCCATGTACTCCATCATCTCCTCGATCTACAAATCCTTCATGTTTATCTTTGCCTTGTTGTAGTCATTGAGCCCATCAAAGATAGGCTACTAGACATCTCCTCCTTCCTTGAGCTTCTAGAGGGTCTCATTAACTTTCACCTTCATCATTTGGATATGTTTTTCACTAATTTCTTTCTATAGACCAACTTGATCTCTATAGTGATTTTTAACTCTCTCAAATTTGAGAGTCTCATTTTTTTTTCGGTAGCTACCTCTATTGTAGATTTTTAGCCAAAGGCTCAAACTTCCTCCATGGAGACATTTTTTTTAGCTATCAATATTCTTAGTTCTATGTTTACTCTAGCTATTTGCTCATATTGTTGATGGATGAAAGCTTACATTTGTTGCTTTTACACATCAACATTTTATAGGTGGTGATTCTTTGTGGTTAGGGAAACATTCTCCTAGTAACTCTGACCCAAGGCCTTTTGGATATTGTGCATGGCGTCATTGGCCAAGGATTGATAAAAAATCATTATTTCCTTTGTTTCCTCAGCCTTCTTGAGGTTTTCCTAAAGCTATTGAAAATATTCATCATTGATTGATGTAGGGTTGAGAAGTGCAGGATGAACAAAGAAAGCTTGTAATTTAGCAACTTTTGTAGCAAGGTGTTGGTTTTAATCCCAAGCTCTTTCGAGCTATCCCTTCATGATAATGCATTTTCCCTTTGCTTCTAGCAAGTTCGACTAGGTTGCATTGATTATATCTGGAAGGTAAAAGACATCTAGAATCTATTGTCCAATTCCTACTAGTCAATCTAGTAACTTTTTGTGCTAGGCTGCACTTAATTTGTTGCTAACTATTGCTACAGATGTCAACAAATCTCAAAGTGCAAAAATTTTTGGTACAGATGATGCAAGTTTGTTTAATGCTTCAACAATTTTATCAGAAACCGCCTCTACTACTATCTTCTACCCATGGTGTTGCATCACTAAGAAAGTTGCCTCCTCACCCTCCTCTAGATGCATTGAGTAAGTAGTAGCATTCCTAGAGATGTCTAGGAATTACTACAATTGTGAGAAAGAGATTATTACCTCTTAGGCACTAGGATTCAATTTCTCATGCAGTGTTATTTTTTGGACTAAAAAGGTTGGTCCACCTCTCTCCATCTAGTTGATGGTTTGAGCCACTTCATTTAGGTGACTCATTATTGGGTGATACACAGATGAATCCCCATCACTCATTCCTACTCGCTACCCCTACTCATGTAAGAGCTACTATCGAATCTTGTGCATTCATTCAAGAGTAGTATGAGACTCTAGTGTTGTTTCATGAGTGGGAAGTGGAGGTGGTGGTTTTTGCTTCTCTTCCTTGGTTGTGTCAAGGGTCGTTTCCATTATCATTTTTCTCAAAAGGTAGAAATAGTATGCTGGAGTATATCATTAGCATAGCGAACTATTCTTGCCCTTTTGCATAATTTTTTGATGAGGCAAGAAAAGGGTAAAGCCTTTCTTCCATGTTTATTTTCCTTAAATTTCTTCTCTATATCTAGATAGATTAACTGTAGAAGATTCATAGAGAATTTTTCACTTAGAGTAGCACACACATGAGTGGAGAAGGTGGTCACCTTACTGGGCTTCACTATCAGATTGAGGTGATAGACTGCTATCTTGAAATATATATGCTTCGTTGGGGTGAGTGCATAATACTCCATGCAGTCCACTCCATAGCATCATTGGATCCACTCCCAAATTTGTTCTAATACCAGACAACCCAAGGGCCTACGCAATAGCTTTCATCAAGTAGGACACCTAAATGTCCTTGATCTTCATAGTGGCTCCAACTCGCCTACCATTCTAGAAGAGATATGTCTCTCCCATGTATCATTCCCCATTGGAAATGATGATTGGCCACATGGGAGAGTTTTGCAACTATGTCTTGACTTCCAGTGGAGCATGTTTCAAGAATGATCCAAAGTTCAATTCTTGGAGAACTAAACATTGTATGTCACAAGGCTTGATTTGATTAAAGCAAGCTTGAGTTAATGTGACCTAAAGTCTTGGAACCAATCCTAGTGCCTCATCTTGATGGGATTGTTCTATTATGGCTACTTCCTTAGGAATCTCTCAAATAGATTCCACTTTGAGCTCCTCCCAAAGGGGTTTTATTGCATGAATCTTTGCTACCTGCTCTTATTGCTTCCTTCCAGCTCTTGGTCATTTGTCCCTTGGTTTATATGGTCCTCCTTCCTATGAGCATTTCATTCTAGGTGCCATTTGTAATCACAACATGACCAAGGATTAGCACTTAATGTATACTTTAAAACGTTTGTAATAGCTTATCTCTTAGGGTAGTTACACTTGGCTAAGTTGTGATCATGGCCTATTTGATTATTTTATTTATTATTTAATTAGATAGGTTACCAAAGTGTTTTGGAAGGGTTCAACTCTCATAGGTTGATGATTTAATATTATTTTATTCATTAAACCCATGGGGGAGCTAGAAAAATTTTAAAAAATTTTATGTCAATAACATAAGGTTTGTAGCCCCCATGATGTAAAGCATACCCTTGGAAGATACAAGGTTAAAGAGTGGAGTGAATTGGACAAACAGTTTGAGAGTTACGAGCTTTGAAATGTTTTAGGCTTTGAAAAATTATAAAATATCCTCTTACATTTGAAGAAAATGGCAAAAACTTCCTAAGTGGTGAGCACTATTTATAGAATTTTTTCTTTGCATTGACTAGGCCTCATCGATGGGGCCTAGTTGACATGATCAGCTATGTTGATTGGGCCTGGTTGATACTACTATTGATGATCATTGACTAAGTCAAAATTCAGAAAATATAAGGAGTTTTTTAACACAATTGGAGTCAAATGGAAGCCCAAAAAGCCAAGAATAAAATGAAATAAATGAAGAGGATTTGTCAGTTCACAAAAGATGGAGAATGATTAGAGAAATGCCTTAAGAAGCACATAGTTGGACAAAACCAATGGGGAATGCAAAATATTTGATTACAAAAATGTCTAAGGATAAGAGACTTAACTAGCCCAACTAAGAGCTATGCAAGTTGGTCCTCCCCATAGCAAGGATATGTCCTTTTTGCCCTTGCATAACCTCAACTGAGAAGTCTGTGGACCCCATAGTCGATTAATGATTATGAAAAGCTAAGGACTAAAGCTTGAAGAATCTACCTAAGAATTTCAACACATTAAACTAAGGAATTAAACAAAAACATGAAAATTAGTAGTGAGGTGAGTTATGGAGAGCATTAATGGATGAGATAGAGATTGGAATAGATGTCCTAATCATGGTCATGTGAAGTCCCTTGTGAATTTCATGGTTAAATGACCCAATAAAGTTCAACCTTAGTTTAGACCAAAATCAACCACTTTCAATGACTTCATATTACCACTCTAGGACTAGTCCACCCCCTTGAGATACAAGAATGCTCCCACAAATAACCACCATTCTTTATTTGAGAAGAAAAGAGAAGTAGGAAGTGAGAAAGAGACTTAGTTAGAGAGGACCTTCAGGCATGGGTAACATGTCCTTCAAGTCCCATAACTAGTGCTTGTAGCACATTTATTTTGTTTAAGGGGTGTGCTTAAAATTTGTATCATGCTTTTTTTGAACATTTTATGTTTTTCATGAATTTTTGGATGGGAACCACACCATGCAAAGACTTATTCAAGTTCCTATTATTGGTCAACACAAAAGAGTAAGAAATCCATAAAAACATACATGCACTAGAGTAAGTAGAGAGGTACAAAGAGTATTGAATCTCCTTAAAGTCACACCCTTTTCAAATCTTTGAATCTTTCCCAAGTATTGAAACTACCAAGGTCACAAGTTTGTTAAAGTTTTATTAGTGAAAAAGAGACCTTATATTTCCAAAATCGAGAAAACCATAGAGTTGATGAATGGGTGGATGACATGGACTCACTGCCTATTCTAGGAAAAATAAATCTATCTTAGTTATCAGTTATCAAAATTTAAAAATAGAAACCAAACATTAGCAATAAAAAACATTAGGTACAAACCACCATTAGTAACCAACCACATCATCAGTGAATCTTGTTGGAAATAAAGCACTTTTATTAGAAGATAAGAAAAATTTACACCAAAATAAGGAAAAATATTCAAAAAATAAAACATATGAATGATGTTGTTAAAAAAATTTTGAAAAATTAACAAAGTGTAAAAAAAATGGTATAAAAATTAAGAAAATGTAAAGAAAAAAGTAGAAACGTTGTGGAGCCACTCAATAGATTAGCATGAATGGCCATCTCTCCCATAACTAAGTTAAAAAAAGGGGATCTGAAAGATTGAATGTGGTTTTCCATCCAATGAGGTGTTGATTGCACTAGCTTACATGGGCTCATGGAAAGGTTTGACTTGTGTTATGTTAACCAGCTGCTTTTTGTTTAGGCTCTCAGGTTTGTAAATTAACATGACCCTAGAAGGAAAAGTTTCATGAATGATGTAAGGTCCAACACACAATGTCTAGAACTTAGTTCATTGAGGTACATGTGTGGGGTTCTAGTAGAGAACCTTGTCTTCAAGTTGAAATTTCACTTTCCTTATCCTAAGGTCATGGAATTGTTTACTAAATTCTTTGTGCATTTCATTCAAGAATAGGGCCAACAATCGATTCTCATTTAGCATGTTAAGCTTTATCAATATCTCCTTTTGTAATAGGCTCAAGTCAAGTTCAAAGTCATAAGCTCTTGAAAGAGTATGGAGCTTGGATTGAATTGGTAGAGTTAGTAATTTTCCATACACTAGCTCATAGGGAGAGTATCTTATAGGGAGTTTCCATGTTGAGGGGTATGCCTAAAGGGCATCATTAAGTTTTGTGCTATAGCCTCTTCTATATTTGCTAATTTTTCTTATTAAGATTTTTGTGATCTCCTTGTTGGTAACCTCAGCTTGACCACTGGCTTAGGGGTGGTAGGGTGTTGTTAATTTATACTCAACCCCCAAGTGTTGCATGAACCTACAAAAGGTAGCATATGTAAAATTAGTACTATTATCAGAAATTAATGCATGTGGCATTCCAAACCTATTTACAACATTTTTTTGTACAAACTGTGTAACAGTGGATGATGTACAGTTGATGAAATCTATTACTTATGGTCATTTTGTAGAATAGTTAATAGCAACTATTATGTATGCCTTTCTATTTAACATAGATGTGATGGGACCCATGAATTCTATGCCTTAGATGTTAAAGGGTTTTAGTGGTTGGATCCACTACTAAGGTTCCTTCATTCTAGCAATCATCCCATTATCTTGTTGACAGCATTTATAAGAGCAGACGAATTGGTGGACATCCTTGAAGATTGTCAGCTAATAGTACCCTATCATCATGATTTTAATGGCCATGTGTCTACTTGCATAGTGGCCCCCATAGGAAGCCTCATGAGCATCTTGGAGAACATGCGATTGGTTAGCATTAGGAACACACCAACGAACTAGATCGTTGGCAAACACCTTGTAAAGGTGTCCATTAATCTTGATGAAGCATTTGACCTAATGAAGAAACTGTTGTTTCTTCCACTGATCTAACTCTTGTGGCATCTCTTGAGTACAAAGATAAGTGAGGATGCCATTGTACCATTTTGGTTTAGCAAGTACTTATTCATTTATTGCACCAGCAAATAGAAATTGATCAAGAAATTGATCAAAGAGTGGACTCTCATCCTTTTTGTTGGCCCTTCATAACTGAGACAAGTGATTAGGAACCACATTCTTAGTCCTCTTTCGGTCTACTATTGTGAGATATAACTCATGCAAGATCACCATCCACTATATGACATGGGGGCTTACCATTGGTTTATTCATTAGGAAGTGAATGATATTATGGTCAGTGTGCACAAACACCTTATATCCAAGCACATAGTGCTTAACATTCTCCAAAGTATACACCATGACCATAAGCTCTTTCTTTGTCATGGTGTAATTAAGCTATGCACTTATAATGCTTTGGCTTGCACAATGGATATAATATGAATTTTTTTTATCATCCAACTACGTAAGCACAACATCCAAGGCATAGTTTGATGAATCCATCATGATGTGAAATGGATGTGATCAATGAGATGCTCATAGAATTGGAGTCTCTACAATATTCTCCTTAAGCTGCTGGAATGTCTTTTCACATTTCTTAATCCATATGAATGAAGCATCTTTTGTTGTAATCTCAACCAATGGTTTTGTGATCTTAGAGAAATTCTCTATGAATCGTTGGTAGTAGCCAGTGTGTCCAAGGAATGATAAAAAATATTTAATGATTTCTGGTTGCCAAGGTATTCCTTAGATGATCCAAATATTTTTAAGGTCCATCCCAATCCCTACTTTAGAAATTTTGTAACCCAACATAATGGCCTTCTGGACCATGAGATGGATCTTTTGCAAATTGAGCTAAAGATTAGTCTCCATACATCTTTTATGCACTTGCTCAAGGTGGCCCAAGGCTTGCTCAAATGTGGTGCCATAGGTGGAGAAGTCATCCGTGAAGACTTCCACCCTGCTACAAATTTGCTATTGAAAAATAATTAGGACAATGCATTGGAATGTTGTAGGGGTATTGCATAGACAAAAGGGTATCTCACGATATGAAAAATTTCCCCATGCACTTGTGAATGTTTTTTTGTCTTGATCCTTAGGTACGATCTAAATTTGGTTATAATTGCTATAACCATTTAGGAAGCTATAATAGCAATGCCCAAAAATAGTGTCCAACACTTGGTCCACAAATGGTAATGGAAAATGATCTTTGAATGATACCATGTTCAACAACTTGAAATCAATACATGTCCATCATTTTCCACCTTTCCTTGACACAATTACAAGTGGGCTAACCCACTCGCTATTTTCAATTAGATAGATGAACCCTACCTTGAGGAATTGTTCAATTTTCTCTTTGATGATCTATTTCAATTCTAGGTTCAGTCGTCACTGTAGCTACCTCTTTGGCTTTATGGCTAGATTGGTATAGATGTAATGCTAGTATATCTTAGGATCAATCCTTGTAAGTTTAGGATATGACTAATCAAAGAATGTTGGCCATTTTAAAGCCACCTTCAACAACATCATTTTTTTCTCAAGAACAAGGTTAACATTGATTATCACTAGCTTGCCATTTTTCAGAAATGCATACTCCATATTGGTAGGTAGAGTTTTCAACTCTAAGGGGTCCTATTTAAAACTGTTAGGGATTTCCAACTTTCCCCAATTGGTAGCATCAGGTTCATCATTGAAGAGCTGGTAATGAACTTGCTCCAGTTCATCCATGCCTTCAACATAAACACAAATTAAGCTCTCAGTAGGTTCTATGCAAAGTGTGCTACTTTTAGAATCAGCTATGAGCCACTAGATGCCCTCCTATTTTATGGTTGCTTTGTACACACACTTTTGGATTTTAGATTCATCTACATACTATCTGCATGCTTTGATTGATGTTATTTTAATAGATTAGAGTTTCTACACATAGTTGCACCCTGTATCACTATACGTGATGCATGGAACTCGCTTCTTCTTGATCTTTCTGAATGCATTTTTCTTGGAAATTTCTAGTGAGGGATCTCTGATGCCCATTCATGCATCAAAAATGCTCAACCAAGCCCTTCCCATAATGATTGGAAAGTTCCCCTTACAATTGTTAACTTTAATTACCATGAAATCAATAGGATATGACCACCCACATACAGTGGCCACAATATTCTTCATTAGTCCCAAAGGAATAGTAATGGATTGATATGCCAATTCTAAACTAATGTTGAGAGGAGGTAGGTTCTAGGCATTGTACATTTCATGAGAAATTAGATTAACTCCAGAACGTAAGTCAAGAAGAGCCTTACATGGCTCATTCACAACAATCTACAAATAGATGAGAGGAATTCTAGGATTAGCTCTTTTCTTAAAAATGTTGCTAGCCTTGATCCAATTAAATACAGTGTGGGTTAACATGATTGTGTGGATCTTGGAAGGTGTTTGGTTTAAAGGTCTCTCGAAAGTAATGGATGCAAAGAATGAAGGAAATATAGGATGACCAGCCACACAAGTAAGTGAGGGTTTAGTTGGGACCTTTTTTCAAGGAATGGTCTTTTTCGAGATCTAGGTTTCAAACCACTTGACTAAGGAGCTAGTTATAGGTTAAAAACTCTAATAGCATTACCCTACTACGGCTGCATAGGAATTTCACTATACATGGATGGAACATGTGGTAATTGGGTTGGGGGTGAATGAGCATGTGCTAAATGATAAGGAGGGTGATAGGGATTTGGGGTTTCCCCTCTAGTAGATGGAGAATGAGTTTTGTAATACTCTAGAAGGTAGTAGTGATGCTGAAAAGAAGTGTGACTAGAAGAGTCACATGAAAACATTGGTTGTTGAACATAGTACCCATACAGATCTGGTTGCTTGTAAGGGTACTACTACCTTGGTGGTGGCTTCCCCCATGACTATAGGTGTTTCCATTGTTAATACTACTCATATGGTTAAGGTGGAGCTCTACTTGGATAATAAGCCTATTGTTTTTGGTGGAACTACCTTGGGTTTCCTTGAGGATAAGGCAACCTTTTAGGTGCTTACCTTTGTGCTAGTCTAGGATTCAAAGCATACACCCAAGATTCTTGTAAGTGTGACACAATAGGGTAACATTCCTTAAAATGTTTATATTGGAAGATGTCACACCCACCATCATCATTTGATTTTGACTCCACAACCTCTTCTACTATTGTAGCCTTACCCTTACCCCTTTGGTAGGTACATTTAGCTTCTTATCTTCTCTTGTGATCATGATCACTACCTTATTCTTTGGATTCTTCTACAATTTTTAGAGTAGTTTGAAATATTTTATCCAAATATTCCCACATTTTGTTAACCTTAACTAAAATTTTAGATACAAATTTTTGAATTGGCAAGGTTTTTTGCTACACCACCTCATCAAGTCGTGCTTCCCCCTCACTGTCATAGAATCGAACCTTCCTTTTTTTGATGGAAGGGTCTTGGTTATATACTCCTCATCACTTTTCCATTTTCTTAACTTCTTCTTTTGTAGCTTGCTTAATTAGCCTTTGAATTTGATGGGCTCTTAGTTCTAATAGTCTCCTTTGGACATAGACCCCAAGAGTTCTCATTTCAGATTAAAAACCATTTATGATATGGTGAAGCTGTCCTGTTGAGAATAACTATGGCTAGGACATCTATGGAAAAGGGAATAATACCTACCCATGGTTGCATCCAAGGGTTTATGTGTTCCTTGTCAACACCCTTGGATTTTCTTTCTCAAATTGGATACTATGGAGCACATTTAATATTTGTTATTGAATAGCTCAAGCATTGTACTCCATTTGCGACTTAATTTTAGCTCTAAAGCGTAGTACCAACTTTCTGCCTCTTTTATGAATGTTTTGGGGAACAACTTAAGTTTCTACCAATCATTTTCTATGTTTTGCAAGGCACAGGCATTATGAAAGGCCTGAAGATGGGTTTATGGATTAGAGTTATATCCCCCATTAAATCTAGAGATATTGTTCATATCCAACTGCTTGATTCTGCTATCTTTCATATACCTAGTTAGGATCCTAACTACCTCTATGAAATTTAGCTTGTTTTGAGTTGCTAGTAAGGGCTCACCATTGTTATGATTTTGATGATGCCTATGATGTCACCTGCTACCCCTTCAATCATGGTGGGGCCTATGATCATTATCCCAGTGTTCACCTCCATCATGTTTTTGTCCCCTACAATTTTGATTAGATTTAAAAGAGGAAGAAGAAGATGTAGATGAAGAGGGTTAAGAGGAAGGAAGACTGCCACCACTATGGTGTCTACCACCTTCTCTCCACTTGTCACAATGACAATCATCAAGTTTTTTATCATGATGATGCTTACCCAAGCTCCTACCTTAACTTCCACTTTTCCCTAATCACAGATTGTTAATAGTGGATTGTAGATTCAAGTTCAAGTGTCCATCACTAATGTTGAGGGTTGGAGAATCTTCATGTTGAGAACCCCCAGAGAAAGGATCCTCATTATTGTTTTGGTTTAGCAAGAATAAGGGGTTGGTGAATTGTTTTCCCTTCATAGGTTCATGATGCTTCTGTTGATATTGATCTTGTCTATGTTGTGTTTCTATGGAATAGTAGTCCCAATAGTTATTGTCCTACACAACGTATTCATCATGGAGGTCTTGGATGTCCGAACTCTTAAGAGTTTGAAGAAGCATATCAAGAATAGATTAGTTGGAAGATAACACAACATTGGCCTCAATATCTCTCCACTGCAAGTGTTTATCCTGATGTAGGATGAAGGTGAAATTAAGTACAAGCTCATTTGGATGAGTGTACACCACCTTGAATTCTTGGGGCACTAGCGATTTTGAATCATCATGCCTATGAGAAGAAGACATTTTGGATTAGAGAAAAATTTAGTGTGCTTAAATTATAAGTATAATTATTAATTTTTTGAATGATTATGACCTTAGGGTTCATTCAAATGATCTTAAATAATATTCACTAAGTCCTAGACAACACATGTATTAAACTACAACTCCCTAGCAATAGTGCCAATGATGAGTGGCGAGTAAGCCCTATGCCCAACCATACGAATCACTAAGTGTTCACGCATGATTCAGTCAAATTTTGTAGACTTATAACCTTCTAAGAATAATGGTCTCTAGGAATTAAAACTAACCATTACAATCATTGTCTACCCAATTACACTTGTTAAATGCAATGGTATGGTTAAGTGCAACTAAGGCATACGATTTTTATCATTTTTATGTTTTGTGTTTTGAGTTGCCTAAGGGTAAAGAATAAAGAATAAAATAAAATAGTTAAATTGTTAATTTAATCTAACTAGCTACACCTAACTAATCATAAGATAAGCATTTGTTCTCACTTGCTAAACACATCTTGAACACATTTAACATTGCTGGGTTATCACATGTTAAATGTTATTGAGATTACTAAGTGCCAAGCGTATGCTTGAAGTGGTCGTACTTATTTTCTTAGTTAATCACTATTTAATCTAGCATAATTTAGCTGAATTACTTAAAGCATTAAAGGAAATTACATAAAACATTAAATGCATAAATAAACAATTAATCTATTTCAAAGTGCTACAAGGTTTATTAGAATGCTTTTCTTTATTACCACAAACACTACCATGCTCAAGTACAATAGTGATCAAATAAAGATTCATACACTATTTGACTCCTACTACAAGCACTTCGAAAAATATTCTAAGTTTCAAATGACAAAACTGTAAGAGCTTTGCTACAACTATAACAAAAGATGTCATAAACACAATGAGTAAGCATGTATTTATAAGTAAAAATAGACACTACATCGATGAGGTCACATCAATGCATCAAATCCCATGTCGACGAGGCCCCATCGAAGGAACCCAAGAAAATGTAACTTATCACCTACTACTCAGATTACCACTACTATGGGTGTGACCTCCATAGTTGCTATGGCCCAAGAGCCAATTATTTGAACTATGGTAGATAGGATTGGCATCCTTTCTGGTGTTGATCTTGGGGATGTTGATTAGATCAACATGATAGAGGATCAAATCCTCCATCATTTAGATAAAGGCCTTCTTCATCAACCCCTAGAAGTAATGGAGTTAGAATCTCCATAGGATTGGTATATTCTATGTTGTAGTTTTTGACTTATGGTTTTGATTTTTGCTATGGATTTCTATCTAGCTATATGCTATTGCATTTTAGGCCTAAGGAGACATTGGAAGCCCTAGTGGTAAGGGTGGGAATGATCCACCACTTCCTCCTTCAAATACCACTCACTAGCCTCCATCAATTTAGCTTATTGGCTATTTGTTTTTATTTGCATGTTGATGGCTATTGTTAGCCAAGACTATGTTATAGATGGTTGTTATTCTTCAACATTTTTTCCACACAGTGTGGCCATGACATATGTATGTTATGGAAATTTTAACTTTAAATTTAAATCTTGGTTTTATTTTTGGCTATATGTATCTATAGTTGTAGTAAACATTGTAAAGGTTATAAACATTATGAATGTTGACAATGACTATGTTGACATTTTGATTATAACATTAAATAGCTAATCGATGCAATAATAGGCTAAGAAAAGAAAGATATAATAATAAGAGGAATTTTTGCTAGTTTGAGGCCATCATGGGCACAAGTTATATAGTTTTGCTAGTTTAAGGCCATGGCTAGCCATGATGCGTTGTGGTTACTTTGCTAGTTTAGGATCATGGTGAGCCATAATGCTAGTTTAACATCTTAGTAGATGATAATGCCAGTTTAGAGTCTTAGTAGACTATGTTGTATGATTATGTTTGTCAGTTTAAGGCCATAGTAGGCCATGATGGTAATTTAAGGTCTTAGAAGACCATGGTTTAGTTGCGGCTACTTTTGCCAATTTTAGGCCATGGTGAGCCATGTTGCATCATTTTAGTAGGCGTTGCTAGTTTAAGGCCATGGTGGGTCATCATGCTAATTTAAGGTCTTAGCAGACTAGTTAGGAAAAAGAAGTATACTAATAAGGCTTTTTTTGATGTTTATAACATAAGTAAAAATAAAGAAAGGTTATAACAAATAGGTAAAAATGAAAATGAACTTAGGCTACATGCATAAAGAGTAACACAAAAAATGCATAAAAGATATAATAAATTGCAAAGAAAAAGTAAGGCTACATGACTATTGATGCATGTAGTCATAGGGGCATGGAAAGGTTAAGGTGAACTTTACTTGTGTTGATTCTTCCTAACCTTTGCAAGATTAGGGAGTAAGTAAGGCCTACTCTACACAAGCTTATATTCACCATCTCCTTCATTTACAACGCTAAAATGGAATTTCATCCCATAATGCATCTTGTTGCTCATCATTATCATCATTGGCTTTCTTGGGTTGTTGCTCTTTTTGGGCTATTAAATTTCATGGTTGGGAGCTTCTTCTTGAAGCTCCAATTTAGATCCCTACTCTATGTTCATGTTGTTAACAGCCAAGGAAACCATGTTGTCACCATGAATGATGATTTCACCTCTCTTATAAGGAAGGTGAATTTCTTGATGGATGGGGGAGGACACTACTCATAATTGAGCCAACTAAGGCCTTCCCAAGATAAGGTTGAACCCTAGTGTCTCCTCCACCACCAAGAAATTGGTGGTTATGGGGAATTTCTCTCTTGCTACAAAATCCAAGAAGATAGACCCACAACAACTCTTGATCCATTGAAGGATTTGAGAGCCACAATGGTTATAGGTTGTATCTACTTAGTTAGACCCAGCATTCAACAATGGTGCATTGTATGACATTAGTTGCAGCTCCATTATCAACATGCATCCAATGTAGTTTAAATTATCTTATGTGTATGCTTATGAATAAAGGGGTTGTAGTTACTTCAACATTTTGTGAATTAACCTTAATTTTGCTATCATGAAATACAAGGTGCATTGAATTTGTCTTCTTTAGTAAGGGAGGAACTATCATTGCATGGATGGATTTGCCATTAGTGGGGATATCCTCACTAATGGGGATGGAAGTCAACATTTTGACTAGGGCCTCACAATTTGTGGTAGAAGTCATGATCAGGTCATACAAGCTTAGAGTTGTGTTTTTCTACTTGAGGGATTGCATGACTTGGTCCATTGCACTAAGGAAGTTTTTATCATTGACCATGGGCTTGTCACCTCAGTTATGCTTTACTTCCTTCATGCACCTCAAAATGCACACTTCGGTCCTAGGTTGTGTTTGTTGGGGCTTTTCCTCATTGCTTTGGTTATGGTCTTTGGTGTCCTCCTATGGCTTATTGGTTGGAGCAGGTTGGATAGAGGAGGTCATGGGTATATTTAAAATGGGAGTGGGCTTCGATGCATCCACTTCTTTTTATTCCTTCATATAATTGTTACCCTTATTGTTAGGCTTTTTCTTATGTTTATTCCTTTGTTTGGTTAAAGCCTTTTGGTTGTTAGCAATTGGTTATGAGGAAGAGGCAATAGCATTGGCCACCATAGGAGGTCATTGTGCAATTGGTTGGACTACAGCTACTTGGGTGTATTGGGTTGGAGGACCATGATGACAAAAGATTCCTTGGGAATGACTTGTGATGGTACTCTTATGAAAACTAGGGATCTTAAGCTATGGGAAGCTGAAGAAGCCCTTTCACCATAGAGGGGTACTTGAATCAAGAATGGTTATCTTGCAAGTCTCTAATTGTCATCAATGTTGAATGCTGAAATAACATAGGGGTTGTCATTAGTATTCAATAGGTCTTTGGAGACCTACATCAATTAGTTTTGTAGCCAAACTAGGTTGGAAGCATCTAAGACCAACTCCCCCTGTCTATCATCCTTTGTAGGTCATCCTTCAACACAAGGTAGAAGTCTGTGTCATGACCAAGAAGTTGATGATAATGGTAGAAGTAGCCTAGTTTGAAGTATCTAGGTAATTGAGGATCATCCTTTGTTGCCCAAGTGAGGTCCTTGGCTATTTTGCATAGCCTCTCGTGTTTCTTTCAAGAAACTTTGGTCATTTATTTTTCTTGCATGTGTCCACTTTTTAATAATTGGTCTAGTAACTTGAATGGTTTCATAGGTAAGGTAGTGTATTTGGACATTTCCTTTCTTTCAAAATTAGGTCCAGTTATTGTTGATGTAGTGGCCCCAAAGGTTGATGGTTGGTTATTGCGGTTATTAGTAGGGGCCTTGGGTGGATTGGCCTTTGGCCCCTAGTTTGTAATCTTTATTTATTTTGTCATAGTTTCTATGGTTGTGTTCTTTGTTTTCTCTTTTCTTTGTCTCTCTACACATGTTGAGTTTTATATGCTACATAGGTCGAATCATGACTGGCCTCCATAGCATCTTCTATATTCTTGATTTGCAAGAATGCTTGTCTAAGAGACCATGGATCAAGGTAGTATAGTTTTGACTTGATAAAGTCATTCATTGCTCCCTTAAATATGGCTAACAAGTGGGCTTCAACTATAGGCTCTAGTACTTCGTTGAGTAGTCCATTCCATCGCTAGATGAATTTTTGCATAGGTTCTAGGGCTTCTTGCTTGACCTTCATGAGTTGTTCAAGTGTTGTGTTAGGCTTCAAGTTATACTTGAAGTGATTAACAAACTAGGCAACCAAGTCCTTCAAAGAAGATATGGATCCCCTAGGTAATGCACAATACCAATCAAGTGCTTTCCCAGTCAAGGACATTAGGAAAATCCTCATGATGGTATGAGGCCATGGTTGCAAGAGTAAGCATTCAGATTGAAAGGTAATAAGGTGAGTGTTAGGATCACTTTCTTCATTATATTTGCTAAATTAGGAAATAGGGACACTATGAGGAGGTTTTAAGGATGGGACTATAGGAGTTATGGAATTATCCTGGTAGAAATCCATAATCTTAACAATTTGTGAGGTAGAGGCTTTAAGCCTTTTCAACTTCTCTATTAGGTCCTGGATCATCTAGAATGTTTGATCTAGACCCTATGGTGGCCTTGTTAGTTGTGGGATTTGTACATAAGGGTATGGTATTTGTTGTGAGGCTTGTTGCCTCACTATGGGTTACATGAAGGAAGGAAGTGGTTGCATTATAGTTATGGCTTGTGGACTAAACAAAGAAAAAATTATTTATGCTAGTACTTGAGGCACAAATGGGACAAATAGGGTGTGTGACCCTTGAGTTGCTTGGGGTACCATGGTGAACCCCACATGGGTAATTAATGGATTTGTCATGGTTTGAGGCCATATGAAAAATGACATATATGGATTATGGATCATAGTTTATGACATCAATTGAGTTTGATGTGTGGCTATGACCAGTGTGGGGTAAGCTATGGAAGATGGCAGCACCATACCCATGGAGAAAACAAAGGCATGAGGGGAAGGATTAGTGGCCTTGGAGGTTTCATATTGGAATAATCCCCCTAAGATGTTTTCAAGATCTAATTTTTCCCTAAATTCATCCTCCTCTTCCCATTATTCCTTGAAGCTATGTTTTTCATGTTCTTCCTCCATCTCAACCAATTAGGCTAGTATACCCACATAGATATCAAATAGCGGTGTTTGGTCATAGGGGGAAGGAATGTACTCCTTATGATTATGATGGATAAGTTCAAACTCCCTTTTGACATCTTCTTCCAAATGTGGAATCAATATGCCAACCTATATTTTGGCACAAATGAAGTTATATTGGTCTTCATTTATAATTGCAAAATTAGGACTTCCCCCCCTAACCTTCAAAGATTACCTACATTCAATGATAGAAAGGTCTTTGGGGTCATATACCCTCATGGCTTGTTGGCTAAGACCTTCACCATTGAAGGTGAGGGGCAACTTGATAGATTGTTGGAAAGACATGGCTATGGTGTTGATAATGACTTAAAACAAGGCTATAAATGATAAAATAGAAATAAAGTCCAATGAATGAAATTCAAAAATATTCAAAGGAAATAAAAAAGGTTGAAAATGAAATGCTTACTAAAATTAGTAAGTGAGGGTAAGGAGCATTTAACCCTTTACCAAAAATGGAAAGCTAAAAAGGTTGATAACAAGCCTTACCCATGCTGGCCCCTCAACTACCTCTATGCTAAGTATGGTAGGGGGAAGCGGGGAAGAAGTGGGGGTGAGATAATGGAAATCTCACCTTTTCCATTACAATGTTAATGGGGATAAGGCTAAAAATCAAAGTAGAAAGTTGGGTTTTTCCATTGAAACTTGGTGTTGGCAGGTTGCCAATTTTCTTAGCTTGGAAAAATAGGGGGAAGCTAACTTCTGGAAGTTTGGTAATTCCCAAAAGGGTTGCACCACCAACTTTAGAAGCTAAAAAATATTGAAATTGGTAGTAAAAAGAAAAGGGAAAAGGTTTTAATGCAAGCTTTGGGGATGAAAAAATTCATAATAGTTGTTGTGAAAAGCCACCATCCAACCACCTGCAACTTCCATGTTGTAGTTTTGGTCTTAGGGAGGTGGGGTGGGGAGGAAAGACCAGCATTGGTTCTTCAAAGTCTTGGCTATAAGAAATCAAAGAAAAGCTTGCAAATCAAAAAATCAGCAATGGAAAAAAATAGATTTGTTCATAGAATTTAGGTAGAGGTCCCCCTTCTAATGCCAAGAAAAAATGTTGCCCTCAGAAAATTCAATCACTAGAAAAAATCAAAGGGGATTCGGTGCATAATAGTTCCTCAACCCATGAATCCCTTGGGCCTTCATGAAAGAAAATGGAATTCGGAGCACACTGGTCAATCCAGTAGATCAACTAGGGACTTGGGGGGTTTGTGAAATAATGTAGAAAAATTAAATGCAAAAACTAATAACAGATTTGAATAATGCATAGAAAATAAACAAATATATTTACAAAACCAAAAACTTAAAACTTTATTAAGAAAACATAAAGAATAAGTTAGAGAAATGTCTAGAAATGGTTCCTGAATGGGTAGTAAGGGGTTCACTTGGATGGGGGTTTAGGATCCATTGAAGTTAATGCTATCAACTTCATGATCCAGCTATCCTACCTCTCCCAATGCTATTAAACCTTTGGTGATGCAATCTTGGATCTGCAATGTTGGCTACTACTGGGGGATGAGAAAAGTCAAAAATTTGGATGCCAAATTACTTCACATTAGGGTTTGGGAATCCTAGAAATGTAGCATTGACACCTAAAATCCACAAGTTTCAAGGCTATAATGCTTCTATGTTGGGGTTCAAGAAAATGCAAACATGGAAGTTTGTAAGAACTCTTGAGTGCTTGAGAATGCCATAGTGTGGAATCCTAGAAAATTTTGTTTTAAGTGATGTGCTAAAAATATTTGCTTATGTAAAAATTGCTGAACCATGTGAAGTGCTACACTTGTAAATGGTGTTTGAGGTTTGCTTTTATAGGTGTTGGGTCATGAATGGGGTTGCAAAATGGCTGCCAAATTTTTGTTTCATTTAGGTGAGATAGGTGCCCAAATTTGGGGGGTTACTATATATGGTAAGTGCCTTCCCCCATGGTCATTCCATTTACTATAAATAGTAACTGGGGCACACCTTCCACACTAAAGATGAATCTTTCATGTTGAGCTCTCCACCATGCTTGCTGAAGAAGTTGGTCAACATTGAAGTGCATGAAGTGATGAATTTTGGCTTTTGTGGCTTCCACATTGGGGGATACAATTTTCAACACTGAGGGTGAAGACTCTACATTAAGGGGAAACTTCCAGGCTAAGTGGGGAAGGTTTCCAAGCTCTTCATGTAGTCTCCACTCTAAAGGAAGAAAGTTTCCTAAACCCCCACCCTTCCATGTTGGGGGT
The DNA here is from genome assembly GCA_015680685.1 of Gnetum montanum. Classification (NCBI taxonomy): domain Eukaryota; kingdom Viridiplantae; phylum Streptophyta; class Gnetopsida; order Gnetales; family Gnetaceae; genus Gnetum; species Gnetum montanum. The sequence continues at coordinate 53,839 of MNCI01010443.1, forward strand.
AGGGGAGATTTACCCCTTGCATGTATTTCTAGCATAGCAAAATGTGTAATCCCCATAAAACCCATCAAATTAACATTTTTGACATTCCAAAAGGCATTTTTGAGCCCCCAAGCCCAAATATAAATACTAGGTGACATTTTTCACTTGGGAAATGAGGCTTTGATCACATATGAGTAATTTTTCAGCCCCAAAATTATAAAGTATGTGAAATTGCTTACTATGTGTTACAATATTTACATTTACAATGAAGTTTTTCCTTGGGTTTCATGAGGTGAAAGCTACATGATGAATAAGATGTAAATTTTTTTGGTGGTGTTTCACCTTGATGCAACAATGGGAAAATATTGTTCACTATTACATAAATTCCCAAGCCATGTATTTTTGCTAAAGGAATAGCTTAGGCACATCGTAGATGGGCTCTGAAGTAAAACCAAAGAGACTCTTGGAGTTTATACCCAAGGGAGATTATTAGAATTGATAACCCATTACATTCAAAGACTAATCAAGCAAGTGGAAATAGAGGAAGGTGAGCTGCAAAAATGAGAGTTAGTTGAAGAGTACAATAGAGATCCATTGATTAAAAAAAGATGCATAAGTATGTGAGACCCAAAAGGAGGAAACCCTTGATCAAGCAATCCATAAGAAGATCCTACCACTTCAAAAGTCTATCATTGATATAATGGCACAAGTAGGGAAGCTATGGGATTCAGTCAATGAGAAAGTTACAAATGCTTTGAGTATTGTGAAGGAAAGAATAGCGTAGGCATTTGGAAAAGGTATAGACAAAAGGAAGAAGATGAAGTTTGGACAAAAAGGCAAAGTTGATTCAATGGCTAAGTGCTTTGACACTAGATCTAGGGATGAGGAAGGTTTCACTATGTGTTAGTGTGAACATCCTAAGGGATGTTGTTTAGTCATGACATATCTATAAGAAATGGGGGCATACAAACTTAATCCTAAATTTCTTAAAAGATAGATGCCCAAATGGTTACCTTATCCTCAAGGTAACTGCCAGCAGAACCTTCAATCAATAAACTATCCTAGTGGAGCTTTACTACAGCCACAAGAGCATTATTATCAATAGTGGTAACAACTCCAATTGTGGGTCATGCCACCACCATGCCAATAGTATCCATATTGGCAACTTGATCCTTATGGATACTATGTCCAACGTCCTATATCACCTAGTATTGTAGTTGTTCAAACCTCACAGTACTATCCAACAGAGTATCATAGATCAGTTTCATCAAGGACTAACAACAACTGATCATTCTACCCAACACCTAAATCCTCTACCACCAGTGCCACCTACTATTACGCAAGGGGAATTGTCATCACAACCCTAGCATAAGAGTGCTACAAGGTAGTTAATACACATGAGGGGATGGTTACTTAGAAGTCTCAACCTAGGAAATGACCATTTTTTAGAACAAGTCTAAAAACAACTTGGTGAGTGGAAAACACATCTAATTTCACCCCACCTACATCAATTCCTTCTCAACGCCACAAGATTCTAACTTCATCAAGTCCAAACATCATCACTATCATGCTCACTTAGACAATAACTCATTGGATTAAGGCAATGGCTCTTCCATAGAAGAGAACTGATCCAAGAAGTCTCTTGATTTATCTCTAAATAGCAAGAAAAAAACCATGTAAAGCTCTACTAGATTTTGGGTTCAAAGTGAATCTAATATCTCAATACATGTATTAGGCCTAGAACCTACCACCACTAAACAAAAGCAACATTTTCTTGTAGCTCTCAAACTAATCAATCAAAGATCCACTTGGACAAGTGGATGATGTAATAAGTACCATCAATGGTTGGTCTTATCTTATTGATTTTCTAGTAATCCATATGGGGAAAAACAATGGAGAATTTCCAATTATCATGGGAAGAGCTTGGCTTAGCACCGTGGATGCTAAATTGGAAATTTATGATTTGTCCTTGGAAATTTCCAAGGAAGATGAGGCTGAAATCATACAGAGACAAAGAGTTCCATGTATTGCATACAATGATAATGGGTATAATTGCATGCAATGAATCTAGGCCATTAAACAAAAGGAAACTAGGGCATGCAATTAATGTGTAGAAATAAGATGTGTGCCAAATTATGTATATGTAGCAACCACCCAACAAGAGGGTACCTAGTGGTTGATTACAAGTGAAGAAACTTAATCTAACAAGTACATGGAACTAGAAGAACAAATTATTAGTACCTATGTTGTAGAAATAAACAAGTTAAAGAAGCTCAAAAAAAGACTCATGGGTAGTGAGGTCCATAAGCATTACTCCAAACTAAGGCATGATCCATGGATAAGAAATGTACCTATAAAACCAAGTGACAATGCCCTTTATTACAATCCTAGTCATTTGCCCCAAAGGCTAACTTTCAGACACATTAGGAGGGACCATACATTATGCACACCACTTATCCATCTAGGGCTTTACACATTCACCACCCATCTAGCCCACATAAGCTTATCCTCATTAATATACAAAGAGTTAAACCATACTACGAACATTTAAAGGAGTCTACCCAACCTATCCACTAGTCTTCTACTTATTCTATCTTTCATTTACCTAACTTCAACAATAGTTGAGGGGGTTTCAATCTAGATTTGTAGGTACCTAACTAAATCTTTCATTTTCTTTCATTTTCGATATTATTTAATATTTTCTTATTCTTTTATATCTTTCATCTTTTAAAAAAATTTCTCATTCTTTTATACTCTTCTTTTCTTAATGACTTACAATTCTTTGATATTTTCCATTCTTAATATTTTCATTCTTTATAATTTTTCCCAATTTTTACCATCTTTTCCATTTCTTTCATACTTTGTTTTCAAATCCTTTGTACATAATTTTTACTACTAATAAGACATCTTCACAAATAAAGGCAAGATGTGGCCCAATGTTGTGAAGATTTCACTATGTTATCAAATCATAAGGAATTGATTGTTTATATAGTGAGACCACATCAATCATCCATTCATTCCAATAATAAGAGGTTCTTACCATGGACATAATGATATTATTTCCATCATTAAACTAAGAATAAGCTTGTGATCATTATGTCAAGACAGAAAAGTGAAGAACCAAGGGGAAATGACAAGGGTCTAGCATCAAGGGGATTTGTGGATTCTTTTGGACTACTGTTGTGATTTTTATCATATTACTAAGGTTGTATTATATCCTTGTAGATCTAATGAAAAATATGAGTAAGAGTTAAATAAGTGCTACTTTAAACGGTTGACATAGAATAAAAATAAAAGAGCATAGAATAAGTTTCTAGGGGTTCCACTGGAAAGACATATTACCCATGCTTGAAGCTAGGTGACTTCTTAGAAATAACAATAAAAATAAAGTGCCATGAATAAAACTTCTCCCTTGGAAAATACACCAAGTGACCATGCTCCTTGCAACATTGATAGTCTTATGATTGTATTTCTAAGAGATGAAATGCTATGATGTCATTGGAATGTGGTCTGTACTTGGTTTGAATCTTGCACATAAAGGCTAATAATTACCTTAATGATTAATCAAACATAAGGAGCCATTATTTCTATGGTAACTAACCTCAAGTCCCAATTTTGAATTCCTTTTTAAAATCCATTCCACCTCACTATATACTCAATCATAGCTTATGGTTGTGAATGACATAGCGTAATTTTCCTATTTTGGTGATACTAACATGTGTGTTTTGCTCAATAGGTATGCATTACATTCAACTCCTTAAGTGCCTAAGGACACTTTTAGGTTTGGTTATACAAGGGCATTAAGGGTTGGAGCTTGCTTTTGGAATGACCCACTTGTATAACTATTGTATCTTATACTTGCCAAGTGATTCCACATCATCTTGAGCCTTCCAATTCTGATAAATAACAATAAACACTTCCCATATCATTCACACTCTCTGTTCTAATGAAACAACACCATTGTCTATTTCATTCATTCCATCAACACCTCATATACTTTCATAGTTTGAGATTTCTTAATCATAGACTTTCAACACTTATTCTTCACAATTGAAGCATCATCTCCATTTCAAGACCCTTTCAACATGATGCATATCTTGCAACCATCCAATGGAACTTAATTTTTTCCTAAAATATCTTAAGAAAATTTTATTTTTTTTCTAAGGTACTATCATAAATATGACATCACAAGAAACTACAATATCACACTTATAAATATTATATATAGTGCGGGGGAGTTAGAAAAATTTTCATTTCTGATTTTCATAAGAGGAGAGTTGTTGCCAATTTTGCTTTGCAACTAAGTGTTCTAACACCCAATCTTCTAGTGTCCATAACTTGCACATTATTACTCTGATTTTCATGATTTTCAAATCTATGTGATCTCAAAGTGCTCATCTTAGTCATGGGGGGTGTTAAGGAGGAAAATCTAAGTCCATTTGTTTTTCTGAAATTGCTAACAATGGGAAGGTATTATAAGGGTAAGTTTAAGGGGACATATCAAGAATTTTTTAAAGTAAATCACTCATGTTAAGGCCAAAACATCTTTAAGAAAACTCCTAATTGATTACACCACTCATTTTACATCATAGAAAAGTACTAATGGGGTTGTTCTTGAAACTTTTTCTAACTTTGCAATCATAATGAACTAAAGAAGTTGATATAACTAAGGGTATGAGTAAGGGACCAAATTGTTGGTCATTTATGAGAATACTCTAGTAATTCCAAACCCTTGAGTGATTGAAAATGGCTTCAGAAAGAGGAGCACAAGGAGAAGTTCCATGATCGACAAGCAAAACACCATGAGGCAATGGAAGAGAATGAGTGAGAAAAACCCGCAAGCAGAATAAGGAGAGCAAGAGGCACAATCCTTTAGTATTCATCAACAAACTTGTACAACAGAGTAATTTTCTCAAGCATAAGTAGACATTCCACAAGTGCCCATCTAGGGATGGAAACTTACACTATCACTTGAATGCCTTTAGGCTATTCAGGAAAAATCCATCATGTCGACAATAATTGTGGAACTGAACTTTGATCTAGTTTTGGAATTTTCTCCAAAATATTTTAAGGCCCAACTTTAGTCATCTTCTTTGTGGTCTACTCTGACAACAAATTGGGAGGGGTATTTAGAAGAAACACTCTAGTTTTAGTAGAATTAAGAAGTAGATGCTACAACAATAATTGAAGGGATCTTAGTGTCTTACTCAATTAAGACAATTGCAAAGGTACCGAATGTGCCCAATTAAGGGCAAAGGTGGCATAGATATCAACAAGATCTAACATAGATACTAAGAATTTGTGGTTGTAGTGGGAATATGGAAAGGATAATAAGGAATATAGTGAACTAACTAAAAAAGAGTAAATCTATTTTAAAATTGGCACTTATCACATGTTTTCCACCAAGAGATTGAACTGAATCTCTAAATATGTGGCTATAGGTAGTGCAATATTAATGGAAAAGTTTAATGAAAACATCACTTACATCTACTTCATAGAAATCCAAAGGCAGTTGGAGGAGAAGAAGATATGGAAGTTAACACTTCAATTCCCTTGCCTTATTCGAAAGTAATGCAAACAAGCTGACATCCTCGGGTATACAAATCATGCATTAAGAAAGGCATAGAATGCTTCCTATGTCGAAATGCTCAAGCCAATGTCTCCCAAAAAGGACCAAATAGAAGAACAAAAAATCACTTAGGAGACTACCCCAAACCACAGAACAATAGCAACATCAAGTTCCACCACTACTACCACAAGATTATAGGCCTTCAATGAGTCATCTATAGTAAATTGTAGAAACCATCAGGTTGGAAAGTAGGGAAGAGGCAAATTTATTCAAAGTAATTGATGATGTATTCAAGCCAACCATCTTAGCAAATCCTACCATCAAAAAAATATCATTGCAGTTAGGAGCAGAGGTCTAGTGATCACAACAGATTTCTGGGTGCACACCATTATTCTAAGTGGTGTTTGAATCTGGAGAAGGAGACATAGTTATGGTCATGTAGCACTATGATGTAGTGGGAGCCATAGAAGTGATCATGCATCACATTAGGAATCTTTCACTACACCTATTGTGCATCCAGCTAATTTTTTTGGAATCAAAGATATTCAAATGATAGTTGGTACCTCTATGACTTCTGGAGATCATGAAGATGTGTTAGATTGACTATTGCAAATAGGACAAGTTATGAAAAATCTCTTCGACATTCATAGTAGTGTCATTATAACACAATTCAAAATTGATAGCCATCAAAGAAAAACTAATCATGGCCAAAACTAGGACAAAGCATGCTAAGAATGAGCTTTGCTAATTACAAGAAGAGCTCATAGCCCTAAGAGTAAAAAGGAGAGATCCAACTTAATTCATTGCACCAAAAAAACTAGCACAATTTAGAATCAAGCAAATCAATTACCTCCTTAAGAAAAATAAAGAGATGGAGGATGAGAAATGAAAGGTAGTATGGAATTCTTTAGTGGACAAAGCCCAAACATATGTCCATGCTAAATTACTTGTTGCCTTATAAAAGTAAAATAAACAACTCACTATAGGTAACATGCGATTAATCACTGTTGAAAAATAGAAAAATAATTTGGAAAAGATCATCCACTAGCTAAGGGAAAAATTGGAGAGGATCAACCAAGATATGAGCTACCTTATAAGAGAAAATAAAATCCTCTCCATTGAGGAGGTACATGTCATCCAAAAAGAGTCAACAATTGAAATTAGTGCATGGTAGAATGAGGCAAAGAAGCACGAACAACTCAAGGAAAACTTTCGTGATTAGGTGGGAATGTATGAACAAATCAATGAGAAAGAGATATAGATGACAAAGGCTAGAATTAATTCCATGTCACCATAAAATCCAAAATGGCAACCCATCTTGGACAACATGACCCATACCTATAAAGTGAAAGTGAAAAATAAAGACTTACAAATAGAGGACTTAAAAAAATACATAGGATTACTAAACCTCCATTATGCTGACTTGGCCATGTTGACAACAAATAGGCCAAGAAGTGAGCTTGAATAATAAGTATTAGCCACGTACGCCTTGTATAAGAAGAACTCTGTAGATCTTAAAGATGCTTTACAGAAACTTTAAGTAGCAAATTCAAAGCTAGAAGTAGTTAAGGATGGCTACCAGGGACAAAAAGATGTAGCAACGAACCTCGCAAAAAGATTAATAGATTACCATGAACTAAGAGAGAAGGCTATAGCTTTTGAAGAAGAAAGATGATAATTTTTGGCATGGTATGTTAAAGCTAATTAGATGTTTCCACAACTATGATGTCCATGGGATGTGTTGACTCCATTAAACATTGGTTCATCAACATGGATGGTTCACAATCCAAGAATGAAAGAGGAGAAATTGCAAGCACTCTTGAATCACTACCAATTTTAGAAGCCTGATGACAAGGGAAAGTAATGATGGAGGTACCACCACTACCAAGAACAACATAAGGCAACATCAAGCTTTATGAAATTTTATTTTTTGTTAAAGTTTACCATGTCATGTTTGTGTCATTTTTGTAAAACACCACTGCGGCAATTAAGAGTCTTGTATAGAATAGTTAGTTTCATGTAAATCTACCTCCCAATTTTGTAAAGGACTCTATCCTCATGTTTTTAACTCAAGGATGAGTTTTTAGTTAGTTGTGGGGGTATGATAAAGTCAAAAATTTCACCATAATGATATTGTAGTTACGATATCGTATCTCATGATACATCATTGTATAAATGATATCAAAGGGTGCATGCCAGCCTATAAAAGCAACAATTAGGCACATGGATTTATAATAGATTTGCTAACATAGTAGTAGAACTCTTTTACTTTGTTTTCACAATTATAGCTTTTAGTACTTAACAATGTGTGCTCACAATGTGATGTTAAGTGATTGAACAGACTCTTTATTCAAGTGTGATGTACTTGGACACATTGCATGACCAGAAATAAAGATTGAGATTACTTTCCATCATTGCAATAATACTTAGTTTTATATATGCTTTCATTTAGTTTAATGTTTACTATTTTCATAGTTACTGATTTACCTTCTATGCACTTTACCATTACTATTGTTAAGCAGAATGAGTACAACTGATCTCGAGCACTTAAGTGTAGCTTCTTGGTAACCTAGTAGTACTATCACTTGATACACCTAGTAGTGAAGTACTTGGTAATCCCAGTAGTAGTTGCACAAAGTCCAAGGTGTGAACGAAAGGTTAGGATTGGTTACTCATCACATAAGCTAGATTAGATTTGTTTGCTATTACTTAGACTTAGAATAACTTTCCATTTACTTCATGTTTACTAGGAGCATTATGGCCCATACAACATCAATATCATATAACTCACTGTGAATGAAACCATACCCATCGATTTTACTAGCTGACGTGGGAAGACAAAAATCATGAACTCTAATCAATTACCAGCATAATTACATTGCCTTGTCTACAAAATTTGACTAGGCTATGCATGAACACTTGTATCTTATATGGTTGGGTATTGGACCACTCCACTGTTCATCACATGTTATCATCCTTACAGCTAATCCTAAAATATCTTCCCTGTAGGGTACGAAAAGAATCAAGTTTTGGCCTTGTTCAAAAGTGGCTCATGGGTTTTCACTTCTTACTAAAAGCTTTCTTATTAAAAGTTAGAAAGAGAAAGAAAAAGATAAAAGAGAAATAATAGAGAGTAGCACCAAGGCTTAAGCATGCTAAGTAAAGTTGTCCAAGGTTCCATTAACTTGAGACTTGAATTGAAAAATAATATGTTGAATAATGTTGATTCTTTGAAGCATAGTAAACTCATGATGGATAGTTGCATGATTATGAAAAATAGTTGCATGGATAGCTTCTTTTGATGTAAGTGTGATGCTCTATTCAAAATTAACATATCAAGAGTCTTTATCACCAGGCTAACACCTCACTAATACTCCTAAGATAGTTAAATTAGAACTTTGTACTACAACCAAACCCATAACACCTCAGTCTATCTAGTAGTCAAGATGATATGGATAAATTGCAAATAAATAAGCATCTAGCTCTTCATAGAGATAAATGGTTACAAAGAACTCATGTAGTAACTCTATTTAGAACATTTTTCAAAGACTATAGACTACAGCTAAAAATAATGGATGCATCCCACTTCCTCACCAAGAAGGGAACTTTTAGTTGTGTATATGCCTTTATAAGGAACATATATGACTCCAATGTAGACAAGAAAACAAATAATATTATGGATATTATTAGTGGGTAATGATCATAGAGAGTGTGGAGAAAGAATTAGAGAAGAGAAATCTTTGACATTAACAAAAGACAAGATCATGATGCAGGTTTTGTTGGATTTTATTATGTCCTTAAAATTAGTGCAACATTTCTATGGAGAATAGCACATGGGATACAAAATTGTTTCCAAGAAAAATGCCAAATTAAGGTTGAAACCTTAGATAAGGATAATGTAAATATCAAAGCCTAGCACTCTATGAGGCCTTACTCCTACTTTGGGAACTAATACCAATATTAAATTTACAATGGTAATAATGTTAATTACTTATGCATCCATGAGTTGGGAGTTCGCATTCCAAAATTAACTAGGTGATGGAAATATTTAGTGAGGACACCACTAGAGTTGCTAGGTCTAATTCTGGATACCCTACACCTACTCGATGAGATGAGAGGCATGATTTCTTGTGAAAAATCCATACATTGGGTTCCTCACATGGATTTGAGATTGGAGTTTGGCCAGTAGCTACTAGAGCTTGAAGGCTAGCAACTACTTTCTAGCATGTTATGTTATAGCTTAATCTACTTTGATGGATTTTGACTCTGGATGCCTTACGTATCCCCTACTTGTATGACATTCAATTCAGCTATCTTGATGCTTTCCCCTTCCAATTTCTTAATCATGCTTGAAGTATGTATCATAAGTCACAGAGCCTCCCCTAAGTGCTACTTGAAACACCATCAAATTCAGGCCACTAAGTCTTGACTATAGATTTGTCTAAGTGTCAAAACTTGGCAAATTGTTTCTAAGTGTTGAGACTATGCTCCCCACTGCTTGGACTATGGTCAAGAGTGTAGTCAACATAGTTGACATAGACAACCCAAATTTGTAAGAGTTTTCTAAGTGTCAATAGTAGCTACAAAATTTTCTAAGTGTTGGACTACACTCTCCTTGTTGGGACTATGCTCCAAAGCATAGTTAGCGTAGTCTACACACCAATGGCTAGTTTTGAAAATTTGCCTAAGTGTCAAGCCAAAAGCTATCAAGTTGGCTTGGGATGAAACAAATAGTTCAATAGATTTTCTAACTTTTGAAGCTATGCTCGCTATTACACTCTAAAGCGTAGTTAGCGTAGGTTACATAAAGACATTAGTTTTTGCAAGATTTTTCTAACTATCAACAGTAGCTACAAAATTTTCTAATTTTCAAGGCTATGCTCTCCCTACCAGGACTATGGTCTAGAGCATAGTCAGCATAGTCTGCATTAGACTCCATCTTTTGGCAAACTTTGTCCAATTATTGGACTACACTCTAGAGGGTAGTTAGCATAGTCAAGCAAAAATGCCTTCAAAAGCCTCCAGAACTCAACATGGGCTTTCATCTCAGCTCCAACATTCCTTTGACAAGTAATATTAGCAATTTTCATTTCATTTGCACCTCCCATTTGCCCCTAAACTATACCTACACTCGACACCACTCAAGAGAGTGGATAATGTAGTCCTAGAGTGTAGTCTCCACAACTACACTATTTTGCATTATTTTGAAGTACATTGTGATCTATTTGACACTTGCACATGCAGTCTTGGCAACATAGGCATAGTTTGGTAGTTTCACAAGGTTCATTGAAGTATACCAATAGAACACCATTTGCTATAGTGGAAGTGTAGTTAGGGCTAGCGTAGTTCCAACTACCCCTCTACCACATGGCATCTAATCCACAATTCATGCTATCCCTAGCCCTATAAATACCCCAATGTTCCATGTTCTAGGGGTTGGAAAATCAAAAGTAGGGTTGGAAAATTTGAACATTGGCATTCTTAGCATTTGGCACTTAAGCGCACTTGGCATTTTAGTGAACTTTGGGATAACACTTAGCACCATTGCACACCACCGCAACACCATTGCACATTGCTTAGCATGTTGTAGACCATCGTAGCTCATAGGACACTATAGTAGCCAATCTGGTAGGCTTAGACTTCATGGTGAATGTTAGTTTTCCATAGCCTAGACACCTTGAGACTGTGACTATGTTGTCTGCTATGCTTGTTTGTACACTCTGTACCTCCTCATCTTCTTTTGCAATTAACTACACTTCCCCTACTTAGGGTGGTGCTGTTTTCTCTCTCACTCACATCTTGCATGTTTTTAGTATTTCCTTTTGCATTCTATCATTTACTCACATTTTTCGTTATTTTTTGCACTTACTTGCATACTTGAACCATTATTTTGCACCAAAAAACCTTGACTACGCTCACCCCCATAGCCAATTTGATCAATAAGACTATTCTAAGCACCCCACATTCATTTTCTAGTAGGCCCTCACATAGATGTAGGGTTAAGGTTATATGACCATGGCCCTGTCGATGTACCATTCTAGCCTTTGATGTTTTTAGTAGCTATAATTTTCTAGTGCTAAAAGGAGGACCTTTGCCATTTCCTTCTTCAACCTCCATTGGTTGTTGCCTTGCATGCTCTCTATGCCCCCGTGTAGATTGGTCCCCATCGTTGATTCCTATGAAACCTTGCTTGACAACCACTAGAGGTTACCTCATACTTAACCAAATTATGGATGTTGAAGAAAGAGTAGCTAGCTCACAACGTAGTGAGCATAGTTAGCTCTAAGTGTAGTACTAGAGTTAGCCATTTTCTTAGCAACTTATACTTAGTTATTTTCTTCTGTGTTTTCAACTTAGTCACTTTTCTCTACTTTTCCACTTGGCCATTTTTTTTCAGCAATTTTATACTTAGCTATTTTTTTTTGCATTTTTGCACTTCGTCATTTTTGTTCAGTTAGTAGAGTTTGCTGCTTTTCTCCCTTTCATATTTAGCAACTTTTACATCTCCCCCTTTTTTTCATCATGAATCCCAAGTAGCCTTTGACCTTTGCCTCAAGCATGGTTGTCCTTTGGCATATTCAGCAAGAGATTTGGGTTGACCTTCCTAGAGCTAGAGGTCCTATCCTAGCAAAATAGAGGCAATCCTTTAGGTTGCATGACCTACCTCCCAAGTTCATGGTGATTAATGACGAATAATATAACTTCATTTGTGTGAAGCTCTAGGTAGGTGTGTATGTGGACTACCAAGAAATAGATACCAAACATAGTGTTGAACTCATACATCAAAATGGGAATAAATGGTTCCCTTCTACTATGGAATTTATTCCACTCATAGAACCCTACTAGTGGATGCTAAATGACCTATCCGCAACCTTGGATGTAAGGCAAGGACTGATTACAAGGAGCCTCTACAGGAGGACTTGGATGAGTTTAAAGCTCGATTAGAGCATGAAGACTCATTCCACACCTCCTTCCAGTGGGCATCCTCCACTTCTGTGCCTTCACTATCTTAACCCTCTATCAGCTAGGTGTCACTACCCAGGTCAACACCTATGGTGGTGATCCACTAAACATATTAGGTGTGCCAAGATGTTGCGCTTTCCTTTAACTTTCCTTTCAGCCTACTTTTCATTATACCTTTGAAGCTTGCTTAGTCTATCTAAGTTGTTTAGCCTGTCTAACCTTCCGTACCATTGACTGTTGATCCTACATAACCTTATGTGCACACTGTGCACATCTCTCATCCACATGTGGCTCAAGCATCATTCATCCTTTTATCTATCATCTCTTAGTCATATATGGCTTAAGCATCATTCATCTTTCCACCTATCATGTTAGCACCTCTCACAATGGCCTAACCCACAAACATGTGGTGGAGACCAGGCAGTCTATCCATTACATAGCCCACACAATAAGCATTGCATGTGTTCACACAACCTAGAGCCAGGTTGTGGGCCACCTATACAGCACAATGAGTGACACAACAGAAACAACCCACCACAACCACACTAGGTTTGGATCAGGCATTCTAGCTTATCCAAGGCCTTACTAAAGAGGTTAAGCATCTCATGGCCACCTCCTTTGAAATTGTCCATGTAATGGATTTTTACCAGGATGATCCAATTAGTCCTATAGTCCCACCACTAGCACTGCCTACTAGGGTCCCATTACCCCAATTCCCAAAATATAATTGTGAAGAGGATCCTAATGCCCACCTAGTGACTTTTTGATTTGAATGCCTTCTACTGCAAACATGGCCACACACAATCATCCATGTGTTCATCATTTCCTTGATTGGTAATGCACTGGATTGGTACCATGCGCACCCTAGGGCCTTCATTTTTTCTCTAGAGGAGTTGCTCACCTAATTTTTCATGTACTTCAAGTACAACTTGAAGCCTAAGGCAACCCTTGATTAGTTGATGCAAGTTAAGCAGAACCATTTAGAGCTTGTGCAAAAATTCATCTAATTCTAGAGCACATAGCTTAACAAAATCCATGAGCCCATCATGGAAATACACCTGCTGGCCATTTTTAAAGGCATAGTGAATGACTTCATCAAGTCAAAGTTGTATTACCTTACTCCGTAATCCTTAAGCCAAGTGTTCACTCAAACCAAGAGTATTTAGGATGTAGTGAAGGCTAGTAAGGATCTAGCCTATGTGGCCTATAAAAACTTACACACAAAGAAAGAAGAGGATAAGGACAAAGGCAAGTAGGCAATCACAACTGTCGTAACGATGGCCAACAAGGCTAATTTGAACAACACCAAACCAACAACCAAACCACTCAAGTCTCTAACCAACAACAACTAGGTAGCTGGCTCTAGGACTACAACCAACAACTAGCCCACAAGGTCGACAACCACAACACCCACCACCATAAGGCCAAACTTCAAGTGCAAGGACCACTCAAAGTATACACCATTTACCTTTAAGAGGTTGGGGCTCTTAGACCAACTACTTCATGTAGGATGTATCTTGTATAAGTAGATGTCCAAGGATGCTCATAAGTGACATGATCAATATTCTGAGCTCCTTAAGAATCCCTTAGCCATGCTACTAAATAAGCCTTCGATTCCTAAGCATTTTAGATTGGATTGATTTTGCTAATATCACCAATTGCAGGGTCATGATATAGATTTTTGCATGGCTTTGCAGGATAATAATTCCACATGATTGACAAGGGTGAGTTAGTCCTTGATGCAACCAACCCAATGCAGCTTCAAAACTAATCAATGGGGGTTTACAAGGACCCTCTCAACACAAGAAATACAAGGTACATTATCAACGCCATCAACATTGATGATGATTCGGAACTAGCACAAGAACCATTCATGGTTTGTGTGTCCTTTGGCAACACTAGGGCATCCTCAACATCAACCAGTTCGAAGATCCTTTTCATCATCAAAGTACCACCTCAAGCATTCATAACACCCTTTGTGGTTAGGGTCCCATACCATGTTGTAGCAGCAACTGTGCAATCGCCCTTTCGTCGTAAGGGCACTACAATGAGCAAACTCCCTACCTTCCTAGAGTCTAGTGGTGGGCAATGCATTAGTCCCTACTCACCCAAAGCCCCATCCTACAGCCAAGAATAATAGGCAATCAAGATGGAAACCTAGGAGGCCTAATGAATGCCTTGCTGATCAAATGCTTAGGCAACGCCAAGAGTAAAGGGCACTAGGCCTACCAAAGTCAATTCCCCTATCCTCTATCCCAATGGCCCAATCAACTAAAGAGGTTATAATAGGTAACCAAAAATGAAGCATTGAGGCTCCAAAGTAAGTAATTCAAGTAAAGCCCAAGTCCCCTCCATGAGAGATTTGTCTCTTGAGATGCATAGTGGAGATGAAGGCCAACAACAAAGTGGCAAATGGTGGAAAGAACTTCCTTGATGCATTGGCCCAAGTCAAATAGGCTTTAAAGCAAACAAATACAACACTAAGCCTATACGACCTAATAATGACCTCCTTCACCCATCATAAAGCATTAGTTTGCATGTTGACCTCCATTCTTGTTATGGAGGACATCCCAACTGATGAACAATCCATCCATGCTATGATGCTGCTCCCTATCTTATAAGAACTAAGTTCAATGCCCCAGGAATTTTGCAATGAGGTGATTAAGGTGGACCCCAAGAAGGATCAAGTCATTACCATGTTAATGTTTATCACCATCTACATAGGGCAATGTAGAATTTGCAGGGTGCACATCAACGATGAGGTAACAACTAATGTCATCCCATACATAGTTGTTGATAGGTTGGGTCTTGTTGATCAAATTAAACCTACAAAGACAACATGCCTAAAATTCTTTCACGATTCACATGTTGTCATAAGGGGAACAATTATAATAGCCTTCATGGTAGGGGAGCATTCCCCACCATTGTCGAATTTATTGTGATTAAGAAGATGTTGAGTTTCAAACCTTATCTTGGGTAGGCCTAGTTGCAAGCCATCTCCTCCCTTATCCATCAATAAGTCCACCTTCTATATTAAGTTGGAGAGGTTATCATCTATAGTGACAATGTAGCCCCTCTGACCATTAACAACATTGACACTAAACAAGGGTCAGAGGTGGAGTTCCCAAAAGACGTGCCTCCCATGAAGGATGAGGGTGTAACATGTGAAGTAGACCAACTTGAGGAACCAATAAGTGCCCTTGATTTCCTAGAGGAAGCTTTATGGGCAGAATTTCCCTTCAACATAGCTGACAAAGTTCAAGGTGAGTCTCATATAGTACCATCCAAGCATTAAGTGCCCCTAACCCACACTGAATTAGAAAAAAACTACACAATTAAAGCATTCCCTTAGTCCAAAATGTGTTAGGTGCCTACCTATCCCCACTTTTGCATACTTTAATTGTTTACATTTTACATTAGCTTGGTTGTTGGAATTTTACATTCTTTGCTTGCATTATGCATATATTTCTTTTGTTTATGCATTTTCACTTAGCTTCCATTTTTGGCCTGTGTACTTTTTAGTATTTAGTTTACACATAAAAATGTCACAACGCATAAAAATCTTAAGATTCAAAAATTACAAAAATACATGGCTTTCCATGGCCTAAAACTGGTAGGCTTTTTCCTTTCAACAAATGGCCCAAAAAGGACTTAAACTATCACACAGCTCGCCATGGCCTAAAACTAGTGATGACCAGTGAGGTACCTCTACATCCAACCATACAAATAGAAGTGTACATGCACGATTCGGTTGAATTCCAAGGATTCAGTGCTTATGTTCTTACACAGAACAAGGATGAGTTATGCAATCGTTGTCTTCCCAAGCTTACTTGTAAGGCATAATTTTATGGTTAAGTAAACTTAAGGTATGTGATTTCTATTATTTTATGTTTATGTTCTTGATGCTTAGAAGAGAGAAATGAGGTAATTTAATAGCTAATTTGATTTAAATAATTAACTATGTTCTAACAAGTCCTAACACCAGCATCTGTTCCCACTTTCCAGACACATATTGAACTAGTGTAACACTACTAGGATTACCAAACACTAATCATTACTGGATTACCAAGTGTTCCACGTATGCTCGAAGTGGTTGTGCTGAGTGTGCTAATTCATTGATAATTGATAATTAATAATTCTATGAAATAACATTAAGTAACTATTGAAAGTATCAAATAACAGTAAATAACATGAAATGCAATAATTAAGCTATTCTAAATGTTGCAAGGTTTATCACAAATTTTGTCTTTATTTTTGAATACAAGGTGTGCTCAAGTACACAATGCTCAAATAAAGATCTGTTCACTTTATGACACCTACTATGGGAACTTAGAAATAATTCTAACTATGAAATAGAAAAATTGCAAGAATTTGGCTAGGAGACTAAAAACTAATGCCAAACCAAGTGTCCCTATCTCCTATTTATAGCCAACAAGACAAGTTCCGACATTGCATGTTCAATAATTCTTTGACATCTCTGATATCGAGAGTCTGATATTAAGGGTATGATATTAGGACTCATCATG
Organism: Gnetum montanum; assembly: GCA_015680685.1. Classification (NCBI taxonomy): domain Eukaryota; kingdom Viridiplantae; phylum Streptophyta; class Gnetopsida; order Gnetales; family Gnetaceae; genus Gnetum; species Gnetum montanum. The sequence continues at coordinate 70,876 of MNCI01010443.1, forward strand.
CTCCCACGACTGAATGAAAACTCATCCTTGAGTTCCTTACAAAATATTGGGAAGGTATGAGATTATTGACTAAATGACGACTGACAGTGACATGGAATGATAGACTCAAAGTGCAGATTGACAAATGTATTACAACATTGGTGTTCATAACCATTATGGTTAGCATTATACATAGATGACATCTAGACCATTATTTGATAGCTTGAAGAAATAGAAAGAGAAAGGAAAATGAGGCATGTTGCTGCTGATATCAAAAATGTGCACATTGTTGTTCATCTATGGCCACATGAACAAGCTTGTTCCTTGCATAAATGCTCTTACTCCAATCCATCCTGAGTGCTCCCTCCTGTCCTAGTTCATTGTTCATGTGATTGCTATTTGTACACACAACAAAATCATGAATTAGCAAGGATAGATAAGATATAATGTAGTACATTGGCTAGGTTGTGGGTATGGTAGATACTAGGTTAGAGGTTTGTAATTGATAACTACCCAAGGTGTAGGGGTGAGATAAGTAATAGAATAGAAAAATTTGCAACAAGCCCCCACGACTAAGAGCGAACCTCTAGTAGCAATAGGATGGGAAATGAAAGAAAAAGGAAAAGAAGAGGAATAACAATGATGAAGCCAATAAAGAAAAAATTAAAATCGATGTCATGGATGGGGTGGAACAAGAAATAGTTGATTCTAAGAAATTTTTAAGGGAAAAGAACTTAATAATTGCACCAAAAAGGAATGCCAGTGGGTCCTCCCCAAAGTAGGCTCATGCTTGTTATGCCCTGACAAACCCATAAACCAAAGAGTCTGTAGTCTCTAGGAATGACATATGGAAACAATAGTTAAGAATTCACCCACAAGAATTTACTAGAGAATAAAAATGCATCAACCAAGATATAGACTAATCATAAAATTGGTAATGAGGTGGAATATGGAAAGCAATACGGGAAGAGAAGAGAGAATAGAATGGAATCCCAAAATCAAAGCTATATAAATTCCATTGTATAGTATGTGGTTAAGGTTACTTAATAAAATTCAGCCTAAATCTAGATTAAAACTAACCACATCTAGTGACCTCGCATCAACACACTTGACCAACCCATCCTCCTGAAGCAACAAGAATACTTTCACAGAGCAACCACCATCCCAGAAAGAGAAGAATAGAGAATCAAGAAGTGAGAAAGGGCCTTAGCTAGAGGGAACCTTCAAGCATGGGTAGCATGTCTTTCCAGTGCCATAACAAGTGCTTGTTGCCCATGTTTCTTTATTATGTCTAAGGGGTATGCTTTGAGTTCCCACCAGTTTTTTTTTTTGAGTGAGAACCACACCATGCAAAGACTTATTTGATTCATTCAACTTCTTGAGATTAGTCGATAGTGGGATGGTGGAAAACCTATGAAAAACATTCAAGTAACCAAGAGAATAGCTAGCACAAATAAATTGAATCCCCTTGAGGTCACACCCTTTTCAATACATTTAAATCTTTCCTTATTTTGAAAAATATCAAGCCACCAATTCATTAATAGGTTTACTTAGAAAAAGGCACAGTACAGTTCCAGAATCAAGGGAGACCATAGAGTTGAATGATTGAATGGATGACATGGAATCATTTCCTGTTTTATCAAAAGAAACCATATCTTAGCATCAACATTAAAAGTCAAAGGTAAAAATCGAACATTAGCCAGCAACACTATTATAGTACAATTGACCATCATGAGCACTTATTATGTGATGAGTGAGAATAAATAAAAAAAAATGTAGTAAAGAAAGAAATAGTAAAAATGTTAACGATGGTGTAAAACAAAAACAAGTAAATATGAAAAATGTGTGAAACAAAAAGATAAAAGAACCTGAGGGCTTAGAATGACTAGCATTGGTGGCCATCTCCCCCACAACTAAGTTGGAAGGAGGAGATCCGAAATAATAAGCAGGGTTGTCCATCAACAGTGGTAGTGCAAGTACTGGTTGTTTTGGGCTCATGGAAAGGTTTGGTTTGCTAGATGTTGATCAATAATTTCTTATCTAGGTTTCTAGGTTTGTAGATCATCATGGCCCCTAAAAGAAAAGTTCCATGAATGATGTAAGGTCCTTCCCACAACATTTGAAATTTAGTTCATTGTGGCACATGTGTGGGATTCCAATAAAGAACCCTATCTCCTGGTTGGTATGTGACTTTTCTAATTTTCAACTCATGACATTGTTTATTGAAGGCCTTGTGTAGTTCCTTGGATGACAGGGTAGCTAATCAATTTTCATCTAGCAAGTTAAGATTCATTAACTGTTCTTTTTGTGCTAGACTGAGATCAAGGTTAAGGTCACATGTTTTGGATAGTGTACGGAGCTCAACTTGGATAGGAAGTGTTGGAAGTTTACTGTATACTAACTGATAGGGAGAGTAGCCTATAAGAAGTTTCCATGTGGAGAGGTATGCCCAAAGAGAATCTTTCCGTTTGGTGCTCCAATCTTGCCTATATTTTCCAATGATTCATGTCAAGATTTTTGTGATTTCCCTATTAGTGACTTTAGCTTAACCATTCGCTTGAGGATGATATGGTGTAGTCAATTTATGCTCGACTCCTAAGTGTTGCATCAACTTCCGAAAAGTCACACCTGTAAAACCCTAAACCATTATTAAAAATAAGTGCACAAGGCACACCAATCTTTTTTATGATTTGTTGTTGAAAAAATCATGCAGTGGTAGATGATGTGCAGTTTGTAACAATGGCTACTTCTACCTACTTTGTAAAATAGTCAATAGCAACAATAATGTATGCTTTTCCATTGGAAATCAGTGTAATAGGCCCCATAAAATCAATACCCCATATGTCGAAGGGTTTTAAGAGTTGAATCCATTGTTGTGGACCCTCTATTCTGGTAGTCATTGCCCCATTATGTTGGCAGTGCTCACAAGATTGGATAAAATGATGGAAATCCCAAAATAATGTAGGCTAAAAATATCTTGCAAGTAAGATTTTAATGGTTGTTCATCTCCTAGCGTAATGACCCCCATAAGGGCCCTCAAGAGCATCTTGGAGAATTTGCAATTGATCTACATCAGGAACACACCATCGGACCAAGCCATTGGAACATACCTTATAAAGGTATTCATTAATTTCCATGAAATCTTTAACTCAGTGGAGAAATTGTTATTTGTTTTTAATGTCCAACCCTTGTGGTGTTTCTTGTGTGAGAAGATAGGTAAGAATGCTACTATACCAATTTGTAACTATGGGTGATGAATTATTTATTACACCTATAAAGAGGAGTTCATCAGGGAAGTGATTGGAAATTGGGTATTCATCCTCTTTGTTGTCTCATCACAACCAAGATAAATGATTGGAAACAATACTCTCGGTGCCTTTATGATCGATCATTGTAAGATCGAACTCTTGCAAGATCACAGGCCATCGTATGATGTGAGGGCTCACCGTTGGTTTATTCATAAGGAACCAAATTGCACTATGATCCATGTGTACAAATATCTTATAGCCTAATACATACTTCCTAAATTTTTCTAGTGTAAACACCACAGTCATTAAATTTTTTTCTATTGTGGTGTAGTTGATTTGTGCACCAGCAATACTTTGACTTGCACAGTGAATGTAACAGGGACATTTTTGGTCATCTAACTGTGTAAGTACGGCTCCTAAAGCAAAATTGGATGCATTAGTCATTATATGGAATGGTCTAGACTAATTAGGAGCTTGTAGAATGAGTGTTTCTATGAGCTTTTGTTTCAAGGATTGGAAAGCTAACTTACATTCCTTGATCCATTCAAAGGGTACATCCTTTTTTATTAATTCTACTAATGGTTTTGTGATCTTTGAAAAGTTCTTAATGAAATGTCTATAATAGCCAGTATGTCCAAAGAATGATCAAATGTCTTTTATGATTTCAGGTTGATGAGTGATTCCTTGGATGACCTTAATTTTTTTAGAATCTAGCTCTATCCCTATTTGTAAAATTTTATGCCCTAATACAATGCCCTCTTGGATCATTAAATGGCTTTAACACATTGTTTCAACACATCGTTTCAGTACTTGCTCTAATCGATCTAATGCTTATTCAAAGTTCGCTATGTAGGTGGAGAAATCATCCATAAAAACCTCCACACCATTCCCTATTTACTACTAAAATATACTAAGAACCGTATGTTGAAACGTTGCTAGAGCATTGCACAAGCCAAACAACATCTGCCTATATGCAAATGTTCCCCAAGGACTTATGAATGTAGTCTTGGCTTGGTCTTTTGGTGCTATTTGAATTTGATTGTACCCACTGTAACCATCTAGAAAACTATAGTAGCAATGCCCTATAATGGTATCTAAAACTTGGTCAACAAATGGCAATGGGAAATGGTCTTTAAATGTTGCCATGTTTAATAGCCTAAAGTCTATACACACCCTCCATTTACCACATTTTTTGGGCACAATGAATAATGGACTAACCCACTCATTATCAGCAATGGGGTAGATGAACCTAGCCTTTAGAAGTTGTTCAATTTCTTCCTTAACTATTTGCTTAAGCTTTGGGTTCAATCATATTTGTGGTTGTCGTTGAGGCTTCATAGAGGGGTCAATGTAAATTCTATGTTGGCATATCCTAGGATCTATTCCAATTAATTAGGGATATGACCAAGCAAAGGATTTCAACCATTTGTTTACCATCTTCAGCAGTCTTTCTTTTTGTTGAGGAACAAGCTTAGCATTAATGATTATCGGTTTTCCATTCTTAAGAAATGTATACTTCATACCGGTGGGTAACGATTTTAACTCATGAGGATCTTGCTTAAACTTGTCAGGGATTTCCAGCTTCCCCTAGTTGATATTCTCGGTGTCGATACTTGGAAGTTGGTGATGGACTTGCTCTAATGCATCTATGCTATCGATATAGGCACAAGTCAAGCCCTCAATTGGTTCCATGCATAAATTTGAATTGCTTTCTTGGTCAGCTATCAGCCACTAGGTGCCTTCTTGTCTTGTGGCTACTACATATAGGAATCTTTGTATGTTAGTTACTTGTGCATATTGGTTGCATGTAGGCAATGTTAAGCATTGTACAAACTAGGACTTCTACACACAGTTGCATCATGTGTCATTGTATGCGATGCATGGAACTTTCTTCTCAATCTTCCCAGATGCATTTTCTTTTGATATCTCTACGGAAAGATCACGTATTCCTAGGCATGCATCAATCATACTCAGCCATGCTCTTCCCATTATGATTGGGAAGTCCCCCTTATAGTTGCTGACTTGGATCACTAGGAAATTGGCTAGATATGACCACCACAAACAGTGGTGACAATGTCCTCTACTAGTCCCAATGGAATAGTGATGGACTAGTCAACTAACTCCAAACGAATGTTACTATTTTTTAGTGGAGGTAAGTTCCAGGCTTTGTACATTTCTTGAGAGATTAAGTTAACACTAGAAATTGAATCCAAAAGAGCTTTCCAAGGCTCATTTCTAGAAATTTTCAAATATATAAGAGGACTTCCAGGATCAAAGAATTTCCCAGGAAGATGGCCAACTTTAATCCAATCAATGATGGCATGGGTTAACATAATAGTATGCATTGAGTGTAATGTTTGGTTCAAAGAAAGCTCCAGAGATTCAAACTATGGTGAGGCGTTGGACAATTAGCCACTTGTGGTTGTAAGGACTTGGTTGGACTATTGGTTTTAAAGAAGGATCTCTTCTTTGATCAGTTGTGAAAACCAACAGTAGGTTGAGGATTAATAGCCCTTGTAGCATTACGTTGTTGCAGCTAGGCAAGAAGCTCGCCTTGCATAGTTGGAGCAGGTGGTAATGGAGCTGAGGGTGGAAGAGATGCAGATAAATGAGAGGGATAGTATGTATATGGAACATCACCCCAAGGAGAAGAAGTTCTATAGTACTTGGGGGCTTGGTAGTGAGGTTTAAGATCAACGTGACTAGTAGAGTCACATGGAGAGATCAACTGCTGAACGTAATACCCATATGGTTCAAGTTGATGGTAAGGATATTGTTGATGTGGTGTTGGCATTCCCCTTGATTGTGGGTGCTTCCACCATTGATATTGTTCATTCGGTTGTGGTGGAGCTCCACTCGGATAATATGTTAAGGGTTGGTGAAATTTCCTAGGGTAACCTTGAGGATAAGGTAACCTTCTGGGTGTTTTCCATCTATTTAATTGTGGGTTTAGTGCATACACCCTAGAATTTTGCAGATGTGACACCACTAAGCAACATCCCTTAGGATGATCATATTGGCAAATGTCACATCCATCATCATGTCCATGTCTGAATCCACAACCTCTTCAATGACAACAACCTTGCCCTTACCTTTGTTACGTGTATGCTTAGCTTCTTTCTTTTTCCTCCTCTCTTAGTCACTACTTGGTTCTCTAGACTCCTCTACTATTTTTAGAACAGTTTGAAATTTTTCATCTAGGAAGCTCCACATTTGATCGACCTTTGCCGATACTTCTAATGCAAATTTTTGAATGGGTAAAGTCTTTCTATTCACCATCTCTTCAAGTGATGACTCTTCTTCATCTTCACAAAATCCAATTTCCTTCTTTTGGAGAGAAGGATCTTTGTTGTACTCCTCTGCACTTTCTCTTTTCCTCAACTCACCTTCCTCCTTGGCAACTTACTCCAATAATCTTTGTATTTGATGGACTTTGAGCTTAAATAGCCTTCCTTGGGCATAATTCCCAAGGGTTCTTTACATTTCATACCTAAGCCCATCTATGAGATGGCGTAGTTGTTCCTTTTCTAAGTAACCATGGCTAGGGAAATGATGTAATAATGTATAATATTGGCCCATGATAGCACCCAAGGGTTCATTTCCTCCTTCTTTCCATCCTTGGATTTGCTTATGCAGGTTGGACACCTGGGAGTATGTTTGATACTTATCATTGAATAGTTCTAACATGGTACTCCATAAATGAATGGATTCGGGTTCTAAGAATCGGTATCAGCTTTCCACTTTCTTGATCAGTATTTGTGAAAAAAATTTAAATTTTGCCACTCATTTTCTATATTTTGCAATGCACATGTGTCATGGAATTCTTGTAGATGATTTTGAGGATCAACATTGTATCCCCCTTCAAATTATGGGATGTTATTCATGTCTAGTCTTTTGATCCTACTATCCTTCTAGTGCCTTGTTGGGATCCTAATGACCTCTATTATATTTAACATACTTCGGGTGGTGAGTAGGGATTCATTTTGATCATGCTGTCTATGGAATCTAAGATTCCTATGCTATTCCCTACTCTCCCTTCTTTCATGATGTATTTCTTTGGAATTTCCTTGTCCCCTTTCTTTACTATCTTGTTGATGATTTCTATCCTACCTACCCTTATCCTCATGGTCTCATCCTTTGCAATTGCATTCAGATCCTGAAGGAGATGATGAAGATGAAGAGGAAGGAGGACTGGCACCATGATGGCACATATCATCTTCTCTTTGGTGGTTGTGGCCTAGATCGTGGTTACGATCAAAATGTCTATCATTGTCATGCATTCGTGTTCCTTTTTTGAATCCTTTGTATTTGTTGGTACTAGAACCTAGGTTATGAATAGTTGAATGAAGATTCTAATACCCAACTCCTTGACTGAAGTCAACGAGCAGAACATTGTTTTGTGGAAAACCTACCTAGACAGGTTCACCACCCTCATTTTCACCTAGGACATACGAGACATCTTGAGACCACTTCCCCATCACAGATTTGTAATGTCTCTCCTATTGCAAATCCCTTTACCGTTGTGCCTCAATGGATCGATAATCTCTTGAATCTTTCTCATGCACAATGTACTTTGATTGTAAGTGTTGCATACCAATTTATGTGAGAGCACGAAGAAGCATGCTTGGTGTCACCCTTGTCCTAAGGGCTGACACTTTCTCATCGCCTTCTTCTTCGTCTTCTTCTTCTTCTGCTCACAAAAGGGCATGCATACATCAATTCAAAACAAATTAGCTCAAAATAGATGCCACGCTACGATGCACTGCCTAACGAAGCATAGAATAGCAGACAATAGCAAGGAAAACATTATATAAAAATGCTTACCAATGGGGGGTTGTGTTTGCCGCAGCTTGAACCGCAGTCTTCGTCCCTCCTCTTCATGAGGGCTTTCCCTATCTTGGGGAGCTCTCTTCCTTCACAGCTCCATGGGCACAGTCTCAAATATGAGACATTTACCCTGTGTCACATTACCAATTATGGTAGGGGACATCTCTCCTACGCTGTCCTGGCCGCAAGCACTATGAACTGCTAGACCTTTAGTTGTTACAAACAACGACTCCCCGACCATTTCCGAGGGATCCTGGGCTTGAATAGTCTGAAGGACTTGTCGAATCCATGGTTTGGAAATCTAGTCACGATCTAGCTCGAACCAGACTCCATTCTCCTGGACCACTAGGAACTCCGCGAAGTGCTTTAAATAGCCTATGTAGAAGGCATAGTGTATGTTAGAGTGGGAATTCATTTGCTCACGGAGTCCCAAAATCTTGACCTACAAACCACTACATAGGAATTTGGCCCAGTTGTAACGGGCCCCCTCCTCCATGACTTCCCACATTACCCAAGCCTGCTCAAGTCCCGGGACCTTCCCTTGGGTGAGCAGTTGAGGAAACGCATGGGCACGAAAGATCGGGTATATCCCCATGGCAGGACCTTCCTTAAGCTTTTCCATAGGGAACCCTTTTCACTCCTTGGTGAGCCTCAGCCACTCCTTGATATGCTACTTCTGAAGGGTCAACTCCTGCTTGCCCTTCTACACCACGTCGGCACCATCAGCAAGGACACTAAACAAATCCTTAAATAGCTAGTCATTGATGTCTATGACCACCTGCACACCTTGCACGTACATACGAAAATGGCTCACCTGCCCAGAGAAGGAGTTGACCAAGGAAAGAATCTCAGCATCAGAGACACCCAGATTCGGAGCCATGAACAAATCCATAAGTCCAGCCATTTAGATTTTCTTGAGAAAGGGGTCCAGAGCCCCTCATTCTGACTAACTTTGGCTTGCTGCTACTTCACCATATTTGAAGTAGATGTTTCCCCCTTGCCTCCTAGCAGTTACCACCATCACCTCACGAGGCTTCCTCATCCCTACAGCAATGTTCAAAAAATGTACTTGCAAAAATGCAGAAAATGCAAAAACTGCGAAAATACTTGAGCATCTGGCGCCTGTATGTTAATCCACCAGGTCTATACAGTGATGGGAATAGCAGGAGTTCAACCACTAGAACCGCTTCGAGTGTAACCTACTTGAAAGGTTCTCTCCACTCTTTGTCGAGCCAACCCTTCACCTTGCAATGACTATAGAAAGAGGCAAGCATGCGTAGGTAGGAATGGTATTCCCTCCCGCAATGACCAATGATGCCTGCCCGTAGGCTCTTGGTAGAGGCAAATTCCCATAAAGCTAGCTGTGTTGTGGCCAACTCACCCGGCTGGTCATGAACCTCGTTGTCATTAATATAGAACCTAGTGATAAGCACACACTATCAACACTCAGCCAAGTACAGCCAATGTTGCACAACCAAGCAAAACAAAGATGCGAAACTCACCTGCCAACATAGTAGATGGTCTGTTGTGGGTTCTGAAAGTACGTTTCCATGTGGCATATGAGATACAATGTCTTTTACTAGTGATAGCACTAGTATTCTGGCATATCCTAGATCCAGGCTAAACCCCTCAACCCTGTTGAGTGTTGAGTAGACCCTCTTCCTAGCCTGCTTGTGGTCGTGTCATTGGAAAGATATCTCAGGATGCCCTGATTTGTCCCTAGCAGCATGGCCTCTATTATCCCAAATGCCTACGTCTCATCTAAGGAGGACCAAACCATGAGACTGAAATGGTGGAGAAGGAATTGCAAGAAGTCTCACGCCCTGTCCCTGAACCAAAACGCTCGCTCTACCACACGTATCGAGGGAGGAGGAACATTGGCCATAGGTCTACCCACATGGCATAGGACCCCTTCAAGGTCCAAAACAATTAGCCTAGACCTTGGCCCTACCTTGCATGACACAACCAAAAAATATTGACCTCACATTTGAATGCAATGCATGCACAACATAGCAGCGCTTGGCAGACCATAAATGTAGCATAGCCTAACCCCTTGTCCACACATAGCGTAGCAAAGATGTGAAAGCCTAGTGTAGCAAGAACATGCAAGTAGCATAGCGTAATAGAAAAATAGCTAACAACATGCTCAAACAAAGACATGCGCCATGATGCTACATCACACATAACCAAACCCTCCCAAGTGCTAACAGCGTAATTACAATGTGGCAAACTCTTCAATCAATCTCGCATGCCCATGCAGCATAGACACGTCAACACGAGCTCAAGACATGTGACATCTAAACTGCATCTTTCGCATGCTCTTAGCCCTATAAATACCCCAATGAGCAACACTCAATGATTGGTTAGGAATTTGGTTGGCTAGCAAGCAAAAAAAGTTGGCAAGTTGACAATTTAGCATTTTCGCAAGTTGGCAAACTAGTAATCTTGAGCATTGTAAACAATTAGCACCCCCGTTTGGCATTCTGCTTTGCTCTTTTTCACTATCTTTGTAGCACTATTCATTGTTAACCTCTGAGTCCATGTTCAAGCATACAGCTGTCTTGCTTTGAGTGTCTTGGTTACCTTTGGGATCTCTATGCTTTCCAATGTCGCGCAATCAATTGTATCCCCCTTGACAAAGTGAAGTCAAAATCTTGAAGCGATGCATTTCCCTAATTTCATTTTACTTTTATTTCCTTCTTGTTATCACATTCTACATCATTTTCCGCCCTTTATTGTTTAAAAAATTATTACTTTATGCTATAATTCTTGTTTTCAAATCATACGTTTGCAAAAGGTTATATTAACGCCGACTAAGTCCCTGTCTAATCAACCAGACTGTTCAGGGTGCCCCGTTTCCATTTATCTAGCATAGCCCTCACACGAATTTGGGGTTAAGATTATCACGACCGATGACCTCTCGGTGTTTTCCAACCATCGACGTTTTCAATCGCTACAGTGTGAACTGGAATGGCCTAAAACTACCAACACATGCTATCAACTTATGTGGCCCAAACTAGCCTAAAACTAGTAAACATTAACATCAACTCATCTCATCATTAGCATTGAACATAACTAATAAATGTAGTAATCTATACATCATATGCTTCATGTAGCAAAAAGTCCACTACATCTCATACCAATAATTATACATAGCATGCTCATTAGTGCCATATAGCAAAAATACACAAAAATGCAAAAATGCCTAATGACAGGGCTACATTAGGATCTACTTATCCACTGGTGCTAGGTGGGTGTGGAGGGCTTTCTTCATCCATTGTGCCACTAGGGCCTACAGCATCACCTAATACCTATCATCACCAACAAAATAGTCAACTAGTAGACAAAAATACAATCCACAAACTAACATCAAAAAGCACGAAAACAACATAAAAATCTAACCTAAGAGGGTCTCACATTGACCATGTCTAGAGGTAAGCTATCAAGGTCCTCCTCCAAGCATCAAAGGATCTCGACCTTAAATAGCCACATCTAGTCCTCCTAGCCAAAGTCAACTTCTGCAAGGGTCTTGCCTTTGTCCATGGCAATCCATATGGGTGGCTGCATAGAAGAGGTGGCAGATGAAGTCTTCTTTGAGGGCATGATAATCTCCCTCTCTAGGAAACCACTAACCATTGTGTGGTGAGTAAATATCTTGAAGGCACACCTCTTGTCAATCACCTCAACAAACATCTCAAGTTAATGACAATTGATGGACTCTTCCTTGAGCTGCTGAAGATATGCATCTTGCTCACACTTATAATGGTCTTTATGGTTTTTTTATGTATGCCCTCACTTGTACACCTTAGCACTAAAATTCTTCCAATCCTAACTTTTCTAGGCAAGTAGATCCATCTATAATTGTTGCTTAATGATCTCATAGGTGGCCTTGTTCTTATCCTGAATGGCCAACCAGTACCTAGCATAGTCGATCTCTATAGTCCACTAGGTACTATCTCTTTGTGACTAGGTAGCTAAGAAGTCATATCAGGGCTGGATGTCCCTGATTTTCTTATCTTGTCTTGCCACTCTCTCATGAAGTTCATGCACACATTTCTATAGGTGCTTGTTTGAGTGCTTGCAAACCCATAATGCTTTTGCACAAGAAAGCGTGCACTTGCTAGTGGCCTCATACACATAGTGGGATACCTGCTCCACTTCAAGAGGGTACTTGGGGATAGCATCTACTTTCTTCACCTAACTCAAATCCCAACAGAGCTTAGAATCTATTGGCATGCTATAAGAAAATCAACATTAACCATAGACTAAGCATCAAAATTGGTAAATCAACATAAGCAAAAAAACATCATATGCATATTGAGCTTTGGGTCTGCATGTTGTAGGCAGTCTACCATATCCTCCACAATGCCTTCCATGAAGGCAAACTTGTTTGGCATCTTTACCCATGGATTCATGTGGTAGGTAGATGCAGATAGTGAATCACTAGTAGGTATGTCTAAGGTTGCAACCCAACATTGCAATAAGCAACAACTAAAAAACCAAAGATGCAAGAGCAAAATAGCAACAATAGATGGTAACTTAATAACAATTACCTAGTAAGCTCTTAAGTGTAAGAGTAGGGGGATTTCCCAACGTCACACCATCAAAGAGGCTGGAAAAATCACCCTCATTGGGGTGGAATAGCCCCTCCACCTCAAACTACTAAAGAGCATCTACAACCTCATGTAGCTCCTCCTTGTGTGCCTTCTCCTTAGCTTGAGAAGAGGTTGGCTCTGCCACTATTGTTGCAGTTACTTCAATAGCCCTCTTTCCTAATTCACAAATATAACATTTTAGCATTAGCATAACATAGAGAAAAACACAAAAAAAAATATAACAAATGCATATATGCACATACTAACCTGTAACATTTGTGCACAACCTTAGGATCTTGAGGCAGATCTTCTTAATGCCTTCTTATCTAACTATAGGAGTAGCCTCCTCTACTAGGTGTGGTTTCTTGAATTTTTCCTTGGAGGATCCCACTATTTTCGCAATATAGAAATTAGCCTTGTTCACATTCCTAATAATAGTTGGGGGACACTCACCTACACTATCACGGGAATAGTGTGACCACTCCAGATCACCTTTGGTCATTACTAAGTACAACTCATTGATTTCTTTTGGGGGGTCCTATGAGCGAGTGGTTTCAAACATGTGCTTCACCCTAGGCTTAGACAGTTGCTCACAATCTTACACTACCAAACACCCACTATCTCAGACCACCAGAAGCTCTGTGAACTTTGCAAATACACTACAAATAATGTAAAGTGTATGTAAGACCTCACCTAGAAGTTGTAGCGAAGCCTAGTGTTCTTTGAGTGTAGTTCAATGGCAATGTAGGAGGCCCAGTTAAACCTTGTGCCCTCCTAAAGCATCTTCTTCATCACCCGTGCCTACTCCACCCTAAGGATTTCTCCTTGGAAGAGCAACTTCAAGAAGGCATGAGTATGAAAGAGAGGGTAGAGCTCCTAGACCTCACGCACATGCACATCTTTAATCGGGATGTCTTTGTGAGACTAGATGACTCCTAGCCACTCCTCAATCTCTCCTCTATGGTCCACCTATCTATTGGACTTGTCAATGACTAACAAGCTATTAGTGGAAAGGTAAAAGAGGTTAGTAAAGAGGGCCTTGTTGAATTCCAAAACTACTCTCACTCCACTCACATAGGTGATGAAGTGGCACACATCATTGCTGAAGAAGTCTATGATGGTGATAATTTTAGCCACCAAAATGCTTGGGGTAAGGGCCAAAAATAGGTCTATCAGCCCAACATGCATGAGCTGATTGGTTAATGCCTCTGAGGCTTGGTGGCACAACCAATTCTGTGCCCCCTCCACAACACCATACTTCATGATGAGAGTGGCCTTAGTGTTTCCTGTGGTTACAACCATCACCTCTTCTAAAGTAGCTACAGCTACAACATAGGCAACAACAACATTAGCATTACACAAGAGTAAATAAACAAGTGCACATGTGAGCAAGCACAAAAACAAAACAATAGATGCTTATGTAGAACAAATGGTGTGTGAGATGGAGGTGGTGATAATGCAAGAATCTCCTCGAGGTTAAGCTCACCACTAGCCCACCCCTCATCAAGCCAATCATAGGCCTTGCATTGCTCGAATGCCTTTGAGTACCACCTTGAGTAATCCTTTAGATCATCTACTAGCTATCTAGGGACAACCTCCTAAACATTCATACTAGAGGAAAACATCTCTAGGGTAGTGCAAGTCAAGGAAAGAGCCTCTTCCTCATTGTGGAGACCCTCATTATCAACTCTAAGTTTGGCATTAAGCATGAGCACTTAGCGGTTAGCAAACTTAACATGAGTCAATAAAGAGGAACACAATGCAAAATCATAAGGGAACTAACCATCTTGCATAGTATATAGTTTCAAATGGATTCTAGAACACTATATGCACATCTAGAGGAATAAAGAGGGTGTTGCTCCTATTGTAGTAAGCAAACTCCAGAATCCATCAAATCTTGGATAAGGGATGAGTGCCCCTAGGGCCATGGCCCGAACCACTTGCTCTATCATCACTAGTAGTAGGCGCATTGGACATAAATCTCGATATGCCCTAATTGGTCCCAGGTAGCAATGTCTTGGTGATGACACTTGTAGCCTTCACTACTAAGTGTGACCACATAATCATACTAAAGTATTATAGCAGAAATGCCAAAAACTAGAATGCCCTTGGCCGAAACCACACTACCTGATAACCCACCTACATATCTAGTGCAAGTGTGTTGGGTACCAACTCGCTCATAAAATAAAGAATGTTGATGGGCTCCACGATGACTAAGATAGGTTTTAAGAATACCCTACAACCGCAAAGGCAATCAACATGGCATTAGTATACACTAGATGCAAATTTTGATAAAGATACATTGAATTAAACTTAGCAAAACTTAACATGACATAGCATAAGTTAGTAACAATATCTTAAGGCCTACTAGGGCCCCATGAGTATAGGACATCAATGAAACACCACTAAATTTGGGCTCCCAATTCTCAACTGGAAATTTGACTAAGTGTAAAAACTTGAAAAATTTTTCTAAGTGTTGAGACTACACTTCCCACTACTGAGACTATGCTTCAAAGCATAGTCAGCGTAGTTGAGACTTATAGTCTAGATTTGCAAAATTCTCTAAGTGTTAATAGTAGCTGCAAATCTTTCTAAGTGTTTTGGCTATGCTCACCCTACCAGGACTAAGCTCCAGAGCGTAGTCAGCATAGTCAACCTTGGAATGATCAGTTTTAAAAATTTTCCTAAGTGTCAAGCCAAAGGCTGCTGAGCATGGTTGCGATGGATGAAAAAATTTGGTAGATTTTCTAACTCCTGAGCCTATGCTTCTTACTATTCTTTAGAGCATACTTAGAGTAGTTTACATGCATGCATATCTTTGCCAAATTTTTCCAAGTGTAAGGGCTACACTCTCACCTCCGAGACTATGCTCTAGAGTATAGCCTGTAATGAGCATCATTTTTTTGGCAAGATTTTCCTAACCCCTAGGACTATGCTCTAGAGCATAGTCAGTGTAGCCTGCTAGAAGTGCCTTTAGAAGCCTCCAAATCTTAACATTGACCTACATCTCAACTCCAACATTCCTTCAACAAGCAAGATTAGCAATTTGCATCTCTTTTGCATTCCCCCGCGCCCCCCCCCCCCCCCCCCCCCCCCCCCCCCCCCCCCCCCNTACGCTCGACACCACTCAAGAGAGTGGGCAACATAGTCCTAAAGTGTAGTCTCCAAAACTACATTATTTTGCACTATTTTCAAGTACATTGTAATCTATTTAACACTCGCACATGCAATTTTAGTAGCATAGTCATAGTTTGGTAGTCTCACAAGGTCCATTGGAGCATGCCAAAAAAACACCATTTTGCTTCAATGGAAGTGTAGTTGGGGATAGCATAGTCTCAACTACCCCTCTACCACATGGCACCTAATCCATGATTCACACTAATCCTAGGCTTATAAATACCCCTGTGCTTCATGTTTTAAGGGTTGGCATTTTCATTTGGTAGTTTGCATTTTGGCATTGACACTCTTGCACCTAAGCATCCTTAGCATCTTGACAAAGCTTGGGACACCATCAAACACCATTGCACACCACTATAGCACCATTGTACATTGCCCAACGCACTACACATCATTGCAACTTGTAGGACATTATGGTAGCCAACCTAGTAGGCTTAGACTTCATGGTAACATTAGTTCTTCATAGCTAGACACCCTGAGATTATGACTATACTACCTACTATGCCTATTTGTACATTGTATACCTCCTAAAATTTTCTTTACAATTAACTATGCTCCCCCACACCCATCCCCACTGACCCCCACCCCCTACGTTTTGGTGGTGCCTCTCGCTCGCTCACATTCTGTGCATTTTTTGCATGATTTTTACATTTTAGCATTCTACTTAAATTTTTCATTGTTAAAGCACATATTCACATGTTTACATTCTTATTTTCACATCTAAAACCTTTACTATGCTCACACCTGCAGACACCACAAACATTGCAAAAAAACATGTTACCTTTAACACTGGTTTCATTGTAATACTCATAAGTCCCAATTCGATCGATAAGATTGTTCTCAGTGCCTTGCCTCTATTCCCAGCAAGCCCTCATGTAGAAGTGGGGTCAAGACTATGAAACCATGGACCTCTTAGTGTTTCGTTTCAGCCTCTGACATTTTTGGTCTCTACAATCAACACACAGATTTGACGTGTTTGGTACTCACTGGGGTATAGCATGTTTTGCATAGAATTAGCAATTCATTTGCATGTTTGCATATTTAGCATCACAAGTTGCATGTTTTGGCAATTTAACATAAGCATTTTGCATTTCACATGTTTAGCATTCTTTCACAGAATTTTTAAAATTTTTTCTAACTTCGGGCAACATAGTCTAGAAAACTATGAAAAATTCTAACTCTGGGCTACCCCACAGGAGCGTAGTCTAGAGAACACAAAAAAAAATTTCTAACTCTAGCTAACATTGACAATGCTCTAGTAATTGTGGAGCATAGCCCTAGACCAAAGAAAAAAAATTCTAACTACTAGCTATACTCCCTAGAGTGTAGCCCTAAAAAGTTTTTAAAATTTTTTTAAAAAAAGCCTAATAATCCAGCACCATGCCCTACACACACTACACCTCCTACCACCATGCACTAAGCATGTACCATGAATGTAGCCCTTGTAGCCATGCCACTGAACATTCCCCATGGCACTACCCTATCCTACACATTACCATAACCTCTACCATGTGCCCTACCTCACGGGTGGTGACAATCATCAAACCCTTACCCTTGTCGTGCTCTCATCCTATCGTGCTTTCAAAAAAATATAAAAGAAAAATGGGGCAATCCTTTGCTATGCCTCTACCCAAAGGTGATCACCCACGGCCATCATTGGTGTCACCATCCCTACCCTATGTCGCACAAGCAATAGCCCTAAGGCCGTCATAAAGCCTCAATCCCTTCCTCTTCCTTACCCATTGCACAACACCACATAACAAAATTTTTATTTTTTCATTGCCTCACACAGGCCTATGACCTTTTTCCCCCTGTGGCCATAATGACCATTATGAAAACTAGCAAACCTTGCAGCCATCACTTTCAAAACCCCACACAAATGACATAGAAAAAAACCCCTCCCTCTACAAACCAAAACCTTCCCTACCCAACGTGCATACCCTAAGGTTCTTGATGGCCCAAACAGCCACAACAGCAGTGGCCTTTGCCATGGCAAGGCATCACCAACATAACCCCCAAACCCCAAGTACGAGAAAACAAAGGAAAGTGTAGAAAATAAAAAAAGGGAAGAGTGTAGTTGGTGCACTTGGTGGATGGTGGTCTCTTTCATTCCTCCATGCATGCCCACAGTAAGCATGCCAGTGCTTGCTCTCCCTCATCCATGTTAGTCAGTCCGGGGTGCTAGTGTTCACTTCAATGCAACATCCTAGCAACTACACTCTTCAAATTGCGCTATGATCTAAAAAAGTTTATGTTTTCAATTAACAATGAAAAATTTACCCATAGGTGAAACACACTTTTATATCCCCTAGGACCACTTACTATAGTTGGGTGGGAACATAGTCACTAAAGTTAGAAAAATTTTAAATTTTTCTTATTGCCCAATGAGCATCTAGGCTAATTTTTCTTTTTCAATGCACCAAGCCTTACTAAAATGATGCATCTAGCACACATTATGGTCCACTAAGACCTTAAACTCTCACTATACTATCTGCTAAGACCTTAAACTGGCAACCCCATGACCTATTAAGGCCTAAAACCAACCCATGAATCCCTTGTCTTTAAAATCACATTTACATACTTAGGTGAAATTTTTATTGCATTGTTTTCTTCAACTATGAATATTTCTCTTACTAAGATAGGTGTGGCTTGATATTTTTCTTGTTTTTTTTTTTGAAAGATTATTGCAGGATTTTTTAACATGACTACATACAAGCATCTCCACTCATCTCTGGTCCTAACTAGGCCCAGTGATGATCTCACATGATGCATCAACCCTCAATGCCTAGACCTTGAACCCATAGTCTACAATTAATACATAACATTTATAGAGGTACTGCTAGACTAGCCAGACCATCTAGTTAGGGCTCTAGATCTAGAGGCAAGTGATGTCACCAAGGATCCCCTAATCGAAGTCCCATTAGCAACACCTAGTGGTAATGTAAAGATGTTGAAACTTAGTTCTTTGTTAGAGCCTCAACATGCCCAAAACATCGCAAAAGTACTCAATGATAACATCAAGGCATTTTCATAGTCTTATGAAGACATGCTAGGCCTAGATCCTTGCATAGTGCAACACAACATAATCATCAATCCTAGCATAAAACCAGCCAAGCAAAAGGCTAACAAGGTTAGGCCTCAGGTGGTGTTGATAGTCCACAATGTAATCACTAAGCTTCGCAATGCTTAAATAGGCATTAGTTGCCTATGAAGCAAAGTATAATGATGTGGAAAAGAACTACCTTGCCTTAGTCTTTACACTTAAGAAGTGGAGGCATTATCTTTTCCTTAGCCAAGTCAACATCACCTACAAAAGCAATGTACTCCAAACAATTACAACAAATATTTATGAGAGCAGTTACATTGCACATTGTAAAGCAATAACCATAGATTTTGACTTGCATTACATTACAAAAGCATCAACCAAAGGTCAAGTAATAACTACACAACTTACAACTTCCCCAATCAATGATCAAGTAATGATAGATCTGGAATTTCCAGATGAGCATGTCACTAGCATAAGTTAAGTACTTGATAAATTTGAGGAACTCTTACACTTTGATGGTGCTTCAACCTCTCAAGGGGGTAGTGCCACTACCATAATCACATTTCCCTCTGGGGAGGTCTAACCCTTTGCATATCACTTCATATTTTCATGCACTAACAACGTGATGGAGTATGAGGATCTCCTCTGGGATATCTTAGTACCTCTCGACTTAGGAATACAAAACATAGAAATCCAAGGTGATTCACAACTAGTTGTCAACTAAGTCACAGAGGTTTATGCTTGTAGAGCTTAACACTTTTAATCTTATTATGACCTGGCAAAGCACTTGCTCAAGTAATTTGTAACTGTTGATGTTTAGCACATCCTCCACAACAAAAATGCCATTACTGATGCATTAGCTACATTAGCCTTAAGCATTGCACCTAAAATTTTTTACACCTTACCCATCACAATGGTAGATTGCACTATGCCTATCATGCAAACAACAAACATTGCATCTATAGCCACAATAAGGACAAACCATATAATAGAGTGAGGTACGACAACATTAAAGTGTACCTTTGACAAGGTAAACCTCTACAGCATCTAACCACTACTCAAAAGAATGCAATGTGGACATGATTATGGTAGTACATCATCATGGGTGATAGCACACTATGCTATACATCCTACAATGATGTACTATTGACTTGCATTAGCGACTAAGAAGCTTAGATGATTGTCAAACAAGTCCACAAGGGACTCTGTGGAGGCCACATAGCACCCAGGGCAATGATGGTGAAGAGCAGATGCTTAGGCTACTATTGGCCTTACATGAAGCACAATTACATCTCCAAGGTCAAGACATGTGACATGTGTCAACGACAAGGTAACTTAACACACATTCCACCTACTAAACTAGATACAACATAGATCACATGGCCATTCCATCATTGGTGGCTAGACATCATAGGGTTTATAATGCCTACGTCCTCCAAAGTGCATAGCTTCATTATAATCACAACTAAGTATTTTATGAAGTAGGTTGAAGCCATTCCCCTTAGGAAGACTACATTGCAGCAGGTCTACAAATTCATACTTGACAAACATAGTAACCCATTTTGGTTTACCCATGACCATAGTCACAAACGATTGGCCACAGTTTAGTAGTGCTGAGACCAAAGCCTTTTGAAAATGCTTCAAAATCAAACATTCCTTTTCATCGCCCTACTACCCACAAGTGAATGGCCAAGAAGAGGCCACAAACAAGGTCATCATTAATCTTTTAAAGAAGATTCTTAGTAACAACAAACAATGATAACACAAGCAACTAATCTATGTGCTTTAGGCCTACCACACAACATAAAGTACTACAACAGGTAAGATGTCATACAGTTTGGTTTATGGTCTTGAATCCATCTTACCTCTTGAATTGTAAGTCCCATCACTTTGAGTAATCCTCTCAAGCTTCATTGATAGGGCTTAAAATAAAAATTTGAGAACCATGGACCTCAACTCGATAAAGGAGTAGTGCATGAGGATACTTGATCGTATCGAGTGGTACCAAAAAATGCAACAAAAAAAACACCATCACAATTAGCATCAATGCTTGATCAAGAAAGGGAACTTAGTTCTCAAGGCCATTCATGAACTCGCGAACAAATTCTTAGCCAACTAGGAAGGTCTTTCTTGGTTGTTAAGGCTTATGAAAATGGGACATTCAAGCTTGTTGATAACAATGGTAATGAATTTTCCAATCTTATGAACCATTCGTACCTAAAGGCTTACTATGCCTAGTATGCAGTGTTGCATCTTTACAAAGCAAGGTGAACAAAGTTTGCTATGACTATAAACTAAAAGAGATAGTCTGCTATGACTATAAACTAGCACAAACCATTACCTATGACACTAAACTAGCATATATAGTCTACTATGACTATAAACTAGCACAACATGTCTACTACAACATTAAACTGGCATCCACACCCATTGTTTGCTATGATGTTAAATTGGCACAAATAGTCTACTATGATTATAAACTAGCATTCACTGTCCACTATGACACTAAACTAACATCGTTCATCTGCTATAAAGTTAAATTAGCACACAAAAATCTACTAGGACTATAAACTAGCCCATAACAGTCTACTAGGACCTTAAACTGGGCCCACGGTCTACTAGGAACCTAGACTGGCAAAACATATGATCTACCAAGACCTTCAACTAGGTTTTTACTTCAACACACATAGTTCTATGGATAAGTGAGTGATAATATTTCCAAATCCATGCCATCTACCCACATCTTATGGGTGGGGTGAGGCACTGTAGTTGTAGGAATTTCCTATCATTAGAAGAGGCCTCTAGAACATTTGTAGTGTTGCTATCCTCCAGCATTTTCCTGATCTTCTGAAAATTCTTTGGAAATTTTACTAACCTTCTAGAGCTCCTACCACGATCACTAATGCTACCAACTCTAAGCCATACCTGCAACATTACTAGCCTTGGGCATTTCATTGTTTCTTGGAGCTCTCATCGTCAACACAACCCTTTAGAGAAATGGCAACATTATGGCCTACATCTCTTTGTCGACTCTTTCAATCTCTTCCATTGCTCAGGTACTTTCCACTAGTGTGGCCATTGGATCTTTGGCAGCCTCCACTGGTTTTCCTACATTGGCTCTTCAAGCTCTTGCAACTAGTCAAGCTGTTGTAGGACTTACAGCAACCTCAAATCTAACAATTTACTCTCATCTCATGTTGTGTGATTGTTTCTTGTTTTTTCTACATTGTGTTTACAGGACAAAGCTTCAGGGGTAGTCATGGAAAGATGCATCTCATTGCAGCAGCAAGTTACCACATTGCTTTGTTGTGCACAATAGGACTAGCTAAGCTACTCAAGAGTGCATATCCTTATTACTCCACTATCACCTACTTGTATTCCCCCTTTCACCTTGCATTTCCTTACATTCCCTTGCATCAGTGAGCTTGAAACCCCTCTAATGCATATGACACCCTCTTTATGTCAACCGGAAAACCGAATAGTGTATGTAACGTAACTCATCCCATGGGGAGCCTCTATGGGCTAGTCAAAGCCCAAGCAAATGTAACACAACTCATCCTAGGGAGGAAACACCTATCCTAAAGATGTGACACAATTGTACTAAAGCAAAGCCTATTAGGTGGCATGCAACCAACCTACCAAAAGCATCCTGCAGCTAGCATCTCACAATGTGCAAAACCCAAAGTAGATTTGCCACATAGTCAAAAAATGGGGCAAAATAGATCCCTAAGAAAAATTAGTAGAGCTCCAATTTTGCAACAAATCCAACCTTGAATCTACATTGACATTCTCATAAGCACTCCAATGAAAGGTCACAATTTTATGGGCAAACCATTTTGGTGCCATGGATGATGACTATCTCACAAACACTTCGACGAGAGATCACTATTTTGGCAACAAGCCACTTTGGTGCTACATCTTGTAATATCACACAATTTTCATCTCATTTCCTTGTTATCTCCTAATGCATTCCCTACACCCTTTATCACCAACATACCATTACCCTTAGCACTTTTGAGCATGGTGAAGTGACATCTGGTTGAGTACTAATAAGCAATGTTGGTGTTGGGCTTGCTATGATGTTTTGTGTTCTTTGTCAACGTCTCTCGACCCACTCCTCCAAACATCAACAAAGAGAGGCCAATGAAACACCACTAAATTTGGGCCACTGAGTCTCAAGTACAAATTTTTCTAAGTGTCAAAACTTGGCAAATTTTTTCTAAGTGTTGAAACTATGCTCCCCATTGCTGGGACTACACTCTAGAGCATAGTTAGCGTAGTTGACAAAGATAGCCAAGATTTGCAAGATTTTTCTAAGTGTTAATAGTAGCTACAAAATTTTTCAAGTGTTGGACTATGCTCTCCTTGCTGGGACTACACTCTAGAGCCTAATCAACATAGTCTACATGCCAATGGCTAGTTTTGCAAATTTTCTTGAGTGTCAAGCCAAAAGCTATCAGGCTAGCTTGGGATGAAAGAAACAGTTTGACAAATTTTCTAACTTCTGAAGCTATGCTCCCTACTTCGCTCCAAAGCGTAGTTAGTGTAGGTTGCACAAAGACATCAATTTTTGCAAGATTTTTCTAAGTGTCAATAGTAGCTACAAAATTTTCTAAGTGTGAAGGCAATGCTCTCCCTGCCAAGACTATGCTCAAAAGTGTAGTCAGCGTAGTCTACATTGGACCCTGTCTTTTGGCAAAATTTGTCTGATTGTTGGACTACACTCTAGAGCATAGTCAGCGTAGTCATGTAGAACTGCCTTTAGAAGCCTCTAGAACTTAACACAGGCCTTCATCTTAGCTCCAATATTCCTTCGACAAGTAAGATCAGCAATTTGCATTTCCTTTTCATCCCCCATTTGCCCCGAAATTGTACCTACGCTCAACACTGCTCAAGAGAGTGGACAATGTAGTCTCCAAAATTACACTGTTTTGCATTATTTTTAGGTACATTACAATCTATTTGGCACTCACACATGCAGCCTTGGTAGCGTAGTCATAGTCTGGTAGTCTCACAAAGTCCATTGGAGCATACCAGCAGAACACCATTTGCTTCGATGGGAGCATACTTGGGGCTAGCGTAGTCCCAAATACCCCTCTGTCACATTGTGCCTAATCCATGACTCATGCTATCCTTAGCCCTATAAATACCCCAATGTTCCACATTCTAGGGGTTTGAAACTCAGAATTAGGGTTGGAAAATTTGAACATTGGCATTCTTAGCATTTGGCACCTAAGTGCACTTGGCATTTTGGCAACCTATGGGATAGCACTTAGCATCGTTGCACACCACCGCAGCACCATTGCACACCACCCGGCATAGTACAGACCATTGCAACTAGTAGGATACTACAGTAGCCAACCTAGCAGACTTAGACTTCATGGAAGAAATCAATTTTTCACAACCCAGACAGCCTAAGACTGTGATTGCATTGTTTATACATTGTGTACCCCTTGCAGTTAACTATGCTCCCCCTACTTGGGGTGGTGTCGCTTTCTCTCTCACTTACATCTTGCATGTTTTTAGTATTTCCTTTTGCATTCTAGCATTTACTCGCATTTTTCGTTATTTCCTACACTTAACTCGTGCGCTTGCACCTTTGTTTTACACCAAAAAACCTTGACTACGCTTGCCCCTGTAGCCATTGTGGATGTGGCAAAACACCATGCAAACCCCTTACATTCGTTTAGTCATAACACCCTGTAAGTCCCAGTTCAATCGACAAGACCGTTCTAGGCACCCCATCTCCATTTTCCAGTAGGCCCTAAAGTGGACACGAGGTCAAGGCTGTACGACCACGGACATCTTGGTGTACCATTATAGCCTCTGACATTTTCAATCGCTACATTGCTCACTCGTGTAATCCATCCATGGGCTTTGTTATATATCTCTGCCAAGGATTAAGATTGTTTCTCTCTACTACGCTGTGCTACTCTTAGTAGTAGGAGAATTTCTTATCGACAAATGTTCTTGAAGGAGTTCCTTGTGCTACTATCCACTAACATCGAAAATCGTTGTTTTAAATGCCCACAATTCCAATTCATTATCTTGTACTATTGTACTCTAAAAAAAAGCACACAAAGGAAGGTAAACCAATAACTTCAAGCATTTTGAAGATTCTAGAACATTGTTCTAAATTTTCTTAAAATACCTTTAATGTACAAATTCTACCCTGTAGACTCCCCAAGGTTTATTTTGGAGGGGAAAATGAGTTTATTTCATTTGGTGTTTAAATAGGTGGAAGATATATCCACTCAGCATGTTTGGAGAATCAGGATAAATTGTAGATTTGGGCCAACTTGACTCAACTCGGGTCAACAAAATTTGTCATCTGACCACTAATAGTTAAAAAAATAATGATTTCATTTACACCCAATTCATACCATACAGATAGTTTTGTATGAATCACTTAGTCATATGCTTTTACAAAATCAATGAAATAACTAAAAAATTATTGGGAATTTTTGCAAACTCCATGAAGTGTATAAAAATAACTAAGTGATCAATAGTAGAGTGATTCTATTTAAAACTAGCTAGACATCTTGCCTTGCTCGAGTTACATTTAGCCAAAAAATTGATTCTCTTTTCTAGCAGACTGCCCAACAACTTAGCAAAAATATTATCAACAACAATCATTTGATAATTGTTCAAACTATTTTTATCCCCCTATTTATATAATAATATAGCTTTACTAATTTTTCAATGTTAATTTAATCTTTTCTTAATTGTTGAGTTTAATTTTTGCCAAATTTCTCTATGACTAACAGATCTTGCCTACTTTAATAATTTTGCATATAAGCCATCTAGATCTACAGCTTTGCTAGATGCTAGCTTTTTAATACCTTTTATGACTTCCTCAAGAGTAAATTGGAGAGGTGTTTGCTATACCATAGTAGTAGAATTATCATCTTATCCTATAAATAGCTTATTATTAAATGAGCAAATATCTTGAAAAGAAACATTAAATAATAAAGAGGCTTTATGACAAGAACATTGCCAAAGTTGTCTAGCTTCCTTTTTAATACTGTAAGAAAAATTATCCTATTGTTCCTTGATAAATTTCTCTTGACTCTAATCAATCATTTGTATGCCTTAACTAAACTTTGTTTGTGACTCTTATTTACATTCTTAATATTTTGCCTAGCCTATGTACAATAATCATCAAATCAAGTTTTCTAAGCACCTTGTTGTGCCTCTTATTTGCATTCTTAATATTTTGCCTAGCTTGCATGCAATCCACATTAAACCAAGTCTTCTAAGTACCTTGTTGTTGTGAATGTACAACTTGCTTAGCTGCTATAAGCAAAATTTGTTGAAGCTTCTTATGTTGTCTTTTAAGAGGCTATTTGTTATGTGCTATCTTCATATATTTTTCTTTAACTACTGGGGTGAGTTTGTACTGAAATTTTTTCTAGTTTTATTTTTTGTTGTTTGATAAAAAATTAGAATATGCAATAAAAACTCAACATGATAATGGCAAAATTTGGACCATTTCTTGATTTGTGTGTCATCCTTGCACAAAGGCCATGCTAATCTTTTCTATATTATTCCAATTTTATCAAATATCTAAAAAGAATATAACATAACCCTAGCTTCAAGATATTTATTGATATTCATTTGTATCCACAGACATACATGAAAGAGAAGGAATATAAGAAAGGTTAATTCCTCAAAGAGTATAAGAAATGTTAAATTTGCTATTTGTATACAAATTGTGAGTGATGTCAAACAAGAAATTACAAGCTTTATCTATGAAACTTATAGTGTTCTTAGTTTTTGTAAAGGCACCGCAATTTCTTGTCTTTGTTAACGTCATGTTTTTGTTTGACTCTAAAAGTGTAGTATGAATTACTATGATTTAACTTTGAAGAAAAATCAAGTACATTACGCCTTGGGAAAAAATATTAATGTCTAAGTTATAAAAAAGAATGTTTTTATACCATAAAATATGAGCGTTTGGAAAAGACTGTTAAAGCACAGTGAATGAAAGTTACGGTATCTTTTGTTTTGTTTTTTTCCCGAGTTTCCACCGTGATTAAGCGATTACCTGGTTTTTGCCATAACATTACTTTAACAAGAAATAACAAATGACAGACAGCAAAGTTGCGTCAGTTAGGGAGTGCCACAGAGCACAGCACAAAACAAGACAATGCCAGCCAAGAAGCTCCACGCTCGGTGAGTACGTGCAGCAGCTGATAAATCTGAAAACCCAGAACAGGAAGAGGAACACGGAAGAATTCGATCGAAGTCATCGAACAAAGAGTACCGTCCACATTTCCCCGGATGGCTTAACCCGGCAGCGAATGAACAGGAGCAGGAGCATTAGAAAACTTTTCACACACTGGTTATCAGAGAGGCAGAAAAGCAAGCGGGGATGGAGGGAGCCCTCCAACCTGAGCAGGATCCTAAGCTGGCCGAGCTACCTGGATCAGTACGTGTGCGAGAAGCGCCTCGGCCAGGGCTCCTATGGCGACGTCTTCAAGGCCACGCACTGCGAAAAGGGCTAGCACGTGGCCATCAAAGTGTTCCACTGCGGCACCCCCTGCTGGGATCGCGAGGATCAAATCCTTGGCGATTTCAGAGGCGTCTCCGTTTCCGCTCTCTGTGAAATCTCGACCCTGCATCAACTCAAGGATGAAGGAGAAAAAAAAGAAGACGACGTTTTGCTTATATGTACCGATAAAAAAGGAAAAAAGAAAAAGGCAATGATGATAAAGTAAAAGAATCTAAACTGAAAGGAAGATACGATAATGAAGAAAAAATAGCTTTTGCTCCGTTAGAAGATGATTAAGAAGAAAAAGACGTATTTGCTCGGTTCGAAGATGATGATGAAAAAGCAGAAGAAAGAGACGTACTTACTTGGCTTCAATTCAAGGACGATGAAGAAAATGAAGAAGAAAAGGGTGTCTCGGTTTCTACTTCCCAGGAAATTTTGGGTTTCCATCAATTCAAGGTTAATGACGATGAAGAAAATAAAGATGAAAAGGACATCAATGATGAGGGTGAAGAAAATGAAGAAGAAAAGAACATCTCCATCTCAGTTTCCTCTTCCCATGAAATCTTTCAAGGACGATGAAGAAAACGAAGAAGAAGAAAAGGGCATCTTGGTTTCCTCTTCCCTGGAAGTCTCGAGGCTCCATAGATTCAAGGAAGAAGAAGAATCTGCGCACGTCTCTGATCCGCAACAGAAATCCGGAGAACCAGGGCGTCCAGCTGCTGGATGATATGCTCCAGCTTAATCCCTCTCCCCGAATCTCCACACTCCAGGCCCTCCAGAGCCCCTATTTTGACGAGGTTCGCAATGGTGCCTCGCTGTGTTTCCCTCTTCTTGATGAGGGAGGAAAAGGAATGGATCTTTCGTTCGTTCGTTTTGACTTGCGTTCCTTCTTGCATGCCATTGTTCTTTTCTTCTTCTTTTTATCTTCCTTCAGTTTAAGGCACTGTGGGTTGTGTTGGTGTTATGCGAAATTGCGTGCAATGGTTCGATCCCTCTCTGTTCTGATGCTGTTTTATTACCTGTAAATCATGGCATCTCACCACGATTTAGAGCTTAGCTACAGGTTCTTCACTTCTTCGTGATGAATGATCGCTTTGAATCATTGCAGCACTGCCATAACTGAAACTTTACTTACTTTGCCAACTTTACTTGTGATTAGCTATCTCACTGTTGTTAGTTTCCATCATTTGAGATGCTTAGTTTGAGCGACCGCATCGCTAAACCGCCTTTTGCTTTAAATATCATAAATTGAGTTTGAAGAGCCGACGTTAGATGACTCTTTGCTGAGTTTGAGTGACGGCGTTATTAAACCAAGGTTTACTTTAATTATGATAATTTAAGTTGAGTTTCAAAAGCCGAAGCTAAATGACTCTTTCTTTTAGGTTGATGACGTTATGTACTTTCAATTTTTTTAATATTATTCATTTTTCAGTAGACACTCCTTTACATCAAAATCAACATATCATTGAGCTTGAGCAAATTTTGCTTACCGTAACTAAGCAAGTTATACATTCACAAAAATAGAGTTATCAAAAGACTTAGTTTGATGAGGATTTCATGATACAAATCTAAGAAGCTATGTATATTGTGTATATTCTTTTTAAATGTCAAAGAAAGAGAGTTGCATCAAAGGATTATGTATGACCAATATGTTGTGGTTTGAGAGAAGATACAATGTAAATTTATAGATTTATTTGCAAGCCTTCCATAATGCTTGTTTTTTGAACACATTGAAAGCAAGTAGCAAAAGTTAAAGCTATTTTCATGGATCTTGATTAAAGAAGAAAAAAGCTTATATAGATCATTAGATCATAATTATATTCAAAGATGAAGCACCATGCTTGGGATGTTTGATAAGAAGTACCAAATCTATTTTGTGATGTTTAATTTGAGAAAATAGATCCGAGGATAAAAGTAGGACACTAATGAATTATTAGACATAACCTTAGGTAGGTATTACACATTGCTCCCTTGATGCCTAGGCCACAACTTCTTTCCAAAGAAGTAACTTCATTACATTATCAATGGGCTACAAACAAAACTTGTGAAACTTCTGGGGTCTATCCCCTATTAGAATTGAAGGTCCATCAAGATCAAAAGCTCATTCATTAGGTGGCCAAAGATAAATATGAATTAAGGAAATGGAAAAGTGTGAAGGAATATAACAAAGGCTCATCCATAAAAAAGAAATAAGAACCTATGATATTCAAGAGGAGGATTTGTTACAAGAGGTAGTTTAGTCAAAGACCTTATCCATGTAGAAAAATCTATCTAAAATTACTACCTAGTTTAACAAAATGTGGGATGTAGTTGATAAAAAAATTTACAACTAAATTAAATATCAAAAGGTAATGAGTAGGCAAAGAAGAAACCACAAAACAAGAGTAAGAGAAGGAAAAATGGATCTCTATAAGCAACATGGAAAGGCAACTATAGTTGGGGAAGTATCTAATTTAAATTCAAATAGGAATGATGGCTATCTTCATTTGAGCATTCAAATAGTGCTTATCTAATCATGCTACACATGATCACTTTATTGCAAGAATTGGGTGTCTATGCTATCAATTCAAAGTTCATGAAAAAATATATGCCAATAAGGTTGTTATATTCCTAGGAAAATTATAAACAATCCTACCGATCATAGGACTATCCAAGTGGGGCATTACCACAACTATAAGAGTAGTATTAATATCAATGGACAAATCCATAGTCATGGTTAGTGTCATCACCTAGACATTAATATCTCTATTGCTAGTTGAATCCTTATAGGTATTAGGACCAATAACCTATTTCTCCTACTAGTCTTGTTGCTCATGCTACTCATTACTATTATTCTTCCAAGGACCATTAATCTACTACCTCATGTTCTATATATTCTTCCTATGCTCTAGACCCACATAGTAATGCATTAAATCATCCTCTACCACTTATTCTACCACTTACAATGCAAGGTGAGTTGTCACCACAACCTTAATAGAAAAATGTCATCCATGTTGTTAATATGCAAATGGATAATAGTTTTAGATTCCTTAAGTAAAAGCCTAAAACTATTCTTTTGGTGAGGTACCCCTATGCCCAACCATATGAATCACAAAGCATTCATGTGCAATCCAGTCGAATTCCATGGACTTTATCATTTTCAGTGCACTAGTCCTCTAGGAAGTGAAGCTTTGCCTTAAGGTTAATTATTGTCTTCCCAAATACACTTGTGATGTACACTAGTATGGTTAAGTGTAATTGAGGCATCTAATTTTTATCATTTTGTATTTTTATGGTTTTGGCACTTAAAGAGACATAAAGTGGTTGGATTAACTAATCAACTAATGTCTAACTAGTCTTAACATAAGCATCTAGTCCCACTTTCCATACACGTCGTGAACCCACGTATCCACTACTGGGTGACCAAGCACTATGCTACTGGGCATACCAAGCAATAACGTTGTTGGGAATACCAAGCGAATACGTGTTACTCTCAAAGTGGTCATACTTATGTGTGTAATCTATCTTACTTAATTACCTCATTAACTTAATTTCTAGAAAACATTTAATAAATAATTGGAAACATTTAATAAATAATTAAAAACATTAAATGCATAAATAAAATATTTAATCTATCCAGAATGCTACAAGGTCTATCAAAAAGCTCATCTTTATTGTTGCACACACACTATCATGCTTATGTACAACAATGCTTGAATAAAGATCAATACACTCAATAACTCCTACTACAGGCACTCAGAAGGAAAATTCCAACATTCAAATGGAAAAACTGCAAGAGCCTCATTGTAACTACAATCTCTAATGCCATAAATGCAGTTGATATGTGCATATTTATAGCTAAAAATAAACACTACATTGATGGGGCCTTGTCGACACATGACAAGGTTGCATCGATGTAGCCAACTGAAAGTGACTCATCATACTCCCATGACTAAATGAAAACTCATCTTTGAGTTCTTTACAAAATTTGAGAAGGTATGGGATTATTGACTAACTTTTCTCATACAAAACAAACAAACTAACTTAACAAAAAATTGAGTGCCCACGTGTACGAATCAACACATTACAAAAAATGACGGTGTTAAGGCCACAAAATTGAACACCATGACACAAATCTTGAAAATAAAATAGTATGTTCCTTGACGATGTGAAATTGGGTGGAGAAGATCAAATAGTCCCAAGTGGTGGTGGCTCCTGAGGCTTTGAGGAACCTTCACCGGCTTCACCCATGGGCAGTGGTTGAGGTGGCTGCGACTATCTTATTGCTGCTACAACTTCAAGCAGGAGGTAGAAAGCATCCAACAATGCTTTCATTTTCTCCTCCTTGCTTTTGGGATTGGGCACCATCCATGTAGCTTTTCTAATGTGGGTTGGAATGAGCACATCCCAGGGATAGTGGATTGCTAGAAACAACTCCTTCACGTTGACAAACCAAGCAACAAACTATTTGTGTTCAATGTCGAATGCCTTGATTGTGTCCTTCAACTCCTAGTAGTCATTTATCTATTTGGCTAGGTTCTTAGTAATTGATCATTGATCTTCGAGTCATGCTTTGAAGACTTTGAGTTCAACATTTGCAGTCTCAAGCTTCTACTTGGTGTCTTTGTGGTGCTTAAACTTAGCCTCATATAATAGATATGAGCTAGCCACTTGCTTCTCCAACTCTAATCACAACCATTCAATTTTTAGCATTGCCAGGTTTGCATATCAGAGATTGGCCAACTCCATATATTCTATCATCTTTTCTATTTGCAAATTCTTTAAGTAGATCTCCACTTTATTGTAGGTGTCAATCCCATCAATGATGTGCTGCCACATTTCTCTTCCCTATTGGAGTTTTTGGAGGGCTTCGTTCAATTTTGCCTTTGTCATTTGAATGTGTTTTTCATTAACTTCCTTCTATAGGTCAACCTATTCACTTTTTCAAACTTGAGGGCCTCATTTTTCCAAGCAGTGATCTCAATGGCAAATTTCTAGTGTAAGGCATGCACTTCCTCCATTGATAGATTTGAATTTTCTGTGGCCAATCTCCTCAATTCTGTGTTCACCCTGGTAAGCTACTCCTATTGTTGATGAATAAATTCTTGCATCTAGTGCTTTTGAGCATTAACATTTCATAGGTGATAATTCTGTGTGATAGGCGATAATTCTGTGTGATTATGGTCTCATTCTCTTAGTGCATCTATATCAATTCCTTATGAATTGCATACATTTTTGGTTCTACCACAAACTAGTCAAACATGGTCATAACTACCTCCTTCTTAGCCTTCTGAAATCATTCTTGAAGCTATTTGAAAGCTTCATCTCTTGTTATTACTAGGCTGAGGATCATAGGCTCTACAACTTTGTCATGTAGTTCGGAAACCTTTATGACCAAATGTTGATTTCATTCTTGGGTTGTTTCAAGTTGCCCCTCCAAAATAATGCATTTTCCCCTTGCATTTAGTAGCTCTCACTAGGTTGCAATGATGTCTTCCAAAAAATCAAAGATGTCTAGAATTAGTTGCCTGATTCCCACCAGTCATTCCAACAATTCTTCATGCTAGGCTACGTTTAACTTTTTGCTAATTGTGCTTGTGGACATTTGCACATCTTGAAGTGTAGATATATTTGGTATAGATCCTGCAGGTGCATTTAATACTTTAGCGACAAGGTCAGCAACCACTTCAGCCACTGTTTCCTACCCTTGGTGCTACATCACCAAGACGGTTTTCCCTTCACCTTCCTCCAAATGCACTGAGAAGGTGGCAACATTCCTAGAGATTCTTGGTAATAAATGGTATTGATATAAAGGCATCATCACCTCCCAAGTGTTGAGATCCAACCTCACAGGTAGCTGCATTCATTGGGCAAAGAATATTGGTCCATCCCTCTCCATCTAGCTAATTGTTTGGGCCACCTCATTAAGGTGATTCATTGTCAATTGATACACAGATGGATCTGCCCCACTCATTCCTGCTCGTTGCTCTTACTAACTCAAGAGCTATTCTTGGATTTTGCATAAATGCTCAATGGCTACTCAAGCCTCTGACATTCTTTCTTGAGTGGGTGGTGGTGGCAACTGCTCCTCTTCTTAGGTCATTGCTCACATTTTATCTTTAATGATTTTAGACCATGAGGCCAAAGGAGCATGCTTGATGGTATTGTTGGTGTAGTGATCAATGCCTACCCTTATGCAGAGTTTCTTGAGGAGGCACAAAAAAGGCAAGGTTTTCCTTCCACATTCATTTTCTTTAAAGTTCTTTTCAATCTCTAAGTAAATTAGTTGTGGAAGGTTGATAGGAAATTTCTAGCTTAGAGCAATGCATGCTCAAAAGGAGAAAGCAATCACCTTACTTGGCCTCACCATTGGATTGAGGTGATAGGCCACAATTTTGAACTAAATTCACTCCACTCGTGTGAGTGCACCGTACTCCTCACAATCAACCTCATAGCATTGCTAGGTCCACTACCTCTTGGCCTGAGGATCACCTTTCATGAATAGTTCTGCCAGCTTTATTCTAATGTCAGGCAACCCAAGTGCTTGTGTGATAGCTTCTACTAAGTATGACACTTGAATGTCCTTGATTTTGACAACGTACCCCAACCTTCTATTTCTCCAAAAGAGATATGTCTCTCCCATGTACCATTCCCCACTAGATGTGATTACTAGCCACATGGGAGAGGTTTGCAGTTGAGTCTTGACATCCACTAAAGCTTTCTCAAGAAATGGCCCAAAGTTAATCTCTTGAAGAACTAATCATTGGATCTCTCGGGACCTGATGATGTCTAGGCAGGCTTGAGTCAAAGTGACCTCAAGCCTTGGCATGAGTCTAAGATCTTCTCCTCATTGTGATTGTTTAGTTGGCACTTCTTATTCTAGAATCTATCAGACAAACACTACTTTGGGCTCCTTACAAAGAGGTCCCATTGCATGGGTTGCTTTTGGTAGTTTCTGGACTTGTGGCCCCTTCTAGCTATGGGTTTCTTCTCCCATGGTTGAGAGGGTTTCCCTTATTGCAGATGTTTTTGTTTTGGTTCCATCTATAATCACAATGAGACCATGGATTAGCAATCATTGTGTAACTTAAAGCAATTGGGATACCTGTATTTCTTAAGGATATTTACACTCAGCTAAGTTATGATTATGGCTAATTTAATTATTTTAATTATTATTTATTTATGTGTTATAATTAATAAATAATTCTAGAGGTTGTTGGAAGGATTAACTATTGAAAAGTTAATATTTGTATGTTATTAAGGTTATTAACCTCTTTTGGGGGAGTTAGAAAAATTTTCATCAGAAACTTTAAGGTTTGTGGCCTCCATGATAAAGATCTCACCTCTGATAAGTGAAAGATCAAAAAGTAGAGTAATTTGGACAAACAGTTGGGAAGTTATGAGCTCTAGAAGGTTTTGGGCTCTGAAACATTACAAAAACTCCCTGTGTGTTATGAGCAAATGAGAAAAAATTGCAAAGTGTTTAGCGGTATATATACAATTTTTGGGTTGCATCAACGAGGCCTCATTGATGCAGCTATTAACCACTGTTGATGACTATTAACTTTGGTTAAACTTGCAAAATACAAGGAATTTATAAGTGAAATTGGTGTCAAATGAAAGCTTAAAAGGCCAAGAATAGTATGAAAATGTGAGAAGAGGGTGTTGAAGTTCATAAATTTGAAAAAAAGAAGAAAAATTGATTTGGAAGATGAATGAAATAAAAGGTTAAGGAGCATTGAGCAGAATACTTAATGGAATATGCGAAAGATAGGATTGTAGCAATGTCAAAGGCAAGAGACCTTAACTAACCAAACCAAGAGCTATGCAAGTGGGTCCTCCCCATAGCAAGTTCATGTCCTTTTTGCCCTTGCACAACCTCAACTAAAGAGTCCATGGGCCCCACAATTGATTTAATGGCATGAAAAGTTAAGGACCAACCAGAAAGAATCTACTCAAGAATCCCATCACATCAAACCAAGACATAAAACATAACATAGAACATGGTAGTGATGTGAGTTATGGCAACATGGGTGGATGATAGAGAAGGTGGAATGGAGTTCCAAATTGAGGTCATAAGAATTCCCTTGTGGAATTTGTGCTTAAAATGACCCAAGAAGATCCATCCTCATTCCAAACCAAAACCATCCACTTTTAGTGACTTCACATCATCACTCTAAGATTGATCCACTTACTCGAGATATGAGAGTGGTTTCGCAAAATAACAACTATTCCACAAAGAGAAGAAAAGAGAAGTAGAATGTGAGAGAGAGGGCCTCAGTTAGAGGGTACCTTCAGGCATAGATGCATGTCATTCGAGTCCCATAACTAATGCTTGTAACCTATTTATTTTTCCAATAGGTGTGCTTTGAATTTCCATTGTTTTTTTTTAAATGGGAACCACACCATGTAAGGACTTATTCATGTCTAAAGGGTGTGCTTTGAATTCTCATTATTCTATTTTCTTGAATTTTTGGATGGAAACCATACCATGCAAAGACTTTATTTGAATTCCCATTAGTGGTTGGTATGGAACAGTAAAAAGTCCATGAAAAACACTCAATCACTTAAGTAAGTAGAAGAGTACAAAGAGTATTGAGTTCCCTTGAAGTCACACCCTTTACAAACCCTTGAATCCTTCCTAATTCTAGAACTACCAAGGTCACTAATTGATTAAAAGTTTCTTTAATGGAAGAAACCTCAAATTCCCATGATAAGGAAAACCATAGAGTTCATTGGATGGGTGAATGATGTGGAATCACTACATGTTCCATGAAAAATAAACCATTTCAAAGTCATCAAACATTAGAATTCAAAAACAAAAACCAAACATTAACAATCACAACACTAAGCACAAGCCATCATTAGTAAAGAACAATAGCAGCACTATGTCCTATGGCAATAAAGCAATTTTACTATCAAAAATAAGGAAATATCACACTTGAACAAAAAAAAACAAAATAAAATATATAAGAAAATGTAAAATAATCAAGAAAGATTCAAAAGTACTAACAATGATGTAAAATTAGAAAGAATTTTAAAAATCCAAAAATTTGTAAAATAAAAAATGTGGAAAACAAAAAGTAGAAAAACTGAGAGGCCATTTGGATGGTTAGCATAGGTGGCCATCTCCCCCATGACTAAGTTGGAAAGAGGAGATCCAAAAAATGGAACATGGTTGTCCCACCCTCGAGGTGGTAGTTGCACTAGCCTATCTTGGTTCTAGGAAAGGCTTTACTTATTGGATGTTGACCAACTGCTTTTTATTTGGGCTTTCAAGTTTGTAGATTATCATGGCCCTAGAGGGAAAGGTTTGATCAATTATATAAGGTCCCTTCCACAATGTTTGGAATTTTTTCTTTCAAGGTACATGTGTGAGGTTCTAGTAGAGGACCTTATCTCCTAGTTGAAATTTTAATTTCCTAATTTTGAGGTCATGATGTTGCTTGTTAAATACCTTGTTCACCTCATTCAAGGATAGGGCCACTAATCAATTTTCATCTAGCACATTTAGGATGATTAATCTTTTTCTTTGTGCTAGAATTAGGTCAAGATTTAGATCATAGGCTGTTGAGAGTGTACAGAGCTCAAATTGAATCGAGAGCATTGGAAGTTTCCTGTATACTAACTCATAGGGAGAATAGTCAATAGGAAGTTTCCAAGTTGAGCGATAAGCCTAGAGGGCATCACTAAGTTTGGTGCTCCAATCTTTCCTATATTTTCTAATGATCTATGTTAGTATTTTTGTGATCTCTCAGTTGGTTACTTCTACTTGACCATTGGCTTGGGGATGATAGGGTGATTCATTTTCTAAAAGGGTACCTATGAAATGAGTTTTATTATCAAAAATTAGTGAACATGGCACCCCAAACCTATTTATAATATTTTGTTACATAAATTTAGTAGTAGTGGATGACATATAAACAACAACAACTGCTACTTCTATCCATTTTGTGTAGTAGTCAATTGCTACTATAATATATGCCTTTCCGCTAGACATGGGTGTGATGGGACCCATGAAGTCAATACCCCATATGTCGAAAGGTTCAACTGGTTGAATCCACTATTGAGGACTTCCATGCAAGTGGTCATCCCCTTGTCTCGTTAACAATGTTCACAAGACTTGACAAACTAGTGGGAATCCCTAAAGATTGTAGGCCAATAGTATCCTACCATTAGGATTTTTATGGTTGTGCATCTCCCTGCATAGTGACCTCTGCAAGGTCCTTCGTGAACATCCTAGAGAATGTGCAGTTGATCTTCATCAGGGACATACCAATGAATTAGGCCGTCAACACACATGTTATGAAGGTGCCCATTAATTTCCATGAATTATTTGACCAGATGAAGAAATTGTTGCTTCTTTCTAAAATCCAAATATTGTGGCATCTCCTAAGTGAGAAGATAGGTGAGGATGTCATTGTATCATGTTATTTTTGTAGGCGTTTGTTTACTTATAGCTCTTGTAAAGAGGAGTTCATTTGGAAACTAATCAAAGAGCAAGCTCTGTTCCTCTTTATTATCCCATCTTAAGTGAGAGAGATGGTCAGTGATCACATTCTCAGTTCCTTTTTGATCTACCATCATGAGATCAAATTCTTGCAAGATCACAAGCCACCGTATGACACAAGGGCTCACCATTGACTTATTCATGAGGAAGCGGATTGCACTGAGGTTTGTGTGCATAAATACTTTGTAGCCAAGCACACAGTGTCTAAACTTTTCCAAAGCATACACCACTACCATTAGCTCCTTTTCCATGGTGGCGTAGTTTTACTGTGCTCCCACAATTCTTTGACTCACATAATGGATGTAATATGGACATTTCTTATCATTCATCTACATGAGCACTACTCCCAAGGCATAGTTAGATGCATCCATTGTGATATGGAAGGGTCTAGACTAGTCTAGTTCTTGTAGGATTGGTGTATTTATGAGTTTTTCCTTTAACTGTTGGAATGTGTGTTCACATTCCTTGGTCTAGATGAAAGAGGCATCTTTCTTTGTAAGCTCTACCAATGGCTTTGCGATCTTAGGGAAATTCTCTATGAATCATCGGTAGTAGCTAGTATGTCCATGGAATGACTGAACATCTTTAATGGTCTCTAGTTGGCATGTTCTTCCTTGGATGACCCTTATCTTTTTTGGGTCTACCTTAATCCCTTTCTGCAAAATTCAGTGCCCTAGCACAATGCCTTCTTGGACCACAAGATGGCTCTTTTGCCAATTGAGCCGTAAGTTTGTTTCAACACATCTCTTCAATACTTACTTAATGCAATCCAAGGCTTGCTCAAATGTAGCTCATAGGTGGAAAAGTCATCCATGAAGACTTCTACACCACTACCAATTTGCTATTGGAAGATACTAAGGACCAAGCATTGAAATGTTGCAGAGGTATTGCATAGACCAAATGACATCTTACAATATGCAAAAGTCCCCTAAGGATCCATGAATGGTATCTTGGCTTGATCTTCTAGCACAATTTAGATTTAGTTATAGCCACTGTAACCATCCAAGAAGCTATAATAATAATGCCCAAATATGGTGTCCAATACTTGATCCACAAATGGAAAAGGAAAATGATCTTTAAATGTTGCCATATTTAATAACCTAAAATCAATGCAAACTCACCATTTTCCATCCTTATTTGGCATAATTATGAGTGGGCTAACCCACTCACTATCCACAATGGGATATATGAACCCCACCTTGAGGAGTTATTTAATTTTCTCTTTGACAATCTACTTCAATTTGGAATTCTGTTGCCTTTGTGGCTACCTTCTAGGCTTCATGGCTGGGACAGTGTAAATGCAATGTTGGCATATCCTTGGATCAATTCCTATTAGCTTAGGATATAACCAAGAAAAGGTTGTTGTCCACTTGTTAACTACCTTTGAAAACTTTTCTTTTTGTTCAGGAGCAAGTTTGACATTAATTAAGATCAGTTTACCATTGTTTAAAAATGCATATTCCATGCTAGCTGGTAAAGTTTTTAGCTCTAAGGGCTCTTGCTTAAAGTTATTAGGGATTTCCAACTCTCCCCAACATGTGTCATCATCTTCATCAAATATTTGGAATTGAACTTGTTC
Source organism: Gnetum montanum (assembly GCA_015680685.1). Taxonomy (NCBI): domain Eukaryota; kingdom Viridiplantae; phylum Streptophyta; class Gnetopsida; order Gnetales; family Gnetaceae; genus Gnetum; species Gnetum montanum. Next base: position 110,313 of record MNCI01010443.1, read on the forward strand.
AATTTTTTCCATGCCTTCAACATAATCACATGTTAAGCTCTTAGTTGGTTCCATGCATAATCAGTGACTGGGTTCCCTCTTGTTTTGTGGGTACTGCATATAGACACCTTTGAATATTGATTTCTTATGCACACTAATTGTATGCTTTAATGTGTGTAATTCTGATTGACCAAATATTTTGCATGCAATTGCACCCATTATCATTGTATGTGATGCATGGAATACACTTCTTCTCAATATTGCCTAGTTCATTTTCCTTGGATATTTCTAAAGATAGGTCCCTTATACCTGAAACACCACAAAAATTTCAGCAACACTTCCAGAAAACTTCAAAGCCTCTGAAATGGCTTCAAGTAGCCCACCATGGAGCAAGCAGGGTTCCCTTGGGGCCCACAGATCACAACGACGCTACACAGCGTAAGGATCAATGTCACCAACTTTTGGAGCCCCGAAATTGAGTCAAAACAGGCCAAAATCGAGCACAAGGATCCCCCCCCCCATGACCTTCACCAAGGTCCCTAACAGCTCCCAGCCTCCAGAAAATCAAGATTTGGGCCTCAAATGTGCCATTTTGACTTGGTGACGTTGGGGTTATTTTTTTCCAGACGTTGCACAGCGTAAGGATTAGCGTCACCAATTTTTAGAGCCCCAAAACTTAGCCAAAATGACTTGATTTTAAGGGTGTAAGTCATCCTCAAGGTCCACTATTGATAACTATGGGTCCCAGCCTTCAGAAATTCTAGATTTCAGCCCAAAATCACAAGTTTTGGAGGTCACACTGTAGGTCACACTGCAAGTCACGCTAGATGCTGGACAAGTGAGGTGGTGTTAATCCTTCTTGATTTTCTTTTTCAAGAAATTTGTAAAATGGCAAAGGGACATGGAAGCCCATGCAAAATCAGGCCAAATATTCAGCAAAAAAAAATATAATTTTTCCAAGCGGGCGAGAGTTGGAGCTAATCTTTCTAAATTTTTTAAAATTTATTTTATTTTTTTCATCACTCAAGGGCTTGTATTTCTAAAATTATTTGTATTTTTATGGGCTGGAATGACCCATAAGTTATAAAATATATTGAATCTGGTCAAGGAAGGAAAATTGCCAACACACATCCAACTCATGTACAACTTTCAAGCATAGATACATTGAACCTGGTCAAAGCAAACCCTAGCCAAAAACCCTAGCCCAGCCCTATAAATACCCTACCAATTCACACAAATTGAAAGCAACAAGAACAAGGAGGCAAAGAGAAGCAAAGCAAAAGAAGCAAGAGAGAAGGGAGAGGAAGAGGCAAAGATTGGAGAGATTGGAAATTCTGAAGGAGGATAGAACTTGCAATCCTTGGGCGCTCGGCACATCCAAATTTTGGCTTCCAAGTTCTTCTCACATCGTCACATCATCGTGTCATATTTTTCCGGGGCTAGGCGTTTGACTTGCCATTCACACTTATGCAACTACGCTTTGACCGGTGCACATTTTTTTTTATAAATAATACAATACAATTTCGTCATTATCTCCTATTTACATTATTTACTTTGGTTTATGCTTTTTTTGCAACATAATTCTATTCACGTACGCTTTATTTACATTTCGTATTATTTTTTACATTTCGTTTACATCCTGTTTACGATAACCCCAGCGCTAGCCGTAGCTTATGCTCAGGGAAGTCCTTGGTTGATTTGCGTGCAAACCATCCAAGGCACTTTTCCTTCGTTCCCTTTTCCAGCTTTCCCTCAAGCGAAGGCAGGGTCAGCTATGCCTACCCAACGATCTCTCGGTGTCTGTTACCCTTCCAGCCTTACACCGACGATTTAGGTCAGTACAGGTTTTGGCGCTAGAAGGAGGGCCACTTTCTTGTTATTAATCAAAGCCTCACTACCTATCAAAACTCCATTCATCCATCCGAGTCCATTCACGTTTATCATGGAATCTTCCCAAGTCAACCCAATAACACTACCAATTGCTTCAAACCCTATGACTACTACGGAATCCATAACCGTCACTAAACACATAAATCCTCAAGGCCCTACACGCCAATCCCTCAGGCTACAAGGTAAAGGCCCTATTCATGCAACTCTTACACCTGGACAGTATAATTTTATCTGTGTCAAAATCCAAGCCAACCTACCCATTGATCGTATGGAGAGGGAAGCTAAGCGAGAATATGAATTCATCCATAAAGGAGGACATGAGTTTATCCCTTCAGCTTTTGACATAATCTCACTATCTGAAAATCATCATAAACTCGTATCCCAACTTCTTATGACTAGAAGTCAAGCCTTACAACTACCTCCCATAAAGCCTCAAGACAAAGAAGATGACTTTACAGCCCAATCTGAACATGGAGAATCATACCATACTATTAGCCCCCATGCCTACACAAACCTATTATCCCATCCTTTCCTAGAAGAAACTATGTTTCCTTCTTCATCCACAAACATTCAAGCACCTACTTCCCATTCCATTCCTATCTTCTCCATGCTCAATAACATTCACTCTGATGCATCCACTTCCATCATTCCTCCACCAATGCAGTCCCAACAACTTCCTCAAACCAACACAGGGTTAATTCTTCAACCTCAAGTAATTGGAATACCATCAGTCATACCAGCTTCCACATCCACCCATTACATAACCCATATGCAAATTCATAGGGCACCATTAATTACTCCTACCCAACATGCTCAAGGTGTTGCCTCACAACATGTGGCTGGGAAATGGGTTCCACTAGTAGTCTCAGTCCCGAATACCATCCCACCACAACAAATGTTAGCCCAACAACCTGCTTTTCCACAAACAATACAACAGTTAAACCATTATCATCCATAATCAACTCAATCCATTGGTTTTCCTACTTCCCAAGAATGGGCAAACACACAAAAAATGGTGCACTCATTGGCAGAAGAATTAAAACACCTTAAAACTTTCAACAATGAGGAAGTCAAGGTACTAGATTTCTATCAAGATGGCCCAATTGACCCCTCAGTTCCACCCTTGACCTTGCCAAAAGGAGTCTCATTACCTCAAATGACCAAGTACAATGGAGAAGGGGACCCAAATGCCCACCTAGTCCCCCCCAAAACCGAAAGTCTTTTACTTCAAGCATGGCCCCATGTAATCTTGCAAGTGTTTGCAATGTCCTTAACCGAAAAAGCCTTAGACTGGTACCGATCTTTACCACGTAGCTCCATATCTTCTTTAGAGAGTTTGTTGCATCAATTTGTCACCCGTTTCAAGTATAACTTAAAACCTGAAGCCACATTAGATAGCTTGATTCAAATTAAACAAGCACCTTTAGAGCCAGCACAGAAATTTATCCAAAGGTGGAGTGCAACTTTAAATGAACTTGACGAACCTATCCCCGAAACATATTTACTCACTATCCTCAAATCAGCCGTGAATGACTTTATTAAGTCAAAACTTTACTACCTGAAAGCCTGCACATTGAGCCAAGCATTCGTACAAATCAATGACATAGAAGAAGCGGCACAATCAAGCAATGGCCCAGCTTATGTGGCCTACAAAAACCAACATACTCGTAAGCAAAACACAACTGAGGCAATAGTAGCCGCAATCACAAAAGCAACCAACTGGGGCCCAAAAGCTAAGCAATCTAAAGCCCTAGCTAACAAAGCCACTAAATTTGATGCCAACTCACCTACATCGACAGGGGCCACCCCAAAACCCAACTTTCAGCACAAGGACCGCTCAAAGTATGCACCACTACTGATGCAACCCTCTCAACTATTGGAGCAACTCTTGAAAGCTGGGAAAATCCAACACAAACACGTGTCAGAGATTAGTCGCCAAAAACATGACAGGTACTGTGAGCTACTAAGGAACCCCACCTTAGCAGTACCAAATGAGCCTCTGGTCCCACAACATTTTAAATTGGACCAATACTGTCATTACCATCAAATGGCTGGTCACAGTATAGACAACTGTCGTGCCTTGCAAGATGACCTGCAGGGAATGATAGAAGAAGGCCAACTAGTGATTGACACGACAAGTCAATCCAACATAGACGATGCCTCCTATGTCATAAACTCAATTAGCATAGGTGGAAAGCCCAAACCTATGCAAAAACCTTTTGTGATCTGTGTGCCTCCTAGTAAGGCAAGGATTCCCCTAGCCTCCACAAACAAGAGGCCTTCCTTTGTTATCAAGGTACCACCCCAGGCACCCACAACACCCTTTGTGGTCAAGGCTCCACAGACATCGTCCGCTAAGACATTAAACTGGCATGATGCAGCAACAAAAACTGCTAAGCAACCTTTCGTCATAAGAGTGCCACAATGAGATGACCCCTCACCTACCCAAAGCCCAATAGTGGACAACATCTCGATCCCTCCTCCTCCAAGGGTTGACCCCACTAGCAACCCAACTAGGCCCACCAAATGGGAACGTAAGCACCTCATAACTCCCATGACCGAAGCAAAGGCCACAACTAGCAAACAACAACTAAACAATGGGGCCCCTAAACCCAAGCAAACCAAGCCTAAGTCCCCCTCCCGAGAGGTCTATCTCTCAAGCTTCACGGAGGAAGTTAAAACCAACACAATAGCTAATGACAAGGACTTTGTAGCTGCACTAACCCAAGTAAAACAAGCACTAAAATAGAAGAACACAACGATGAGTTTGTACGATCTGGTCATGACTTCAACCACTCACCGCGAAGCCTTGGTTCACATGTTAGCATCCATTCCTGTTACAGAGGACATCCCCGCAAACGAAGAATCCATTTGTGCAACGATTTCGCAACAGACACAACAAGGATTAGGTTCAACAACCTTAGCCTTTTGTGATGATGCAGTTAAAGTCAACCCCAAAGAAGGGGAAGTCACTACAGCTCCACTATCCATTAGCATTCATGTTGGGCAGTGCATCATCCGCAGAGTGCATGTTGACGATGCCCCCCCAACGAACGTAGTCTTGTACTCCGTCATCAATAAGCTAGGCCTGGTAGATGAAATCAGGCCAACCAAAACCACATGTCTAAAATCCTTCAATGGATCACATGTCACGGTCAAGGGTACAATAAACTTAGCCTTTGTAGCGGGAGAGCAATTCCCCACTAGCGTAGATTTCACTGTCATAGAGGAGATGCCAGGTTTCAACATGATTCTAGGCAGGCCTTGGCTAGCTCAACTAAGGACCATCTCCTCTCCCATCCACCAAGAAATTCACCTTCCATATGAAGGTGGTCAAGTTATCATCCATGGTGATAAAGTTTCCTCTTCGACTATCCACGACATAGACATGGTGCAAGTTTTGGAAGAAGAGTTTCTTAATGATACACCTTTGACAACCAACACAACCCTTAAGGCTAACACACCCAAACGAGTGGTTGAAGCTGACAACCCCCCAAAGGATCCTAAACCTTGCGTGCTCCCTAATCCATGCCTAGTTAGGAAGCAACTACATGACCAAGACTCTCCCTTGGCTGAAAATGTGCTTGATGCTTGCCTACCTTCTGCCTACTCCTCTGACATGCATTTTTTGACTTTTGTTTACATTGCACTAGCCTATGCGTTTACACTTTGCTCGCTCACTTAGATCATGCATTTTTCTTTGTTTACACATTTGTCAACTTAGTTCACACATTGCATTTGAAAAACATCAAACATAAAAAAACATAAAACTACAAAAAATACATGGCCCGAAAAGGCCTTAAACTAGCATACAGCCCAGAACGGCATAAAACTATCACTTTTTGCATTGCTTTTCTTTCATTCATACATTCTAAACAGGTGTTGCTTAATGTTGTTTTCTTCCTAGTTGATTTTCGCAGGATCTTCCAGACACACAGCATGACCATGCATGCAGCATCACACTTTACACAAGCAAGGTAAGCATTAGTCCACTATGACTATAAACTACCACAGAATAGTCCTGGCATCATGACTTAAAACTGATACCACAGAACAGTCCTAGCATCATGAATTAAAATTGATACCACAGAGTTCTATCCGGTATGACACTAAACTGCTACATTCGTCCGCCATGACATAAAACTAGCATCCAGAGTCCACTAAGACTATAAACTAGTTTGTCTCTTCATAGTCCGCTATGACTATAAACTAGCAATGCACTGTCTGCCACGATGCTAAACTGGCACCGTCCAAGGGGTTATGACGTGAAACTAATCCACAACAGTTTGCTAAGACTATAAACTAGCGACATCATTGATGACCAGGCAAAATTGGAAAAGATCTGTTGTTGTAGTTGGCTGTTCCTATTCCACAAAGACTTGTTGCATGATTCATCCCATGGGGCCTAATGAAACTAATGTTATTCATGATTTTGTTTGCTTTGAAAGCTGCACGTGGTGACTCCATCTCCTTGTTTAAAGTGTTTAGCTGATTGTTTCATTTGTGGTTTTCTTGTCTTCTTGGAGTTGGGTTTGCAGGATGACACTTCTGAGATGTTCGTGCAGGGATGCACTTCATCATGATGACAAGGTATCACATTTTTCCGGATGCACACGACTAGGTTAATCAATCCGTTCATAAGTACATTCCCGACTCCTAACACATTCCCTATTCCCCATCATGCTCCCTTATCCTATTCGATTACATCCCCCTTGATACATTCCACTCATCTCAAAACTCTTGGTACACTGTTGCACACTATAGCTCTCTAAGCAGTTGCGACACAAAACATAATACATAGTACATGATGCAAAATGCAAGTGCTCAAACACGAGCACGGCACAAAAAGTAAGCTCTTTCAAAAAGACCAACAAAAGACAAAAAAGAAGAATGAAAAAAAAAGAAAAAAGAAAAGAAAAAAGAAAACAAGAAAAGAAAAAAACAAAAAATGGTTAAAGAGAAAAATGCACGAAAAAGGTCTTCAAGACCCCATTGACATCATAAACTGCAAGCCCTAGGTGAGAAGACAATCGTCTTGAAAAATAGTTACATTTGTGTCTCAAAGAGACCATGTTGTACATCACCGCATGGCTTTGGCTGTTTACAACGGGCCCTACCAATACTCTATAGGAGTCCCGTTTCTCCAAAGAACACACTTCCTATGTCTTGGTTCCGAGTTTGCTGAACACTAGCTATGGACAAGGACCAAAATACAGCTCATGCACAAGAGAGCACTCCTCTCCCACAAATCCCAGCAGTAATCATAACCCTTAACCTTCTAGCTTCCTCGATTGCAACTGACTTCCTTACATCTTGAACCACATCCCCTCAATCCCATGTACTTTTGAAAATGGTGCGATGACATCCAGCCAAGGGTTGATGGTTAATGTTTGATGCTTTGTTTGTTCATGGTGTTTGCACTTCTTTGTCAACGCCTCTCGGGTGAATTCTTCCAGACGTCAACAAAGAGGGGCCAATGAAACATCACAAAAATTTCAGCAACACTTCCAGAAAACTTTAGAGCCTCTGAAATGGCTTCAAGTAGCCCACCATGGAACAAGCAGGGTTCCCCTGGGGTCCACAGATCACAATGACGCTACACAGTGTAAGGATCAGCGTCACCAACTTTTGGAGCCCCGAAATTGAGTCAAAACAGGCCGAAATCAAGCACAAGGAC
>MNCI01010443.1:118007-129110 GCA_015680685.1 Gnetum montanum
CAGATTTCAGCCCAAAATTGCAAGTTTTGGAGGTCACACTGCAGGTTACATTGCAAGTCACGTTGGATGCTAGACAAGCGAGGCGGTGTTAATCCTTCTTAATTTTCTTTTTCAAGAAATCTGTAAAATGGCAAAGGGACATGGAAGCCCATGCAAAATCAGGCCAAATATTCAGCAAAAAAAAATATAATTTTTCCAAGCGGGCGAGAGTTGGAGCTAATCTTTTTAAATTTTTTAAAATTTATTTTATTTTTTTTATCACTCAAGGGCTTGTATTTCTAAAATTATTTGTATTTTTATGGGCTAGAATGACCCATAAGTTGTAAAATACATTGAATCTGGTCAAGGAAGGAAAATTGCCAACACACATCCAACTCATGTACAACTTTCAAGCATAGATACATTGAACCTGGTCAAAGCAAACCCTAGCCAAAAACCCTAGCCCAGCCCTATAAATACCCTACCAATTCACACAAATTGAAAGCAACAAGAACAAGGAGGCAAAGAGAAGCAAAGCAAAAGAAGCAAGAGAGAAGGGAGAAGAAGAGGCAAAGATTGGAGAGATTGGAAATTCTGAAGGAGGTTAGAACTTGCAATCCTTGGGCACTCAGCACATCCAATTTTTGGCTTCCAAGTTCTTCTCACATCGTCACATCATCGTGTCATATTTTTCCGGGGCTAGGCGTTTGACTTGCCATTCACACTTGTGCAACTACGCTTTGACCGGTGCACATTTTTTTTTATAAATAATACAATACAGTTTCATCATTGTCTCCTATTTACATTATTTACTTTGGTTTATGCTTTTTTTGTAACATAATTCTTTTCACGTACGCTTTATTTACATTTCATATTATTGTTTACATTTCGTTTACATCCTGTTTACGATAACCCCAGCGCTAGCCGTAGCTTATGCTCAGGGAAGTCCTTGGTTGATTTGCGTGCAAACCATCCAAGGCACTTTGCCTTCGTTCCCTTTTCCAGCTTTCCCTCAAGTGAAGGCAGGGTCAGCTGTGCCTGCCCAACGATCTCTCGGTGTCTGTTTCCCTTCCAGCCTTACACCAACGATTTAGGTCAGTACAATACCCATATGTGCATTGACTGTGCTTAACCAAGATCTTCCCATAATGATGGGAAATTCACTTTTATAGTTGTCCACCTTGATCACTATAAAATTAGTAGGATAGGACCACCCACAAACTATGGTTACAACATCCTCTGCTAATCCCAAAGGGATAGTAATCAACTAATTTGCTAATTCTAGATGAATGTTACTCTTCTTAAGAGGTGGTAGGTTCCAGGACTTGTACATGTCATGGGAGATGAGATTAACTCCAAAACTAGAGTTAAGAAGAGCCTTGCATGGCTCATATCTAGTGATCTATATGTAAATGAGTGGACTTCCTAGGTTAGATCTTTTTGTGGGAAGATTTCTAGCCTTGATCCAGTCAAAAATAATATGAGTTAACATTATAGTGCAAATCCTAGGTGACACTTGATTTGAAGGGTACTTGAAGGTGTTTAATGCAGAGGATGAGGATGCTGGAGATGCAAGATAATCAATCAAACTAGATTGTGAGGGTTGAAGATGGCTACTAGGTTGAAAGAAAGGTCTTTTTCTTAATTGATTGTCTAGACCACTTGGCTAGAAGGTTGATTACAAATGTACAATTCTCGTAGCAATTTGTTGTTGTGGCTATGGAGGAATCTCACCCTACATGGATGGAGTAAAAGGTAACTAGGTTGAAGATGGAGGTGTGTGTGTAGACTGATGTGAAGGATGATAGGGATATGGATATGGATTTTTCCCCCAAGTAGATGGTGAATTTGTTCGATGGTACTCTAGCGGGTAATAGTGATGTTGAAATGATGTATGACTTGCAAAGCTTCTAGGGGGGACAAGTTGTTGAACATAGTACCTATATGGATTTGGTTGCCTATAAGGGTAATACTACCTTGGTGGTGGCATTCCCCAAGATTGTGGTTGGTACCACTATTGGTATTGTTCATAAGGTTGTGAAGGAGTTCCACTTGTGTAGTAAGCTTGTTGCTGCTAGTGGAATTGCCTTAGATTGCCTTGAGGATAAGACAATTGTCTAGGTGCCTGCCTACATGTTAATCAAGGATTCAATGTATACACCCTAGACTCTTTTAAGTGTGACACCACAAGACAACAACCCTTTGGATGTTCATATTGATAGATGTCCCAATCAGTTTCATCATCAAAGTCAATTTCCACAACTTTCTCTAATGCTGCATCTTTGCCCTTACCTCTCTAGTAGGCACATTCAACTTCTTTTTGTCATATATGATTATGATCACTATTTTGCTCCTTAGATTCTTCAAAAATCTTCATGGCCATTTGAAATTTTTCATCCAAAGAGTCCCATAATTTTTCAACCTTTGTCGAAATATTAGAAATAGAATTTTGAATGGGAAAGGTTTTTCTATTCACCACTTCATCAAGTGGTGACTCCTCCTCATCATAGAATTGGACCTCTCGTTTCCTAATTGAATGATCCCTATTATAATCCTCTACACTTTCCCTTTTTTGTGACTCATCTTCTTGTTTTGCTACCTTCTCAATCAATGTTTAGATTTGTTGAGCTCTTAATTCAGACAATCTTCCTTGGGCATACACCCCAAGTGTTATTCTTGTTTCTTCTTTGAGCCCATATATGATGTGGCAAAGTTGTTTCCTTTGAGAATAACCATGACTAGGGCATCAGTGTAAGAGTAAATAGTATCAATCCATGGAAACATCCAAGGGTTCATGTGCTCCCTATTTCTAACCTTGGATTTTCCTTCTTAGATTAGACACTATAGAGTACATATAATATTTGTCATTAAATAGCTCCAACATGGTACTCCATCTATGGATAGATTCTAGCTCTAAGGACTAGTACCAAATTTTAGCTTTCTTGATGAGTGTCCTTGGGAAAAGCTTTAGTTTCTACCATTCATTCTCTTTGTTCTATAAGGCACAGGCATAATGGAAATCTTGTAGATGTGTTTATGAATTAGAGTTGTATCCTCCCTCAAATCTTGGAATATTGTTCATGTCTAAGCACTTAATCTGACTATCTTTCATATGCTTAGTTGGAATTTTAACTACCTCTACAATGTTGAGCATACTTTGAGTCACTAACAGAGGTTCATCATCATCACTGTGTCAATGACACCAATGATGGTTTCAGCCACCCCTTCAATCTTGATGGCCTTCACAGTTATTATTTTCTTGTTGATCACCTTCATCACAATTATTTCGATGGCAACTTCTATGAGAACTATTAGATGAATAAGAGTGTTCCGAATCAAATGAAGAGGATGAAGAGGAAGGTGGACCACCACCATGGTGGCTACCATCACTCTTTTGCTTATTACAGTCACCATCCTTAGATCCCTTGCTATTGTGATGCTTACCCAAGTCCCTACCTTGGCTATCACTTTTTCTTGAATCTTGTTTATGAATAGTGGATCACAGGTTTAGGTTCACACCCTCATCACCAATATCAAGGGGTAGAAAATCTTCATGTTAAGAACCTTTAATAGGAGGATCCTCATTATCATCTTGATTTAGTAGGAACAAGGGATTAGCATAATGCTTTCCCTTCATAGCCTCATGAAGTTTCTCTTGACGTCAATCTCATTTGCACTGTGTTTTAGTGGGATAGTAGTTTCAAGTGTCATAATTGTCCACGATGTATTGCTCATGAAGATTTGCTATGCCCAAGTTCTTAAAGATTTTAAATAACATTTTGGGCACCGATCAATCAAGGGGCAAGACAATGTTGCCCTTCATATCAAGTCATCGCAATTGTTCATCTTGATGTAGGATGAAGGTGAAGTTTGGCAAAAACTTATCTGAATGAGTATATATCACTTTGTACTACTGTGGGACTAATGGTTTGACATCTTCATGCTTTTGAGAAGAAAAAGACATTTTTCAATAGAAAATAAAATGTCAATATGCTTTTATAATTCTATGTATAGTGGAAATGATATTGACCTTGAGGTTCATACAATGATATTAATAGTATTTATCTAAACCTAAATAGTGCATGTTTCAATAAAAAAAGTTCCTGAAAATGATGCCAATGATGAGCGATGAGGTACCCCTACACCCAACCCTATGAATCACAAAGCGTTCATGCGTGATCAAGTTGAATTTATGTACTTTATCATTTCCAGTGCACTAGTCCTCTAGGAAGTGAATCTTTGCCTTAAGGTTAATCATTGTCTTCCCAATTACACTTGTGATGTACATTGGTATGGTTAAGTGTAATTGAGGCATTTGAATTTTATCATTTTGTATTTTTATGGTTTTGGCACTTAAAGAAAGATAAAGTGGTTGAATTAACTAATTTAATTTAACTAATCAACTAATGTCTAACTAGTCCTAACATAAGCATCCAGTCCCACTTTTCGTACATTTCCTAAACCCACGTATTTGTTGTTGGATGACCAAGTGCTACACTACTGTGCATACCAAGAAATAATGCTATTGGGATAACCAAGTGAATACGTGTTACACTCGAAGTGGTTGTACTTATGTGTGTAGTCTATCTTTCTTAATTACCTCATTAACTTAATTTCTAGAAAACATTTAATAAATAATTGGAAATATTTAACAAATAATTAAAAACATTAAATGCATCAATAAAATATTTAATCTATCTGAAATGCTGCAAGGTTTATCAAAATCCTTGTCTTTATTACCGCACACACTGTCGTGCTAAGGTACAATAATGCTCAAATAAAGATCCATACACTCCATAACTCTTGCTGCAAGCACTCAGGAGGAAAATTCTAACTTTCAAATGGAAAAACTGCAAGAGCTTCACTACAACTACAATCGCTAATGCCATAAATGTGCTAGTAGGTATGTGTTTATAGCTGAAAGTTGACACTATGTCGATGGAGCCTCATAAATGCATGATAAGATGCATCAACTAGGCCTTGTCGACAAGGCCTAGTCGATGAGGCCTCATCAACGTAGCCAACTGAAAACAACTCATCACTCATACTACTCATTACTATTATTCTTCCAAGGACCATTAATCTACTACCTCATGTTCTAATTATTCTTCCTATGCTCTAGACCCACATAGTAATGCATTAAATCATCCTCTACCACCTATTATACCACTTATAATGTAAGGTGAGTTTTCACTGCAACCTTAGTAGAAAAATTTCATCCATGTTGTTAATATGAAAATGGACAAAAATTTTAGATTCCTTAAGAAAAATCCTAAAAAATATTATTTCTTTAGGATGATTCCTAAGCCTACACATAATGCTAATAGACAATTCTAAGCAAAAAAACACCTATATCTTTAATGTAACTCAACTTGATCAGTAGACTTAGCTGCCAAGGTAGACAGCTACTAAAACCATTGTTAAGATAGTTATGCTCACACATGTAGTATCTAATTGGCTCAAAACAAAAACTCTTCCACAAAAGAAAATTAACCCTCATTGTCACTTAATCTATTTGCAAATTGCAAGAAATCCATTATGCAAAGGCTTACTAGACTTAGGTTTACATGTGAATCTCATTTGATAAGAAGTGTACAAAGCTTGAAACTTACCCCCATTAAAAATGAGAAACATTAAGTTAAAGCTTATGGATAAATCTATCATGGTGCCAACAAGATAGATTATTTATGTTATGACCACTATTAGTAGATCACCTTATCCTACACATTTCTTTTTCATCCATGTTGGAAGCAACAAGGGAGAGTTTCCAATCATCATGGGAAGAACCTATCTAAGCTATTATTTGCTAAAAAAACAAAGGTATTATTTGTAGCAACAATTCCATAGTTTTTTGGCATTTTCACCTACATGATAGAACAAAGGATTCCTATTAAATGGGGCTAAAGGAAAATTGAAAAATTCCAACACCAAGAAAAATATTACATAGAGATTAATCATAATCTTTATAAAAGTTATGCTAATGGTTTGGTGTGTTGGTATAGGTGGGATAATAAATATAAGAGGTTATCAAGGGTAGCACTTATAGATGGTAAATCTTAGAGAGTAATACATATAGGTGGTACAAAGGATAGTGGATAGAGTGGCGAGGAAGAGGTGAGGTGAAGTCATGATGGATGGGAGTGTTGGAATCCAAAATAAGTGAAACATAGGTACACCCAACAATATATAGTCCAATTATAACTTTATATAACTCATAATTGCTCATTGGAATAGAACCCATGACCTAGAGCTTCCAAATCAAGTATCTTGCTAGTAGGCTAACACCTTATTGTTGGGTAGGGGATATAGAGGTTATTAATTTAGTAGATACAAGGGAAATATTGGGTTCGTAGGAGTTATACATAGGTTTTTGTAATAAATAGAATAAATATGTGATAAGAAGAGGTCAAATTCTATCATATACAAGGGATGGAGGTCATTAGCCTATTAGGAGGGAGTGGTGGGCATGGTTGTTATTAGTTTCTTTCATATAGGTGGTAGGTATTAAGGTTATATATTATGTGGGATTTCAATGTGTGATAAAGATTTGACAAAAAATATTAAGATTAGACATATTACCTTTAGCTCTTAGTCAGTTAATCATATTTTACACATGAGGTACATTGTGTTTTTTTAGTGGGTAGCATATGTTCCTAACTCTCATCTTTTAAATCACTATCTCATCTACTAAATTTTCTATTAAATTCAAACACCAAGGTATGTGATAATATGGGATGAATAGTTATAATCAACTAATGTGCATTCTTTTTATTTATGATCATGTTGATATTTGACTACTAGGATGCTTACAAACATTTTGGTTGTTGGTTATTCAAAGGAAAGAAGGGTAGGATCTTGCTACAGAAGGATCTACTTAACTAGCTTTTATGTATGATTTTTGCTAAATTTTCATCTGTTGGAAACCAAAGATTTCATGAGTCATGCATCCAAAAATGAATCTTGGAATTTCACTCAAGCTTAGGTGATTTCACTCAAGCTCTTAGGTGATTCCACAAGGGCTCAAATGTTCAAAAAATTATAAAAAACAAGCTTTCCGAGTTTAAAATATAAGAAAAAATATAGTTTGATAAGTTGTGTTATTGTGTATGCATCAATGTAGAGGTCTATATATGCACATATGCATTAGTGCATATTATATTATGCATATGTGTTAGTGCAACCTATAATCTACTACTATAAAAATAAGCTTAAAGGCCTTATTTTTCTTATTTCAAGTTCAAAACATGAAGGTAGTTTTACCATTTGAGAACACCTAGATCTTCCAAGAGTCATATCTTGCTTGTACAAAGTATGATTGAACATGTTCTTTCAACATTGCACACTTGGATTTGCAAACTAGTCATGGGAGATAATTGATGTGAACAATTAAAAAAAATTAAAAATAGCCTAAAATTCAAGATTAGCATACAAAATACTATATTAAGTATTTAGGGATGTCAAACATGACAACTATTACATTTTTCAAGAAAATTTTTTACGAAGTGATGCTAATCATATGGTTCAAGAAGGGTAACAATGTAAAATTAGTCGATTATCAAGTCTAATCAACATGTTTATTAATCAACTATAGATGACACCTAAACATAGACACAAGGCATGTGAACTAAGGCAAGGAAGAGAGAAGAGGATTAGAATCAAAGAACAACATAAGCAATAATCCAAAAAATAGCCCATGGAGTAGTAAGCATAATTCAGGGTCAAAGTCTTAGAACTTGAAGTTGAATTTTTCATAGAGGTTTGACAAAAAGAAGAAGTTTCATAAGCTTTTGTGCATGCATCCATTACATTTCAAGTGAATCTATTAGGGAGTCTAATATAGTCCATTAGCATCAAATAAGTGCATAAGGACATTTGGGTGAAATTAAACTTTTCCTCATTTTTGAAGCTTACATCAAATGATTTTGAAGTTGTGATGCAAACATGTATTGATGTGGCCTATATTAACTAATAGTAATGATTGGTATGTTGCTTAGAGATATATTTTTTGGAAGAAAAGACAAGATTATTGCTAAGTAAAGATTGGGAACACTCAAATCCCATACATAGTGGAAGCCATCATCAAGACAACAAGGTTCCCTAACACTAGGTTGAATCTACCAATGATGTCTCTCTACCCTAAATCCTTGTATAAATAAGAGGGTTAAGATTATATTTGACACCAACACCAAGGATTATAAAACCTTGAGATTTTCAAAGAAGATTCTATCCATAATAGCCACTTGATGAGTAGTGGGTACCCCCTACGCATAACCATACGAATCACAAGCATTCATGTGCAATCTGATTGAGTTCCATTGATGGAACTAGTGTAGTATCTATATTATTAAGCATTGATTGTAGGTCACTATCTTCCCACTTGGACTAGTGGTAGCTTTATCACATATGATTTAGTCCAAAGTGAGGCACATGATTATTGATGTTGTATGGCTAAGGCTAAATTATATAAGAGAATGAAAATTAATTATATAATACACTATCCTAAAGGCAATGAGTGTCCATTTCCAACTTGTGATACATGTCCTAAACTCACGTACCCACTACTGGGATTACCAAGTGTTATACTACTGGGTGAACCAAGCAATAACGTTGCTAGGATTACAAGCAAATATGTGTTTAAGCTTGAAATTGGTCATGCTCATTCTATTGATTAATTAACATGCATGGAAATATAAATATTAAGGTAATTATATGGAAAATAAATTACATTGAAATTAAATCTATTTTAAGTTAGAGTGTTGCAATGAATATGAATCAATCTTGATCTTATTGTCATTCATCAAATGTGTCCAAGTACAATGCCACTTGAATAAGACTCCGTAAAATTGACTCAAATCCACATTGCAGGCACTCACTAACTATTTGCTAAGATTACAAAATAAAATTGCAAGAGTTCAACTATGCTATTGACCAAATGGTACCATATAGGCGGTAGGTGCTTGCAAATTTATAGGCAAATACATGCATTGCATCAATGAGGATGCATGAACACATTTAGCTTCATCGACGATAATGTGTCAGTGGGGATAAGTTGATGCAAATGTGTCAACACATCTAAGATGCATTGCCAATTAATGTATCAATGTGTCTTTATCCGCACATATGTGTTGACACATCTATGATGCATCGATGAGGATGCATTGATGAAGTTGCTCAACATATCAAGTCTCATCACCACTTATCATCTTATTTGACAATGAAATTAACTAGTATGAACTTGTTCCACACCTAAGCCATGATGGTTTAAAAGGAAGTTATTAAGGCTAATCTTCCTTACCTCCTATTCATGGAGGCTGAAAGCCAATTTTATGAAAACAATATAGGTCTAAAGACTTATCTATTTCTCTACCCCATTAGAAAGCTCTATGCTCAAAAAGGCATCACAAGGCATATCAATGTTCCTATATAGAAGGCTTTCAAAGTCTCATATGAGAGAAATATCAACTAGGTGTTAGAGAAGAAGATAATAGATCTAAAATAAACATAGACACTTGCAATGACTTAAATGGAAATAACAACAATATCCCAACTGGTAGCAAAAACTTAATCATTGGTAGAACCATCCCATCCATCCAAGGATGATGTAGGGCCAATTACAATATCATTAACAAAGACATTAGATTTATGTAGGCACAAGAGGTTGATATTTAGCTAAGAAAGTGGGACTATGGATGAATATAGCTAGGCAATGAGCTTTTTAGAGCTTGTGGTCACCACTACAAGGGAACCAAGTTAATAGCCATGGACTCAAGAACAAAAGAAGGCTCTTTGAGGATTGTTTCAAATTTTTTTACAATGTGACTTTCTTGTATGTGGATTTAGATGAGAAAAGTTGAACTACATTGGTTGTCCTTTCCCCATGAAGTATAAGAGAAAGTTGTTAAGGTTATTGTTGGCTATCTCAACTTGGCATTGAACATTCCAAGGGTGTCATTCATAATCTTTAGCCCAAAATAAGATATGGAAATATCCTTAAATCTAGGATAAAGAGTAAAACAAGTAACACCACTAGCCTAGCCTAGGTAGATGATTGCCAAACAACATGAGCAGTAACTAGAGTGCAAGAAGAATAGTAGACAAGTCTTGTTTGATACCTTCAACATCCTTGATGATGTGACAACATTAGAATCTGAGTTGTTATTAGTAAAGAACAAGTGGTGTTACATGAGGCCTTAAATCAATAGAGTCAACATGAAATAATGAAGCTAAAGTAAGATCTATTAGAACTCCAAGCACAACTTGTTGGTGACCTTTTGGGATGTGACCGCCAACGAGTGTCCTCGAACAGGATTTAGGTGCTTGCTGGTCTCTAGAAACACCAAGGCCCAGATACCTCCAAATAGACTCAGTAGTTAATGTGAGTATGTGTGTGTGCTATTGCGGTGTGCGGTTGTGAAAATTGAAACGATTGCATTGTGCGTAAACTATAAATGACTTATTTTAAAGAGATTCAGCCAACTTTGCCAAGTACTGTGAGTTGTTGAAAGTTCCTATTTTGTTCAATTGCCTAGTCCATGCGGTCTTTATAATACCTACTTGTAACAAATAAAATTTTGCAAAAACATTTGAGCACAACTCCATATGAATCTACTTCTAATTTTTCCCAGAGAAAGAGATAGTTCCACAAGAAAACTAGAAATAAAGCAATATTCAATGGAAATAGACAGAAAAGAAAGTAGATTTGTGTTAAGACCTCAAATGTTTAAACAAGGTAAAATGATATGAGTAAACACTTCGCAATAAAGCTATCCCAAATTCAATAACTATGAATTGTTCAAACTTCCAAGGCTCAAATAAGTAATTTCTTCAAGAAAATCCTACTATGCTACCAAAAATTTGCTGCATAAACTATCATGTACGAGCCTTCATTTTGGCTAGATAATGGATGTCAACAATTGCATTTAACAGAACCTTCAAAAGACTTGAGAATTTTTGATTGAAATACCACGGAGATTCACTTTAAAGATAAAAGAAGCTATTCTGGTCCTATCAAAATACCAAAGATTTTCTGAACCCTCTTGACTATTGAATCGTTCAACGACTTGACTACAAGCAGAGGCTCTCTTACAACAATCTCAATAGAAGTTCTTATACATTGCACAATAA
>MNCI01010443.1:129307-142677 GCA_015680685.1 Gnetum montanum
TCCCAAGAAAGGAAATTATAACTTACCCAACAAGTTAGGAGACATTACTTGCCCAACAAGTTAGGAGATTACTTGCCCAACAAGTTAGGAGATTACTTGGCCAACAAGTTAGGAAGTTGTAACTTATACATAAAATTTTGGAGAAAATCAGGCTAACATTGGCATGTGTAAATATTACAAATATTGCTTTTATAACCAATAGCCTATAATAATTTATTTAAAATAAATCCAAGAGCTCCATATAATTGCTATTTTTATATTTATTTATTTATAATTTTTTAAGTTTTAAAAGTTAAATATCATTTGAAGCCCTAGTAATTTTATGGACTGGTGGTAGTAAGAAAATAATGCAACATACACCTTAGTGTAGACATTGGTGGTGACAGCAGCCGATTTTTGTAAGTTTATATAAATAAATTATTTGCACTTTGAACCTACATAAAATTTGTTGCTGGCTTCTTTGGAAAAATGACGTTTGCTAGAAAACAAAATTTAAATCTGATGATGGCTCAAAATGTGAAGTCTAAATGCGAAGGCGCCAAGCCTGAAACTACCAGTAAATAGTTTCAAATTATCCTGCCCTACCAGAACTGTATATCAACTATCACTACAAAAGAAGGCTCTACCACCGCGTTCGGTAATGTTGCCATGTGTTCCATAAAAAACGGTGGCTGTTGTAACCTTTGCTTTGTCCTGTCTTCCCCTCGGACCATGCGCTCGATCTTGTCATTGATCAGCCGCACTTTGTCATTGGTGATGGTGATGTTTTTTTTGACACCTGCTGCCTTGATGCCCAGGGAAAACGTAGTTACATTGAGGAGGAGCAAGTCCTGGACCTTGTTGTTGGACTCGTCAGAGAGAATGGTGGCCTATACGGCTGCACCGTAGGCAACGGCCTCGTTGGGGTTGATGCTCCTACAGAGCTCCTTGCTATTGAAAAGGTACTAAAGCAGCTACTAGACCTTTGGGATCTGCATAGAACTACCCACGAGCATGATGTCACTGCTAGAGGCCTCGTTGATGTCTCTATTTTTCATAGAGCTTCAGATTTTCAGCGTGAATCATATTACCGATTTCTACTATCAAGTAATGTCAGGTTGATTGAAATGGAGAGAGGAACACTGCAGAAGCTAAGGAGAGCCTACGTCTTTCTAAATGGAGGACAGAGAGCGAGGGCCAGAGATTTTTTTATTTTTAGAAGCAAGCCTGTCACTACTCTGGGGTGCTGTGAGCAACTACACCTAGAGAGGGCACGCCTGAACCACACGTACCAGAAGGCTTGGCTTCATTGCTAGGCAAGAAATTGTGGTATTGGCCCACATTCTGGGCAACCTGTGCATACAACACCGCCACTTCTGCCATGCCCCCAACTTTAAATGCATTACGCCCGAGTCCCCTATTGCGTATCTTCTGTAAAATTGGATGTCGCGTTGCACTACGTCGTGTCGTCATCGTTGAAGACGTCGCATGTTGAAGGGCCTCCAACCATCAACTCTCCTTCTTTTGTCGCGTAAGATTGAAAAAAAAAATTAATACCTTACCCATGCGTATAGTGGCTGTGAACTGCTGTTTACTGCATAAACGTCCGCTAGAGTCCTGTAATGGCAACTCAAGATAAGGTTAATTTTAATTTCTTATTGTCATATTTATGGGATTGTCAGCACCAATAAAGCTTTCCAATCTTTCCCTCACATAGAAGCATGATAAATTTTCCTTCATAGTTGGTTCTTTGTTATTATCTGAAAGTTGAAACACTTCTGTAGCCTTTTGTTAGTGTCTTCTTTTTCTATAGGTTCACCCATAAATATCCAAATGAAACCTTCGGGATTATGCACAACCATTGTATTTTTCATTTCAATATTTTCTTTGTCTTGTATCATTCATATTTTATCACTTTTGTTGTTCCATGAAATGGCCAAATGTGCGAACACAACTCTAGTTGGCATGTTGCATGAGAAGATCTTAAGAAATTTTCTCAAGAAAAATAAATTTGACTATTAGTGATGAAGTGGTTACTCTAATTATTAGAGCAGTTACTCCAATTATTAGAGCAGTTATTATTAGAGCGGTTATTCCTGGGTTACTCCTAGATCTATAAATACAACGCCTAGGTGCACAATTGGGAGGATGTTTTTAGGAGTCAACTAGCAAAACTCTTGCAATCTATCTATATGAAAGTTAGAATATTTTCCAAGTGCCTACAATAGGAGGTCTAAGTGTGAATGGATCTTTATTCAAGAATTGATGTACCTAAGCACACCATTGTGTTGAAAATAAATACTAGCTCTTTGATTCATCCTTGCAGCACTTGAGATTTGTTTTCTTATGCATTTATATTTTATTTTATTTTATTTTATTTTATGCACTTTACATTCGTGTTATTAGCACAACAATTCATTTTGATCAATTAAGCAAATTGTTAAATTACACAAGCATGACTCCTTTGAGCATACGTGTGACACTTGGTAGCTCAGAAATGATTAGCGTTTGATAGCCCAATAGTGTTTGCATGAAGGTCAAGATGTGTCCAAGAAGTGGAAACGACTACTTGTGTTAGACTAGATTAGACTTTAGTTTCCTTAGAAATTAATCATTTTTATTTTTAATCACTCTTACTTTTATACTTGTTCTAGGTGAGGAATTCCATAAAAACACAAAATAATAAAAAATCATATGCCTCAATCACACTTAACCATACAATTGCATTCCATAAGTGGGACTGTTAAGATAATGAACAAACAACATGCACAAACCATTTAGCTCTAGTGTACTTAGTAACTACAGTATGTGGAATTTGATCAAATTACTATGAATGCTTGTGTTTCGTATGGTTGGGCGTAGGGGTACCTTACCACTCATCATTGGTGTCATTGCCAGGGACTGTAGTTCTTTGTGTGCTATCTAAGCCTAGTGCAATCTAGTACCCTTGTTGTTCAAACCCTAAGTGTCAAATCCTACGAAAACAAAAATTATCATTATTATCATTAAATTAAATTTTAACTACACACTATTTATCAACACAAATTGTCTTCTTCTCACAGGAGCCCATCTCCACCCAGGGCAGTTCAACTACCTCAACAATATTGAGTGGTATATGCTCATCCTGATGAGTATGTACCAGACTTTACCTTCATCTTACATTAAGATGAATTGATGTGATGGCACGACATGGAAGGCAAGATTGTGTTGCCACCTAACTCTTCTATTCCACCAATGCTCCAATTAATGTTGGCATGACATGGGCTTCAACATCTCCATGGACAATATGAGATGTGAGATTTCGACTCAAGGGATTATCATCCCATTGAAGCACAAAGATTAAGGGATCATTAGCTGGAGCATCAACACAAGCTTATGAAGGACAAGGGGTCAAACATCTTTCTACCTCCACTTGGCCCAATTGGTGAAGGTGACCACTTCTTTAGTGATTCTCCTCTCTTTGATTTTGTTCAAGTAGCCCTTAACCAGAATGTACAATCCAAAGTTCACAATCCTAGTTTTAGTCAAAATGAATCCAATGACAAAAATGGATCCAAGGAAGCAAGTTAGGAAAAGGGGGATAAAGGAGATCATGATTGTGATCATGGTCATGAGCATCGAAGGAAGGGTGATAGGTATCAGCACAGAGCAAGTTCCCCTTCTTTTTTCCCTTCATCGTCATCTTCTTCTTCATCAAGTTCAGATCATGACTGCATATGAAATAATTGTGATGGAGGTGACCAACGAAACTAGAAAAATAGAAGGGACCGTCAAGATAGTCGTGATCGAAGACATGGGTAATCTAGAGAGGCCCATCATCAAGAAAGAAGGGCTAGTAGGGAGCATTGTAGGCACCACCATCATTGCCTTGATGAACCTCTACTTGCTACTTGGGGCATGTTGAATATTACAAAGGCTATGAGGATTCTAACAAAGCATGTGAAGGATAGTAGAATAAAGAGGCTTGATATGGACAATATCCCTCAATTCGAGGGAGGATATGATGCTGATCCACAAAATCATCTCCAGGCTTTCCAAGATGCATGTGCCTTGCAAAATATTGAAAATGAATGGCAAAAGATGAAATTATTTCCTAGGATACTCATAAAGGAAGCAGAAAGTTGGTATTGATCCTTGGAACTAGAATCAATCAAGTGGTGAAGTACGATGTTGGAATTATTCAATGACAAATATCAAATGTACTCTCGAGTATCCAATTTAAGAAAACAAATTCAAGGGTGGAAACAAGGAAATCATGAGCTCTTGGATGCTGCTATTGGCCGATACTACTCTCTATTGCATAGGTATCCTGGCCATGGATACTCTTAGCTTGATTAGCTTCACCATATCGTAGATAAGTTGCAGTCTAAAACCAAGAAAACCTTTGGCATCTATGCCTAAGGGAGATTGACAGAGTTGATCACCCATAAGATTCAAAGATTAATTGAGTAGGTAGCCAAAGAGGAGGGAGAGCTCAGAAAACATGAAAGTGCATAAGAATACAATAGAAATCCTTCTATTTAGAAAAAGGGGGTTAGATTTTGTGACAATGAGGATGAATTCTCCAGAGATGAGATGGTGAATTAGAAAACCTTGCCACTCCAAAAAGTGCAGTCAGAAATTATGACTAAGGTTGATCAATATTGGGACTCTATGGACAATAAGTTTTAAGCTATTTTAAAAATTTGTTAAAGAGTTCAAGGAGCAAAGTGGTGATCGTGAGCATTGGAGGCATAAGGAGGTTGAACGTTCCATATCTAAAGATAAAGATAAGATGATTGTGGATAGTGATTTAGATGATGATGGTGGATGTGATGTTTGCTAGTATGAACATCCTAAGGGATGTTGCCCAGTTGTATCACACTTGCAGGAATCTTGGGTGTATGCCTTACATCCATAACTTGCACAAAGGAAAACACCCAAAAGATTACCTTATCCACAAGGTAATCCTCAATAGTTCCACTAACCACAATAATACTATCCAAGTGGAACTCCTACACAACATTACAAAGTATATCAGCAGTGGCAGCAACTACAATCATGGGCATTGCCACCTCCAAGATAGCAATACTCTTACTGGCAACTAGATCCCTACGGTTATTATGTTTAGCAACCTTCATCTCCAAGGGACTCCTCTGGTCATATTACTACTTACCAGTCTCACCACTACCCTCCTAAAACATATCAATCACCCTATCCAATGAGGGATACCACCTACTACCCTCATGTACCTCTTGTCTCTACACCTACTCCTCCACCTCCTACACAACTAGCACCTCCTTTGTCCATACAGGGTGAATTGCTTGCACAACCACAACAAAGGAATGCTACGAGGGTAGTTAACCTGTAATAAAGTAATCCATCTAGCAGGTCGGAACCACGAACAAAGAAAAGACCCTTCTTCCAACCTTGTAGTCCACCAAAGCCCTCAAATACCTCAATGGTTGGTAACCCTACTCCTCCACCTTCCTCTATTTCTTTTTTATCCAAGTCTCCTTAAAACCAAAATCCCTCTTGAATTCATACTATAATGTTAACACATGTTGTATCTGATTAGATTCGAGTTGGTAACCTACCCAAAAAATTAACTTATCCTAGGAGTTCCCCAGTTTATTTGCGAATTGCTAGGAATGAACCTCTTAAAGCTCTTCTGGATTTTGGTTCTGGTGTTAATTTGATCTCGCATGAGATATACACAATGTGGAACCTTCCTCCTTTGAAGAAGAGAAACATTTTGCTAGAATTAGCAGAGCAGTTCATCATTGTTCCATTAGGACTGGTTGAAGACATCGTCACCACCATTTGTGGGTGGTCATATCCAGCTAATTTCCTAGTAATTAAAGTGGAGAACTGTAATGGAGACTTTCCAATCATCATGGGAAGGGCATGGCTAAGTACTGTTGATGCTAAAATGGGCATTAGAGATCTCTCCTTGGAGATATAAAAAAAATGGGTTTGGAAATATCAAGAAGAAGAGAGTTTGATGTATCATGTATAGTGATTTAGAGGCCATTGTGTGCAGAAGTTATGGTCAGTAAAGAAAACATCTAGCTCTACATGCAAGTAATGTGCACCAAAAGCTAAGATCCAAAGATGTCTGTACACAGCAGCAACAAAACAAGAGGACACCTAGTGGCTGACAGCTGATATGAGCAACAGTACATTATGCATGGAACCAACTGAGGGACTAATGTATGAATACGTTGCAAGTATGGATGAACTTGAGCAAGTTCACCACCAACTCTCCAAAGGAGTGAATGATGATGTTAATTGGGATGAGCTGGAAATTCCTGACAATTTTAAATAAGAGCCCCTTGAATTGAAGACACTACCAACTGGAGTGGTTGAATATTGTACCAAATGGACAGAAGTAGCAGCCATCACCAATTGTACATCCACCACTGCTACTCAGTTTGTACAACAAAACATCGTAAACAAGTTTGGTGTACCTCATGCATTAATTTCTGATAATGGAACTCATTTTATAGGTGCCACTTTTTAGAAACTAATGTAGCACTTGGGGGTTGAACATAAACTCACAACACCATATCACCCCCAAGCCAATGGTCAAGCTAAAGTCACTAATCGGGAGATTACAAAAATCTTAATGTGTACAATTAGCAAATACCAAAGGGACTAGAGCACTAAATTAAATGATGCCCTTTGGGCCTATCACTTCACATGGAAGCTTCCCATAGGTTATTCTTTCTATGAGCTTGTGTACAAAAAGCTACCAACTTTGCCCATCCAATCCGAGCTTTGTATGCCCTCCATGGCCTGTGACCTTAACCTAGATCTAAGCCTAGCACAGAAATAATGATTAATGAGTCTCAACTTGCTAGAAAAAAATCAATTAATGGCCTTTTCATCCAACGAGATGCATAAGACATTCAATAAGAAATGCCATGACCTCAGAATAAGAAAAGTAAAGTTTCAACCAAGAGACAAGGTTCTTTATTGGAATCCTACACATGTATCCCAATGAACCAAAGTCCAAACATTGTGGGAAGGACCTTACATCATAGATGAAACTTTTCCATCTGGGGCCATGATCATCTACAAACCTGACAACCCAAATAAGAAACAACTAGTCAACATCCAACAAGTAAAAATTTTCCATGAGCCTAAGCCAACCAACGCAAAAAAGACCTCCTCATATGGACAACCACACTCATTTTTTTGGATCTCTCCCTTCCAACTTAGTCATGGGGGAGATGGCCACCCATACTAACACTTTATGCAGCTCCTCATTTTTTGATTTTTTTTTGTTTCACATTTTTGGTTTTACAACTTTTTGTTTTCATCTTCTTTATTTTACATTTTTTTTGTTTTACATATTTGTATTTTTAAGGTTATTGGTCTTTTATTAGTTTTTGTTTTACACCATCATTAATATAATTCAATATCTATTATCTACTTTTTTACTTTTTTTTATGGTTACATTTGCTTATGTTTGGTGTGTTTCTTTACTTTTTCTACTAATAAGGTGGTAAGTACAGTGGTAATGCATTACTCGATGGTGGTATGTTTCATTTGTAATTTGATTTTTGATGTCTAGTTTCTAACTTTGATAGTTGTTACGGATGACTAGGACATAGTTTCTATTCATGTCACAGGTAGTGAGTCCACATCATTCACCCATCCACTTACTCTATGGTTTTCCTTGTTTTGGAAGCATGCAATCTCTTTTTCATTAATGCAACTTTAATAAATTAGTAACTTGTGTAGTTTTTAGAATTGGGAAGGAATCAAAGGTTTGGCTAGGATATGGCTTTAAAGAGATGCAATGTTCTTTGTGCTTTTCTATTTTCTTGTGTGTAGGAGTGTTCTTGTAAGCTTCTCACCATTCCACATCACTTCACAATAGGAAGTTAAATAAGTCCTTGCATGGTGTGGTCATCATCACAAAAACAAAAAATGGATGAGGATTCAAAGCACAACCCTTGGACAAAATAAATACAAAAATTGCATGGATCTTTGCATGGTGTGGTTCCCATTCAAAAAAAACATGAGAATTCAAAGCACACCCCTTAGACCAAATAAAAGGACTACAAGCACTAGTTATGAAACTTGTCTTATCTCCTCTAACTAAGGCCCTTTCTCACTTCCTAACTTCTCTCCTATTTGGAATGGTGGTTGTTTTGTAGGACCATTCTTGTATTTCAGGGGATGAACTTGCCTTAGAATGTTGATGCAAAGTTACTAAAAGTTGTTGGTTTTGATCTAGAATAAGGAAGGATCCTACCAAGTCAATTAATCACAAAATTCACAAGAGGCTGTATGTGACCATAATTAGGAAATCCATTCCACTTTCTCTATCATCCATCTATACTTTCCATATGTCACCTCACTATCAGTTTCATGTTTTGACTTGGTATTCTGGCTCAGTCAGTTACTTTTGGGTTTTTGCACTTAACTTTTCATAATTATTAATCATCCATGGAGCCCATCAAATCCTTGGTTTGAAGATATGCAATGGCATAAAAGGCCTATGCCTGCTTTGGGGAGGACCCACTTGCATATCTTTTGGTTTGGTTAAGTTAATTTTTTTACTCTTAGACATTGTTACAATCAAATTCTTTTTATTTACCCCATCCATGTCATCCAAATTGTACGCACCTTCACAACCGCTTATAATGAATTCCTTTTTATTGTTGTGAATACCCTCTTTCCACTACTCCTTGTGTCAAGCTTTTTCTGAATTGTATGGATTGCTTCTCTTATTTAACCTATTCTTCAGTCTTTCCACTAACAATATCAAGCAATCAATCTATCACTATCACAACTTGGCTAGATAAAATCACTGACAAGACAAGGCATTCAACCATTATTTATGTACTATATACTAATCCTTGGTTTTGTTATGATTGTAGTGGGAAGCGTGGACTAGAAGTAGGACTGTCATCACCAAGGAGGATGCAACCATATCACTCGTAGGAGATTTTTCATGACCACTAGATCTCTTTTATCTCTCCCTCATTCTTCTGTTGCCAAGAGGGGTTGGATGTCCTTTGGATTTGTTGGTGTTCTTTCCTAATTGTCATGAACACCAATTTTGTACATAATTGTAATATTGTATGCTCGGGCACTTCTGTATTTGTTTGTTTTCTCTGTGTCACTCTGCATGTCAGTTAAATAAGTCCACACCCCCCTAATATATTTTGTAAAGAACTTGTTCCTCTTCTTCTATACTCGAGGACAAGTTTTCATTTAGTCATGGGGGTATGATGAAGCAGTTACTCTAATTAATTGAGTGGTTACTCTAATTATTATAGCAGATACTCTAATTATTAGAGCAGTTATACTAATTATTAGAGCGGTTATTCCACGGTTACTCCTAGGTCTATAAATATAGTGCCCAAGCGCACAATTGGGAGGATGTTTTTAGGAGTCAAGTAGCAAAACTCTTGCAGTTTGTCTATTTGAAAGTTAGAATATTTTCCAAGTGCCCATAGCAAGAGGTCTAAGTGTGAATGGATCTTTATTCAAGCATTGATGTTCCTGAGCACATCATTATGTTGGCAATAAAGACAAGCTCTTTGATTCATCCTTGCAGCACTTAAGATTTGTTTTCTTACACATTTATATTTAATTTAATTTTATTTTATTTTATTTTATTTTATGCACTTTACATTTGTGTTATTAGTGCAGCAATTCATTTTGATCAATTAAGAAAATTGTTAAATTACACAAGCACAACCCCTTCGAGCATATGTGTGACACTTGGTAACTTAAAAATGATTAGTGTTTGACAACTCAGTAGCACAAAGTTTAGGATGTGTCTAGGAAGTGGAAATGGTTACTTGTGTTAGGCTAGATTAGACTTTAGTTTCCTTAGCAATTAATCACTTTTATTTTTAATCACTCTTACTTTTATTCTTGTTCTAGGTGAGTAATTTCATAAAAACACAAAACAATAAAAAATCATATGCCTTAGTCACACTTAACCATACAATTGCATTCCACAAGTGGGACTAGGAAGACAACAAATGAACAACACACACACACTGATGAGACGAGATATGCACAAGCCACAATATCACGTCGTCCCTTGTGATATCACGTACGCGATATCATGGTCTGCCGCCAAATCTATAAATAAGAGGTGGCACTCCCGTCATTTTCCAATCCTAGCTAGAAGTAGCAAAGCTCTGGCGGTTTGATCACTCCAGAGTTAGATTAATTTCCCATGTACCTGTAGTAGGAGTCCTAGAGTGAATGGCTCTTTATTCGAGCAACTTTGTACCTGAACGCAAGTTGTGTGTAGCAATAAATATGAACTTGATTGGATAAACCTTGCAGTGCATGGATAGGATTTTAATTATTGTTATTTATTGCTTTCCTAGAATGTGGTACGAGTACGACTTAATTATGAGCATCTAAGGATGTGTACGGCTAGTCAAGGAATCAGCTGCTCGTCGCATGCGGTATGAATACGACT
Source organism: Gnetum montanum (assembly GCA_015680685.1). Classification (NCBI taxonomy): domain Eukaryota; kingdom Viridiplantae; phylum Streptophyta; class Gnetopsida; order Gnetales; family Gnetaceae; genus Gnetum; species Gnetum montanum. Next base: position 139,728 of record MNCI01010443.1, read on the forward strand.
TGATTACGAGCATTGAGACTACTTGGTAACCCAGTAACATATTCCAGGATCTATGCTTGGTAATCCTAGTGGTAGTCCCAGTGTGTACATCTAGTCAAGGAATCGGCTGCTCATCACACTTAGGCTAGACGTGGGATAAGTATGACTTGGCTACGAGCACCTATGGGTGTGTACGGCTAGTCAAGGAATTGGCTACTTATCACACTTAGGCTAGTTAGGTGCCTCAGTACGACCACTTCGAGCATGTGCGTTACGTGTGGTGATCCCAATAACGATTAGCATTTGGTAGCCACAGTTGCACAGTTCAGGGTGTGTACGGTAAGTGGGAACGGATGTTGACGCTAGTTAATTTAGACTTAGGTCCTTAGTTAGAGTTAGTTAGCTTCTTCAACCCTTCACCCTTTAGCATAGGAGATAAACCTGAAAAGACAAAAAAACTCATATACCTCGGACTTACTTAACCATACACCGTGACAACAACAAGTAAGTCTGGGAAGACAACGAATGATTAACCCCAAGTGTTCCATGGGGCGTTTAGGCATTTTGTCTGCGGAGTTCAACCGGATCACGCGTGCTATGCTCTTTTCGTATGGTTGAGTATAGGGGTACCTCACCACTCATCATTAGCGCTGTTGCCGAGGACTAAGTGTTTGTGAGCTGAATAGAACATAAGGGATATCACTCACATCATTGTGAGCCTTAACGAACCTTCGGGTTAATCAAAGAAAAATTTATAACAGTCATTTAGCACACCGATAAAAATGCCTTCTTCTCATAAGAGCAACTCACCACCTAAGGATCATACTAGAGACAGTTGGCAACATAAAAAACATAACCAAGATCAGCCAGTGCCTCAACAATATAAGATGACATATACTCATCCCGATGAGTATATTCTAAACTTTACTTTTATTCTCCATCAGGACGAACAACTGCGGTGGAGAGATTTGCAAGGTAACATCGTGTTACCCCCAAATCGATCAGTCCCTAACATGCTCTTCCGTTCCTTGGTACAGATTGGCATGCAAGAACATTACGCTGAATACATTTTGGATGATTTTGACATGAGGGATTATCATCCCACAAATGCTCAACGTATTTGGGACTTAAGGTAGGAGAGTCAACATACTTTTCTAAACGGCAAAGCCCCGCACGTTCTTAGCGAAATAGGAGATGAGGAACCCCTTATCTTGGGTTCTTTAGCAAAGGATGTTCCCCCTTCTAATGATGGTGAGGAGGAAGGGTATTAGAACATAAGATCAACGATCCATATCCCTAGTTCTAATACCCGTGAACACTAACTGTTCACGGCAGGAAAAACCACTCACACTAAGGATGGACACTTTCATCGTTATAACGATCGGGGTTGAAGCAGCCGAAGAGAAGGTAAGAAACATCGTCATGGTGATGGATCCCCTTCCTCTTCTCCTTCATCTCATCATCCACCCTCTCCTTCCACATCTAGGTGCAGCCACCATGAACATAAGGGTGAGGATAAAAGTAAAAGAGATGAAAGACCTCGACAGGAAGGTCGAGAGGAGTTAGGATAAGGGCAAGGACGTATAGAGAGTAGGGAACCACCACGTAGACATCACAGACGTCATGAAAGAGATGATCATGACAAACCCCTACTCGCAACCCGAAGTATGCTAGACATCATAGAGGTAGTTAGGATTCCCACAAGGCATTTAAAAGATAGCAGGATCAAGCGTTTGGATATAAATAATATCCCACGTTTTGAAGGGGGATACAACGCTGATCCTCAACATCATTTGCAGGCATTCCACGATGCCTGTGCCTTGCAGGATATAGATAATAAGTGGCAAAAGCTTAAGTTATTCCCAAGGACACTCACCAAAGAAGCAGAGAGCTAGTACCGGTCCTTAGAACCGGAAACCATCAAGAGGTGGAGTACGATGCTTGAACTATTCAACAACAAATATCAGACGTACTCCAGAGTGTCCAATTTGCGTAAGCAGATCCAAGGCTAGAAACAAGGTATTTATGAACCCTTGGATGCTACCATGGCCCACTACTATACATTGCTACATTATTGCCCGGGCCATGGGTACGCTAAGCGGGATCAACTACCCCACATCGTGGATGGGCTAAGGAATGAAATGAGAAGAACTCTTGGGACTTATTCCCAAGGGAAACTTTCCCAAATTAGAGCCCATGTGATTGAAAGTTTGTTGGAACAAGTAGTGTAAGAAGAGGATGAGCTACGTAAGAGGGAAAGTGCGGAAGAATACAATCACGATCCCTTCCTTCAAAAGAAGGGAGTGAAATTTTGTGATGAAGAAGGTGAGTCACCAATCAAAGAGTTGGTGAATCGGAAAACCTTGTCGATCCAAAAGTTAACAACCGAGATATCGGCTAAGGTAGACCAAATGTGGGATTCCTTAGACTCAAGAATAGAAACAGTCTTGAAAATTGTAGAAGAGTCTAAGGTAGAGCAAAGTAGTGACAAAGGTAAGAAAAAGTGGAGAGATTTAAGCCCTGCACATAACAAGGGTAAGGGAAAAATCACTAACTCTGATGTGGTTGTAGATTCTGACATAGACAATGATGGTGGATGTGAGGTCTACTACTATGACCATCCTAAGGGATGTTGCCCTATTATCTTACATCTATAGAAGTCTGGAGTGTATGCACTAAATCCAAGACTCAATCAACGACAAACACCCCAAAGGTTACCTTATCCACAAGGTAACCCAAGATAGTTCCACCAACCCTTAATGTATTATCCAAGTGGAACTCCACCTCAGCCCATCGGACAGCATCAACAATGGCAATACCCACAGTCATGGGGGATTCCATCGCTGAAACAACAGTACCCTTACCGGTAGCCTGATCCTTATGGATATTATGTGCAGCAACCAATTTCTCCAAGTGACTCTATGGATCACGCAACCCCCAACCGTCACTACCAAGCTCGGGAGTACTTCAA
>MNCI01010443.1:142806-201389 GCA_015680685.1 Gnetum montanum
CATATGCGTTAGGCCCCGTTGGACTGAAGGGTGCTCCAAAGTGTTANCGTTATGTTAATGCATACTGTAACTGAATGGATCAAGGTAGGCCACCTTTCTAGGAAACTAACTGACCCTGGGAGTCCCTTAATCTATTTACAAATTGCTGGAAATGAACCACATAGGGCTCTTCTTGACTCAGGTTCCAGAGTCAACTTAATTTCAAGAAAGATGTATCATTCCTAGAACCTGCCCCAACTTAAGAAGAGCAACATTCAACTAGAGCTAGCAGACCAGTCCATCACCATTCCCTTGGGATTGGTGAAGGATGTTAGTACCACTGTGTGTGGTTGGTCCTATCCAGCTGACTTTCTGGTGATCGAAGTGAATAACAATGAAGGGGACTTCCCAATTATAATGGGAAGGGCATGGCTAAGTACAGTGGATGCATGCCTTAGGATTTGCAATCTTTCCTTGGAAATTTCTAAGGTAAACATATGTGGAAAGATCGAGAAGAAGAAAATTCCATGCATCGCATACAATGATTCATCAGGTGATGACATGGAGGATATGTCTCCATGTGAGAGGTGTGCCTATGAAAGTGAGAAACAAAGATGCCTGTATGTAGTGACCACGCAACCAGTAGTAGACACCCCATGGTTGACAACCACTCGAAGGAGTAAGCAAACATGCATGGAACGAACTGAGGAAACTCATGCTAACAATGAAAGCATATATACATTGGAACATGAGTGTTGCCAACTTCCACCCCTGAATCTACGATCATCAATTGGGAGAAGTTGGGCACTTCTTAGAAATTCAAATAGACGCTCATTATTTTGGATCTCTCCCTTACAACTCAGTCATGGGGGAGATGGCCACCTATGCTAATCATATGGGGCCCTCAGTTCTTTTAAGTTTTTTTTACATGTTTTTGTTTTACAACGTTTTTGTTTTACACATTTTTTTTTTACAACGTTTTTGTCTTACACATTTTTTTTACAAAGTTATTTAAATTTTCTAATTTTTGTTTTACAACATCGTTACACTTTTCCATTTTTTGTGTGAGTGTGTGTGTGTGTATCCACCCTGTAAGTTCATCCCATAATAAGTGTTCGGAATGATGGTATGAACTGTTTTCATATTGATTGCTAATGTTTGGTTTTTACCTTTAAGTCACAATGTTGATACTAAGGTATGTTTCTTTTGATATGGCAAGCAATGAGATCACTTCATCCATCCATCCACTAATTTCTATGGTTTCTCTTGGCCTAGGAATGTACAGTCCCCTTCTAATAAGAACTTTAACAAATCGGTGACTGGGTATTTCTCAAACTAAGGAAGGACTCAAGGATTGCAAAGGGTGTGACTTTAAGGGAACTTGATGCTTTTGTGTTGGTCATTCTCTTGGATGCTTGGATGTTCCCTTCTTGAGTTTTCTTACTGTTCCTATGTTACCCAATTATCGGAAGCTGAGACAATAAAAATAAGAAGTCTTTGCATGGTTTGGTTCTCATGCATGAAAACACACAACAAACAAACAAAAAAGTAAAAGTGAGAATTCAAAGCACACCCCTTAGATGAAAAAAAATTTGGGCTACAAGCATTGATTATGGAACCAAACGTGTTCCCTCTAACTAAGGCCCTTCTCGCTTCCCATTCACTCATTTGTTTTGTCAGAATGGTGGTGGCTCTTTGAAGATGCATCCTCGTTATCCATGTGGATGGTTTAACCGAATGCATTGATGCAAAATCACTGGAAGTGGTTGGTTTGAGGCCAGAGTTGGAATGAGATTTGCCAAGTCACATTAATCATAAACCACACAAGGGCCTGTACACCACCTTGTTCATGGGATTCCATTTCATTCTCTCCTCTCCATCCTTCTCTCCATTGTTCACCTCATTGTTGGTTGTATCATTAGTGTATATATTTTGGTTGATGCATTGTTTTCTTTTTTGTAAATTCTTACGGTTAATACTTTAACTCTTGTTCCAAAGGACATTCCCAGGGCCTACGAACTCTATGAATGTGGGTTTTTCAGGGCATTAAGGGCATGAGCCTGCTTTGGGGAGGACCCACTGACATTCCTAATTGGAGCCTTGGTTAAATTATTTTCATTAACATTTTGCAATTAATTTTATTTTTGTTCATTTCCATCCTGACATCCACTTCATCGATGCCATAGTTGTCCCTTTTATCTATCTTTCTTACTCCTTTTCTTTTTCCATTCTAATGCTACCGAAGGTTCGTGATTAGTCATGGGGGTACGGAGCCCGCTTTTTCGATTTTCTCCTAGCCTCAAAATTTTTTGATTTTCTTCCTAACCCCTATACCTTCAGTAGTCATTAGTAACATCTTCTCAGGTCCATATCAGCCATACCACAACCTAGCCAATGGACTTACACCGAAGCAAGGTATTAATTACATGATGATTCAATTACACTTGCTAATATATGATTGTGTTGTGTGTGCAGATGGCGATCATGCAAACAACAGATTGGATCTGGAGTTGGAGCAAACACTTGGAATGGAGTAGCACTGAAGCAACTATGCAAGGAGCAAGATCGATGGCACGCTTATGGATGGACAACGAAAAGCGCAATCTTGGCGTTGGCAGTAGCAACACTTCTTTCTATCTCTCTCTTTCTCTCAAGCTGCCAACAAAGGCCTGATGTCATTGTAATAAGGTGTTCACCCTTGTTGTCATGAACACCAATTTTATCAAATCTTGTAATAATGATCCGTTCACATGTCATCCCATTAGTTCCATTCCCCTCAATAATTCCATACCTTCCTGATATTATTATAAGGAACTCGAGGATGAGTTTTCATTCAGTCATGAGGGTATGATGAGACGCGATATGCACAAGCCATGATATCGCGTACGCGATATCGCAGCCGCCGTGATATCGCATCCCATGAGATATCGCATACGCGATATTGCGTCGTCCCCTGCGATATCACATACACGATATCGCGGTCCACCGCCAAATCTATAAATAAGAGGCGACACTCCTCTCATTTCCCAATCCTGGCTAGAAGTAGTGAAGCTCTGGCAGTTTGATCACTCTAGAGTTAGATTAATTTCCCATGTGCCCGCAGTAGGAGTTGTAGAGTGAATGGCTCTTTATTCGAGCAACTTTGTACCTGAACGCAAGTTGTGTACGGAAATAAAGACGAACTTGATTGGATAAACCTTGCAGTGCATGGATAGGATTTTAATTATTGTTATTTATTGCTTTCCTAGAATGCGGTACGAGTATGACTTGATTATGAGCATCTAAGGATGTGTACGGCTAGTCAAGGAATCAGCTGCTCGTCGCATGCGGTATAAGTACGACTTGATTACGAGCATTGAGAATACTTGATAACCCAGTAGCGTATTCCAGGATCTACGCTTGGTAATCCCAATGGTAGTCCCAGTGTGTACAGCTAGTCAAGGAATCGGCTGCTCATCGCACTTAGGCTAGACGTGGGATAAGTACGACTTGGCTACGAGCACCTACGGGTGTGTACGGCTAGTCAAGGAATCGGCTGCTTATCACACTTAGGCTAGTTAGGTGCCTCAGTACGACCACTTCGAGCATGTGCGTTACATGTGGTGATCCCAGTAACGATTAGCATTTGGTAGCCATAGTTGCACAGTTCAGGGTGTGTACGGTAAGTGGGAACGGATGCTGATGCTAGTTAATTTAGACTTAGGTCCTTAGTTAGAGTTAGTTAGCTTCTTCAACCCTTCACCCTTTAGCATAGGAGATAAACCTAAAAAGACCAAAAAAATCATATACCTCGGACTTACTTAACCGTACACTGTGACAACAACAAGTAAGTCTGGGAAGACAACGAATGATTAACCCCAAGTGTTCCATGGGGCGTTTAGGCATTTAGTCTACGGAGTTCGACCAGATCGCGCGTACCACGCTCGTTTCGTATTGTTGAGTGTAGGGGTACCTTGCCACTCATCACACACCATTTCGCTCTAGTGTACTTAGTAATTACAGTCTACGGAATTTGACCAAATTGCATGTGAATGGTTGTGATTCATATGGTTGGGCATAGGGGTACCTTGCCGCTCATCAATTAGCTATTGCATAGGAAGCACAAGAACATAACAGTGATGCCAAAAATAAATAAAAACACTCGTAACAAAGTAATCTTGACTAATACATGGTGTTTTAATTTTTTTTTATTTGAAGATAGAGTTTTTAGTCTAAGTAGTAATTGTAGCTTAGCTGGTTTACTCACATGCCCGGCACCCCCATACCAGCATCCTAAATGGTAGCTTAAAGACATATTCTAAGCATATACAGTGCAATCTTGTACTTTCTCAAAAAAGGATAGGGTATTTAGTTTTTAAGCTCACACAAAAAAATAAAAATAAATAAAGATATCCACCATCATACTAATGATGTGTTTCCTATTCCAAATAATAGGGAAAGAGCCTACTCTACTATTAAAAGATTAGAAAACTTAAAGGAAAGTAAAATATACCATGAAAAATACTTAATTTAAAACCAATTTCAATTTGACTTTGAATTGAAATGTATCAAATATTCTCATAAATAAAAATTTTAATTATGACATAAAGGAAAACTATGCATTGTGATTCTTAGCAATTGGAATCTGTAAAAAAAAAATAGTAGAACAAGGCATTTTGATTTACGCAAAGTAGAGAAAAATAATCCAAAACCAGTGTGGTTACGTGTTACGGAAGAAAGTAGAAAAAAAGAATCAAAGATGTATACAAGCCTTATGCCATTCAAACACAAAACCTAGCAACCATCAAGGCTAATACCAATATTTTTAAAGTTTAAAGAGCCTATATTGAATAACAATGTAATGTAGAGTGCATATGCATTGTTTTAATATTTTAAGGGTGTGTTACTAGCCCTTACGTTTATTTGCTATTAAAAAAATACATAATAACTAAACATAATGAAATATTCAATTTCAATTTATTTATTATTAAATTGATTTTCATTAAATCCTAAACTTTCTTCATGTTTTGATCCACTTTCAATCCTTGGATTCTTAGACTTGAACGAAAGAGTCCAATCTACGAGTGAAACTCCGAGGCATGGAGATGTATGAATAGAGACCGAGAACAACGTGGGACTCGCATAGACGCGTTCGTTTGCGTATGTAAGTTTCCAACCCATTTGGCTGACAGCAATAACGACGGTGTTGAAGATTCCGTGTCTATCCATGACCATAGACAGATCATTTTTCTTATGCCTCAAAGAATTATTGCACCATTCCAATTCCTAGCTCATTCATGCGAGCATGCATGAATATGTGATGTGAGCATACATCATTATACATCGTCAATCATTTGCGAAAGGTTTTAAGCAAAAAGTGAAAAACTCCAATGGAAAGTTATAAAATGAATAAAGTTGAACCTACATTGTTTCTTTTTTATTATTCAAGTACATACCATTATTCTATAAAAATATAGTTGATAATGCTTATGGAGTATGCATACAAGGACACCGTAGTATTAATGAGCTCATAAGGGAGTTTCTATGGTCATTCACAAGAGATGCCGGTGTATGCTGGCGTTCCAACAGGAATGGATACTCTGCATTCGTAAAATGATAACGCAAGCAAACGCCAAAGAGTGAAGATCGCAAGAAACTTCCAGCAGGATGATGAAAGACAGCAATTAAGCAAGAAAGCAGCAGTCCTTTTGTTGAAATTAATATGATGAGTACTGAACTCACAAAAGCCAGACCAAACCAAACCGAGGAAAGTGGAATTTGTACATGGATCAGTCGATAGGATGGCTTGTTCCACGCTCCGCGTCATGCCCTCTGGGAAGTGCGGCCATGGCCCGGCGCGAAGGCGAAGGCGAAGGCGAAGGCGCAGGCGAGGGCGAAGAGGATACGTCGCCGCCGTTCAGCTTCTCGGGCTGGGCTTCGCATCCGGCGGACGGCCATTCCTCGCAGTCATGGCCGTCGCCGGCGCGTCCGCTCAGTCCGAGCGACGCAGAGATGCCAAGCGGCAGCATCTCGCTGGAGGTGTCCATATTCCGAGTTCCACGATGGATCCGCGACGCGCATCCGCAGGCCTATACACCCTGCGTCATGTCGCTGGGCCTCTACCATCATCTCAGTCTTACCAGTAATCCCAACAATGTCCCCATCGACGCCGCGGCTGCTCCAGACGGCGTGAATGCGAATACGATAATGGAAGTTTACAAGAACAGGGCTCTCAAACGAGCCCTCTCGCGTCTGTGCATCGATTTTCCCACACTGGTCAGCCAGATGCGGCCTCTGCAACGCCACATCCGCCACTGCTACGACGACTTCGCCTGGTACTCCGTCGGCATGCTGGGATTCTCGCCGGAGCAGGTCATGTCCATCATCACCAGAGACGCCTGCTTTCTGCTCGAATTTCTGCGTCCGCCGCCTGCGGTGGAGGAGGCCGAGACAGAAGAGGAGGGCAAGCAGCAGCGGCGGCGAATGAACCTCATCTTCGACGATAACGGCAAGCAGAACGTGATGCGGTTGGAGATCATGAACGACATAGTGAAGCTGGAGAACCAGATCCCGCTGGCCGTCCTCAGGCGGATACTGGTTCTGGAGCAGGGCAGCGGCCCCGCGGCGCTCAAGTCCCTGGTCAGCATCCTCAAACGCTTTCACCTCTTTCGGGGCTTCCCTTTCCGGAAGCTGCCCAGCGCGCGCCTCGCTCAGGCGCTCGACAGGGCGGCACATCTGCTGGATCTCTGCAGACTGCTCGTCCATGGCTTCCTGGAAGAGCCCCCTCCCCATTCCGTATGCCTCAAAATTTCCTCTTCTCACAATAACAGCAGCAGCGCCGATCAGTACATTTCAATTCGGAGCGCCACGGCGCTGTGCCAGGCTGGGATCGAGTTCCGAGAGGAGACTGAGCGCGGCAACGTGAGATTCGTGAAAGAGGGCGGATCATGGCGGGACGCCAGACTCTTTCTTCCCCAATCACGGTGGACGGCAACACAGAGAACATTGTGAGGAATATCATGGCTCTGGAGGAGTGCCTGGCCTGCAAGCTCTACCCCCCGCCCAAGATGCTGTCGCATTACCTGCGTCTCATGGACGGGCTCGTGGATACGCCCCAGGACGTGGCTCTGCTGAGAAGCAGTGGCATCGTGAGAAGTTTCATGGGCAGCGACCAGCAAGTGGCCGCCATGTTTAACAGCCTCTGTAACTCGGTTCTTGTCCGCGAATGGGGCCATTACCAGGATGTTGTTGAGCACCTTACTCGGCACCACCAGTACCGCTGGAACCTGCGCTTCAGCGAGTTTAAGGATCGCTATTTTAGGAATCCCTGGTATGTGCCTGCTACCGTCGCTGTTGCTTTGGAGCTCGCCCTCTCTGCTGTCCAGGCCTACTGCGCTCTCACCAGATAGCAATGCCACTATCACGGTGTGAATTCAACGTTTGACCTTAAATGTCATGAAGTTAAAATTTTACCCAAAACGTTTGACATTGACTGTAATATTTACTTTCAAAGTCAAAAAAGGATAATCACTTGTGAGAGATGTTCCACGGTGGTGGTTCTCCTAGGCTCTCCCCATGGTTCGGAGGCCATGGAACACTTTGAGGTGCCCTTGGGTGACTAAGTGTTAGAAAACCCATCCCGGCAAGATACCCTCTTGATGCAACTCTCTCTATATCCTCTTCATTTTACTCTCATGCGGAGAACTACATGGCCCTTATTCTACGATGGTCGTAGATATGTAGGCAGCCAGGATTGGATAGTTCTAGTGTAGTGCCAAGCCACACCTTGTACCAGATTGTGAGTGATTTGGCACCACCCCTTATAGATGCCTCGTTTCCCCTTCCATCGAGGTTGTTTACCGTGTTGCTTGTGTGCTTGTTTGCATGGTCCTCTTTTGGAGTTGGTTACCCTCCATAAGGTGCATTTCCATACATACCTATTAAGAAGCTATGTTGCTGTTTGCACTCACTCTTGAGTTGCTTGTTTGCTTGAGGTGTATTCCCCAAGTCTTCTACCCCAGATTCTAGTGAATTCCTTGGGGTGCCAGACAATGTCGGGGCAATGTTGTTACAGATGGTATCAAAGCCTTTTTGAAATCTTGTTGCGATATGCATGTGCTCTTTGGCTATGTTATGCAGGGCCTTCGAACATGTGCTTTTGGTGAGCCTTGTTCTCAGTGGATTAAGACTTGTCGGTAGACTTCGTACATTTGTGTTGGTGATTGTATGTTTGTCTAGTTGTGTATGTGTGTCTTCTTGGTTGCGCTTTCAAATTTTGCATGCATGTCACCTTTGTTGTGTCTATCATTCGTAACGCAAGGCTTTGTGTTCTATGCAATATGATGACTTATTGTTGGGATTGTTAAAGATGCATTTTGAGGCCGTTTGTGCCATCCCAAAGCCAAATGTTTGTTATCTTGTTTTGACAACCTCTTGTGCATGAGGCATGATTGCCCTTGTTGCTAAGCTTTCGCAAGTTGTGCTCCCTTGTTTTGAGCTGGTTGTGTTGCCCTTGGGTTTGTGGGATCACTCTTTTGATTGGTGACATTTCTTTGGTCACTTTGATTCGAAGACTACTAGTGTGGGTCATCCTATTTTTGGTTCTTGTTGAGACCACACCTCTATTGATGAGAGACCTTCTTGTGGACGCATCCTCATTGATGTTGCTTGTTGTATTGAGAATTGGTTTTATGGAGACCTGTTGTTGGTTAAACTTTGGTCTTCCACCTCATTTTTGAGTTGAGATAATGATTCTCTATTACCCATGCCTCTTATGATTATGTTCAGATTTTGATCCTAGTTGGAACCAGTGTTAGTAGCTGGGAATGATTGTTGTATTTGAATCTTGGAATTCTGAGAGTGTGCTAGCTCTCTCTGGGTGTGCCTCATGATAAAATCATTTGTTTGAATGTATCTAATTGACCCGTCAATGTTTTGCATGATTGATCTCTATGTGTGATGATGAGGTCTTGCTCTTTATATGTTGCGAGAGTGATATTACTCTATTATATGATCATGCTTAATGGTTGAATATGAGGCTGATGTGCTGATCATGTTCCTGCTAATTTCTTTGTTTTTGAGCTTTTGTCTCAATCTTTGTAGGCAACACAGGTACAAAGATATGGCCAGTGGTGACCCTAATTGATTCTGTGAGCACTATGTGTATGGCGAAGATATATGCTTTTGAGACCTTCATGAACTGATTAATTGGTCTCAAAATCCCAACATTGGGTTGTGGATTTACTGGTACCTTGGCTATGATGAATCAGTAGGTACATCATGATTTGTTTACCTCTTTGTGCTAGGTGAGCACTAACAGAGGATAGTGGTCTACCCTAGACCCTACAAATATTGGGCTAGCAGATGGCATGAAATGGTATCCTTGGCCATGCTAGATACTAATGGCCTAAGAGTGGCCAATGCCTTGAGGTCCCATTGTGGTAAGTGGTGGATACTCAGTTGGTGTGTTCCATTATTCGTTCGTTGCGCTCATGTCTCGAATCGTTATTGTTTGATGACAGTCATGCGGTGAGTTTAGTGCGACGGTTGATCATATATGTTTTGAGACAGTGGTGCAGTGGGTGCAGTTACAAATGACCATGTACATTCCGTGATAGAGATAGTTTTTTCGCAAAACAACATGGTTCTTTCTTGGTATGCTCCTAATGGCCTAAACCTTGTAGCTTAGGATGGGCTTGGGTAGTTTTTCCTATAGCCTTCTAGGCTTGGGTAGCATCCCTAAATACCATGTATGTTCCCATTAAATGTATTCCTAGCCTCGAGTGTGTGAAATGTATCCTTGTGATATTCTCAGTTTGACAGTTTATGCATATAAAAGTGCTAGATGTATTACCCTATGTGACTCAGTTCTCTCCTCATTGTAGGCCTATGCCACACCCTGTGATAAGGCCAAGCTTGATGTATGGTGTTTTCTTGGTGCTCATTCTTGAAGTGCCTTTTCTATATGTTGTAAGCGGTGGTTGTGCCTTAATGTGTAATTCTGTTGAAAATCTCACAAAAAAAATTCTCTTGTTGAGATACAGTGTTGTAACGAGTAGGCCAGGGCATGTCCTTGCCCATGGTGCTCTTGAACTGGTGCGATATGTTCTTGGTGATGTTGGCATGCCTTGATGGTGTGTGCTTTGGTGAACGTTCTTGAGATAAGACAAATCCTTGGAACACTTCCTCTTGTATTCTTAGATTGGTAGAAATATCATTCATAGATGATTGATGGTGGTATGTAGCTTGAAATACAAACAAATTGGTTCGATGTGCTTGATCTTGATAGTGGGTGGGTCACTGTGGCTGATGAGCGGCTAGGTACCCCTACACTCAACCATAAGAATACAAGTGTTCACGCATAATCCGGTCGAACTCCGTGGACAGGCTAGTTGTGGTATCTAGATAGTTACACGTTGATCGCAGTTCGTTGTATTCCCACCTGGACTAGTATTTACTTTTTCACGTATGGTTTAGTCTAGAGTGAGGCATATGATGTGATCCTAAACTAGTGCTACTCCTAGAGACAATGGAAAATAATCTTGATTAAACTAGTGAGTAATAGGAAATGAAGTATAAGCTAACCTAAGTGCGATGAGCATCCGTTCCTTAATCATCCATACACATCTTCGACCTCGTGCACGACTACTACTGGGGTTGCCAAGCGTAGATCTTAGGTACGCTGTTGGGTTACCAAGTAGTCACACTTAAATGCTCATGATTAAGTCATACTCATTTCGCATTTAATAACAGGAATAGTAAATGATGATAAATAAATATTAACTAAGAGAACAATAAATGTTAATAACAATTAACAATAATAATTAAACAATTAAAACTAAGTGAATGCTACAATGATGAAGTAATCTCGATCTTTATTTCCAATCATGTGCACATCCAAGTACAACACACTCGAATAAAGGTGCCCTGCAATTACAAGCATCACACTGCGGGCATGCACTTGGGAAAATAATCTAATTCCTATGAAAACAAAATGCAAGAGCTTTGCTACAACTAACTTGAAGCTTCCTAAATGAGGTGGAAGGTCCTCTTCTTTATAGGCTAGGATAGGCGACTGTGTAAATGGGGCCATGTTGATGTAGGAAGGCTATGTTGACGGGGCCGTGTCAATGCGGCAGCGTATACGGGGCCCCGTATATGCTGCCTAGTCAACACATTGACTATATAGCACTTCATCATACCCCCACAACTGAGTAAAAACTCGTCCTCGAGTCAAAGAAAGTGAGGAACAAGCTCAATTGAATACACAGTGGATAGGTATGGGATTATTGACTAACTAGAAATCTATTCATGCCCTAGTGGATATGACAAAATTGGGACACAGACACAAAAGACAAAACTTGTGGAACTCATGGGGTTCCCGATAGTGGTGGCTCCTCCATGGGTGCCTTTCCTTTTTCTTGTGCATCAGGCTTCTGAGATTGATACCATTGAAGAAGCACCTGACATTTCTCCTTTTCTATTTGAGGATTATGAGCCGTCCATGCTGATGGTCCAATGTTTGATGGAGTTAACACTTTTCATGGACACAGCAGCTACGAAAACACTTGATTGACCTTGACATGCCATGCCGCAAATAGTCGTCAATCCTCTTCATAGGCTCGAGCCTTGACCTCTCCTCCCTTTTCTTGGATAGATTATGCAGCAACAGGAGCTTTATGATGGATGCTGAATGATTGCCTTCTACTCTGCATGTTCTACATGAGGTCCTTAGCCTCTGCCTCCCCCAGGTCGTTCGGTTGCACCTTGAGAAGGTCCTCCTTGTTGTCTTCTTTTAGGGGCCATCTATAATCATACAAAGATCAATTGTTAGTAAGGTTATTTGAAAAGAGTTCAATGATTTCATACCTTACTCATTGTCTTTAATAAATGTTGAATTCCTTACTTAGTGTGATTTTAGAGTTAGAGATTTTTCAAGGAAGTTGCCCTAAAAGTTTAATGTTGAACCTGGTTTTGAGAAACATTTGATAAAATGATGACAAAGGAAAGAATAGATTTGGCAATGAAGTACTTGGAGGGTATAAGATGATGTGGTGGCATGCAACAAGTACAAATTACAAAAGTCACGCAAATGGGTTCTCCCCAAAGCAGGTTCTAACCTATATGCCCTTGTGTAACCATACCTTAAGATGTCCATAGGCACTAGAAGGGTTAAATGTAATCTATACCAATGCAACAAAACACACACATGTTGATACCACCGTGATAAGGTATGAATTCAATGCTATACAAGACATGAGTCACAAATACATGAACAACGAGATGGAATGAATCAAAGAAGGGATTGCAGAGATTGGGACGTGAGGTAACTGACTCAGGGCACAATGAATCCTGCGTGTAAAGCATAATTAAGGTGTCATTAGCCCATTATTCCAAAATCAAGACCAAGTCCATTCCTCTGATTAGTGACATCGCATCATTTCATCTAATGATGGACAACCATAAGAGCACCATGATAGTAAGGCATATGATCACTTGGTGTTTTGTGCAAGGGAGGAGTGACTTGGAATTTCTTTGCAGCATATTTTTTGTTTGGCCACTTTGGCACACTCTCTTCTCCCTCTCTTCTCTCTTCTCTCTCTCTCTCTCTTTTTTGTTTTTTGTTTTGTGTTTATTGGGTGCCTTTAATACTCTTACTTCCATTTTTCGTTAGATCTACAAGGATCTTAGTACAACCAAGCTGCATGATAGCACCTAAAGATGCCACCAAAGAGAATCCACAAGTTCCCTTGATGTCACACCCTGGCCATTCCCTCTTAGTCCATCATTTTTCACTCTGGGCATAATGAGCAAAAAATTAATTTTAAGTTTCAAAAAATGTTAAGAATATCACTATACCCTCGAACAGAACCTCTTATTTGTAGAATGGATGAGTGGGTGTAATGGGCTCACTGTCCAAATAATTGATCACTAGAGACTTGATAGCATAAAACAACACCTCAACCACCGAGTCACATGAGTGTTTTATTCGTAGATGAGATTACTCATAAAAAGATAAAAATACAAAAAGACAAAAAGATAAAACAAGAAATTGAAAAATGAAAAACTAGAAAACAAAAAGTGTAAAATTAAAGAAAAAAAATGGTTATTAATCTTGCCTGTTATTAGAATGGGGGATATCCCCGATAACTAATCAATTGAGAATGGCAAGGATTAATAAATGGAAGATGAGGATCCTTGCATGTTGGAAATATTCAGGCTTGGTCGTATTTACCCCATCAGGGTTCACACACTTGATTATAATAAGCATTGTGGGGCAATTTATATGATGTAGTTCCCAAATAACGAGTTGACCCACTATGATATTTGGGACCATTAGATGGTATGCAAGGATTGGGTTGTCGCTCTCCATTCTTGTGTTCATTAGGCCGTATTATTGTTGGAGTGTGAGTTAGTGGCCTTGATGAATTTACATGAGGCGTTGGGTTCAAATATAAGGGTGCACCACAGGGTTGGACTTGTGCTAAGTTGGAGGATGCAGTGGCCTAGAAATTCTATTGTCCCTTCTTAGGATCATTTCTAAAGAAGGGGTGCCTTCGATGTTGCTGAAGTCTCTCACTGCTATTGGAAGTAGTAGCAAAAGTAATGTTTGTGGGTTGTTGCTATGGTGTAGACACCTTAGGAATAGTTGGTGGCGATGTATAAGGAGGAAAAGGATGAGAATGTTGAAATTGAGAAGAAGTGTAGGATACACAAGGTGGTGGTTGTGTTGAAGGCATGGGCTGATAGTATTGAGGAGAATGGTACTGTGGTGAGATAAAGTGCATTGGCCCAGCTAGAGAAACAAGATGTTGAACTAGATAAGTATTTGAATTTGGATGGTAAGAAGGGTGTCTCCAGTTTAGGGGTGGTTTCCCCCCACGACTGGGATTGTTGCCACTGTGATCGAACACAGTATCTCTATACGAACTCTAGATGTAACGTGTTTTCCCAATGATCATGTAAATGTAACAAGATTGGGCATTCGCCCTTGGGATGATCGTACAGGAATATGTGATATTCATACGTATGATTGGCAGTTGAGCTCTTATTTTCCTTATCCCTTATTTCTGATTGTCTAATGTTTTGTCCTGCTTCTTGGGTTGTCAAAACTCTATCTCCAATAATGTTGATAAATTCTCCACACTTTTGATACATCCATTCTAACATCTTATTGATCTTTGCCTCGACTTCTTCTAACGATTGTTGTATTGGCAAAGATGATTCTTTCACCTTGACATTGGTTGATTTCTCCTTTGTATGATTATGGACCTTTGTTAAGTTGAGATTTTGGTCCTGTTGATGTTTTTCAACATTCTCCCATCTAGCCATTTCTCCTTCTTCTTTTTCTACTTGCTTAATAAGCTCTTGGATTTGATGGGTTCATAGTTCGTATAGTTGACCTTGGGCATACATCCCTAGGGTTTCTCTTGTTGCATCACAAAGCCCATCAATGATATGGTACATTAGCCTTTCCTTGAAAAACCCATGGCCTAGATAGTTGTTTAATATTGCATAATATCTTTCTAAGGCCATGTCCAAGGGTTCATGTTTTTCTTGTTTCCACTCTTGGATTTATTTCCTCAAGGCTGACACTCTTGCATAGGTTTGATATCTTTCGTTAAAAAGTTCTACCATTGTTGACCAACATCATATTGAATTTGGTTGTAACGATCTATACCATACTTTTTCTTGGCCAACGAGTGTCATAGGAAAGAGCTTGAGTTTTTGCCAACTGTTATCAATGTTGTTCCATGTGCAAGCATCATAGAAGGCTTGTAAATGTTGATGTGGATTTAAGTCGTAGCCTCCTGAAAAATTGGAAATGTTGTTGAAATCGAGCCTGGGTAGAAGGCTCTCTTTACGATGCCTACGTGAGATTCGAACAGCCTCTTGTATCTGCGTTAAGCTTGTAGTGGCCAGTGGGGGTTCATAATCATCAAGTAACTTAGGCTTTTGTGTGTTGGGATGATGTTGCTTTCGTTCATGTTTATAAGAAACCCCCACTTCAGGTTGTGTACTCCAACCTTCATTGTCATATAATTCATTGGTTCTCCAGTGAACTTCCTCACTAGGTGTGACATTATTGTAATCTTGTAGGAGAGCCATGGTTGTGAAGTTGTGTGTGAATTTGCGTGTGAATTTTTGTAATTATTTTTTTCTAATAGATATATCGTTAATTCCTTTACAACGACCTTGTATGATACAACTAATCTAGATAACTAGCACCATTCCTGACAACGGTGCCAATGATGAGTGGCTAGGTACTCCTACACTCAACCATACGAATATGAGCGTTCAAGCACGATCCGGTCGAACTCCGTGGATAGGCTAGTTGTGGTATCTAGATAGTTATACATTGATCGTAGTTTACTATCTTTCCACCTGGACTAGTATTTGCTTTGTCACGTATGGTTTAGTCTAGAGTGAGGCGTATGATGTGATCCTAAACTAGTGCTACTCCTAGAGACAATGGAAAATAATCTTGATTAAACTAGTGTGTAATAGGAAATGAATTCTAAGCTAACCTAAGTGCGATGAGCATCCGTTCCTTAATCATCCGTACACATCTTGGACCTCGTCCATGACTACTACTGGGGTTACCAAGCGTAGATCTTAGGTACGCTGCTGGGTTACCAAGTAGTCACACTTAAATGCTCATGATTAAGTCGTACTTATTCCGCATTTAACAACAGGAATAGTAAATGATGATAAATAAATATTAACTAAGAAAACAATAAATGCTAATAACAATTAACAATAATAATTAAACAATTAAAACTAAGTGAATGTTGCAATGATGAAGTAATCTCGATCTTTATTTTTTGTCATGTGCGCGTCCAAGTATGTCACACTCGAATAAAGATGTCATACAATTACAAGCATCACACTATGGTCATGCACTTGGGAAAATAATCTAATTCCTACGAAAAAAATGCAAGAGCTTCAATACAACTAGCTCGAACCTACCTAAATGAGGCAGAAGGCCCTCTTATTTATAGGCCAAGATAGGCGGCTGCATAAACGGGGCCATGTCGATGCAAGAAAGGCCACGTCAACGTAGGAAGGCTACGTCAACAAGGTCATGTCAACGCGGCCACGTATATGGGGCCTCGTATACGTGGCCTAGTCAACGCATCGACTATATAGCACTTGATCAGTGGCAATGTGAATTACAATGGTAGACTAAAATTCAAATCAATGTGATGTTGCAATGTCTAGTTGTGGATTTGAGTTGAGTTTTGGGTATTGGCACCTAGACTCCCTCTTCCATGCTGGATGTGATTATGGGGTAGTTATACAAACATTGGGATGATGGTCCATCCTTGAATAAATGATGATGCAGTTACAAATATTGTGACTTCTCTTGGTGGCCTTGCTTGGTGGGCTTGAATGTGCTCAAAACACTTGAGCCTATGCTTCACAATTGGGGGCTTTTGGTGCTTGTGGATGATAGTGTGCTCTTGTGATCAGTTGCTTTTGGCTCTTCTGAGGGCTATGATGTGCTCTCATGGCTTGGGAATTATTGGTACTTTTATTGACTATGGTGTGATTTCATGACTTGGGACTCATTGTGCCTAGCAGGCTATGGTGTCTTACTGAATCTCCTTCATGTACCTTGTTCTGAATGTACATTGATGTACACATTGTCCCTTCCTAATGTATAGTCCCATGTCTCTGATGTATTGTAAATTCATGTTATTTCTTAACCTCCCTTGTGGGATAGCAGGGTTGAGCACTATATTACTTGGTGAATCTCTAATCCTATGAGAGGTCATTCTCCATTATGATGGATGCTCTCTTCAAATCTTGAAATAAAAGGTAGGTGGTATCGAGAAAATTGTTCCATAGTTGGGATCTAGAAGCAGTTGATGTTTGGGACTTATTTCTAGCAATGGTCCCATGTTTGTGAACTCGTGGGGCTTGTTTTCAAAGACAGAATGTTGTTACCTTGGTGCAATTCATGAAACCTCCTTTGTGAGGCCATGTTGTTGATGTAAATTAAATGTACATATCTCCCTTCTTGTAAGCAAGGCATGATCTTATGTACTCTCTCAACTTTTGGGGGCTTCAGAGGAACTTCCTTGTTGGGGTTCTCTGTTAAGCTACCCTTATTGTAAATCCTTCGAGGATTAATCATGTATTGTTTTGAGTTTGTAACTGATGTTGGTGTAGCCCATTCTTTGTAAAACTATCTTGAGGACCTAGTCCTCCTATGGGAAAAATGTTCTTGTTAACTTGCATCTATTGTTTGGGTTGAATGATATTAGGCAGTGGTGCAGCCTTGTGCACCATAATTGTTGTAAATGAGCTTGACTAGGATATATGAAACAAAAACCTAGACCTCCCTAGATGAAGTAGAAATCCCTCATGATAAAATTTTAAGGGATGAACTCTTTTGCTTCTCGAGTTGTTCTCAAGGTGGAATCGAATCTGGGTAAGACTAGTGAATCAATGTCTTCCCTTAGTTGGTGATAGTTTGACAATATGGTTCTATTGGCTATGTGGACTACTTGGGCATGTATTATGGGTAAGGTGTAGTTGGGTTGCTATACTTACCTATGCAAGAAACCTCCCAAAGACAATTGATGTGACATGATATCGCATGAGCCACGATATCGCATATGCAATATTGCAGCCGTCGCGATATCACGTCATCCCCTACGATATTGTGTACACGATATCGCGGTCCGCTACCAAATTTCTAAATAAGAGGTGGCACTCCCCTTATTTCCCATCCTAGGCTTAAAGTAGGAAAACTCTGGCAGTTTGATCACTCCAGAGATAGAATATTTTCCATGTGCCCGCAGTAGGAGTCCCCAAGTGAACAGATCTTTATTCAAGCAGCTTTGTACCTGAATGTAAGTTGTGTACGGAAATAAAGAAGAGCTTTGTGGATAAACCTTGCAGTGCATGGAATAGGTTTATTACATGTTATTTCCTACCTGTTATTTATTACATGTAATAGCGCGGCATGAGTACGACTTGATTATGAGCATTGATGAATGTGTACAGCTAATCAAGGAATTGGCTGCTCAGCGCGATTAGTCTCTCTCACCCTCAAATCCTAGAACGCAGGATGAGTACGACTTGATTATGAGCATCTACGGATGTGTACGGCTAGTCAAGGAATCGGATGCTCATCATGTTTAGGCTAGTTAAGTGCCTCAGTATGACCACTTCGAGCACGTGCGTTACGCGTGGTGATCCCAATAATGATTAGCATTTGGTAGCCACAGTTGTATAGTTCAGGGTGTGTACGATAAGTGGGAACGGATGCTAATGCTAGTTAATTAGAGTTAGTTAGTTTCTCAACCCTTCACCTCGATAGCATAGGAGAAAAACATAAAAGACCATAAAAATCATATACCTCAGACTTACTTAACCATACACTATGACAAATACAAGTAAGTCTAGGAAGACAACGAATGATTAACCCCAAGTGTTTCAGGGGGCATGTAGGCATTTATTCTACGGAGTTCGACCAGATCGTGCGTGCTACGCTTGTTTCATATGGTTGAGTGTAGGGGTACCTCGCCACTCATCATTGGCACCATTGCCGGGGACAAAGTGTTTGTGCGCTGAATAGAACAAAAAGGATATCACTCACATCGTTGTGAGCCTAAACGAACCTTTAGGTTAATCAAGATAAAAATTATATAATATTGAAATAGCACACCGATAAAAATGCCTTCTTCTCATAAGAGCATCTCACCACCTAAGGACCATACACGAGATAGTCGACAACATAAAACACATAACCAAAATCAGCCAAGTCCTAAACAATATAAGATGACATATACTCATCCTGATGAGTATATTCACAACATCACCTATATCCTCCATCAAGACGAACAGCTGTGATGGAGAGATTTGCAAGGTAACATCGTGTTACCCCTAGATTGATCAGTCTCTCGCATGCTTTTCTGTGCCTTGGCACAGATAGGCATAACTGAATTATATGCTAAATACGTTGGGAAGATTTTGACATCAGGGATTATTATCCCACAAATGCCCAATGTATGAGGGACTTAAGGCACGAGAGTCAACATACTTTTCTGAAGGGCAAAGCCTTGCACGTCTGTACCGCCTGAAATCGTCGGTCTCCAGCTGGAAGGAAAAAGAGACCGTGGAATCGCAGGACGTGCATAGAAGACCCTACCTTTGCCTGAGGGTGAGCTGGAATGAACGAAGGTAGAGTACCTTGGGTGGTCCGCACATGGATCAGACAAGGATTTCCCCGAACGTACACCGAAGTGCTATACGTTGGGTTATACGTAAACGGTGTAACGGGCGTGAATCAGAGTGTAAACAGCGTAAGCAGCGTAAACGATGTGAACAAAGCGTAGACGTAAACAAGCGTAAACAGAATACGTGTAAGAATTAATGCGGACTATAAACAATTGTAGGAAGAAAATGTAACAATGGTATTACAGAATGAAAATACATGCACCAGTCAAACGCAGTTGTGAGTGGAACACAAGACGGACGAAAGCCCCGATGGGTGTAGGGATTATTGCAGCTGGTTCACACTATAAGCATAGTGTAGAGGCTGTATGCTCAATGTACAAGGTTTTCCAGCGTAAAAGGTTTTGAGCTCTGGTTCTCAGCGTCTCTATTCTCTGGTGTGCTCTGGGAATTTGCCAACCATCTAGATTTCGTAAAAAATTGGGGTTTTATACAGGTTTTGATGGTAGACTCAGGTTGGGCAACACGTGGCACGTTAACCAGGTGCAAGGACGTAAAATTTACAAGTGTACAATATGTTACATTTGCCAGGCGTATATGCTGGGCATATACGCTATTTGCAGTGAGCGTAGACTGTGGGTGTATACGCTAGGCATATACGCTATCTACAGTGAGCGTAGACTGTGGGCGTATACACTGGGGGTGTTGAGTGTATGCGAACTTGGGCATAGATGTCGTTGACGCTGGTGTATACGTTGATGGCTGCTGGGCGTACATGCTGGGGCGTATATGTTGACGTGCTAGGCGTATACGCTGGGGCGTATACGCTGATGGTTGCTGCCTTGTGCCAAATCTCGCTCTGTAGTATTGTTTTCATATCTTCTTTGGAGGTTTCATGCTAGACGTATGCACCTGTTGTTCTTGCTGAGCGTACATGCGGGGCGTGTACGCTGGATGTCTACCCTGGGCGTATACGCTAAGAATTTGAGCGTATACATTGGGAATGTACACTTGGACGTATACGCTGGGCGTATACGCTAAAACTGCATACTTAGTAAAAATTGAGCATCTGATCTCTGAAGTTGCCATGTTTGACACCAGACGTAGCCATGGTCATCTGAGGGTCCCAGGGGCCTACTTGGTGTTGGCTAAGTACTAAGCTCCAAATTTTGTGATGTTTCATTGGCCCCTCTTTGTTGACGTTTGGAGGAATTGACTTGAGAAGCGTCGACAAAGAAGTGCAAAACACCACAGGCAACTTGATAGAGACTTTGTCCATTGCCACTTGACTAGACGTCATCGCACCGTGTTCAGTAGTACATGGGATTAGGAAAGTGGAACTTTGTAGCAGGTAGGATAATGGGGATTGTGGGGGCTAGTAACTGCCCAAGGGATTGTGCTTGGTGAAAAGGGGATGCTTTGGTGTGTGTGTCATGCTGATCCTTGTCAATAGCCATTATTTTAGCAGACTTGGAATCCAGACCTGTAATGTGCATCCTTTGGTGGAACAAGCCTCTTGGGTAATGTTCAAGAGAACTTGCTGGCAAGACCAAAGCCACGGGTAGATGTGTTGCATTCTTTGGAAGAACAGGGCCTTTGTTTAGTTTTTAGGGGAAGCCTGTTGGTGGAGAGTCAAAGCTATGTAACTAGATATGTTTTGATTGTTTTTTGACATGAGTACTTGGTTTTAAGACAATTTCCTTCCTACCTGGGGCTTGTATGGAAAGTGCCAAGGGTCTTTTTTTTGGAAGAAAATGTAACATTGATTCTATACTCATGTGCAAGTGCTATGTCGTGTGTTGCAACTGCTTCAAAGTGTTACAGTATGCAATGGTGTGCTCAAGGTTTTGGATGTACTGGGTGTATCAAAGGTGTGACTGAGTGAACTGTGTCAATGAATGGATAAAGAGTGTGTCGGGAGATGGGGATGTACTAGCGAATGGTTTGATTTAGTCTTCCCATGTGTGCTATGAACATTGCCCCATCTTGTTGCTTATGATGAAATGCATTCTTGTGCGAAAACCTCTAGGTGTCATCCTGCAAACATAACTCCAAGGAAACATGAAAACCATGAGTGAATAAGTGGGCTTAGACTTACACAGTGACCAAGACATTGGAGGTGATTTCAGGCATTGTAGATGAGTGGCAGCGACGTTGGTGGGATTGTCTGATGACGAGCAATGCAATAATTCTGATGAAGCTTGAACGTGGTGGCAGATTGAGGAACTAGAAATGAACTTGCCAATTTATAGTCTTGGCAGACCATGATGGGTTAGTTTTATGTCATGACCCATTGGACATGGCCCGTTTAGTGTCATGGAAGATGTTACGCTGCCAGTTTTTAGTCTTAGTGGACCATGAAGAGGCGAACCAGTTTATAGTCTTAGCGGACTCTAGCAAGAGTGACTGTGGCAGTTTACTGTCGTGCCAGATAGGTGCTAGTTTATTGTTATTGCAGAAACTGTGTGGTATCAGTTTATTGTCATGATTCCGGGATGAGCTGTGGTACCAATTTTAAGTCCTGATCTAGGACTGTTCTGTGGTATCAGTTTAAAGTCGTGACTCTAGGACTCACACGTACTTGAGCTTGTACTCAAATGTAGAATGGTTTTAGGAACAAGTGATTGGTTGGATTTGAAAACTCATTCCCTTCCATATCAGCGAGCTTGAATGCTCCGTTGTCGAATTCTTTAATGACCAAGTAAGACCCTTCCCAGTTGGTTGAGAATTTGTCTGAGTGTTCTCGAACTGCCTTGAGTACAAGGTCACCTTGTTTGATGGGGCACTTATGGATGTCATGCCGATGTCATTGCCACTATTATTTTTGATACCATTCGATCTGATCGAGGGCACGCATGCATTCTTCCTCCACTGAGTCAAGGTCAATGATGCGTAGATTATTGTTTTGCCCATTGTCGAGGAGTCCGGAAAGTGTTATCCTTAAAGATGGTACCTGTAATTCCAAAGGTAAAATGGCTTCTGAACCGTAAACAAGACTATATGGTGTTTTACCTGTTGAAGTTCGATGTGTAGTACGGTATGCCCACAATGCATATATCAATTGTTCGTGCCATCTTCGCTTGCTTTGGGTGAGCATCTTTTTGAGTATTGTAATAATCATTTTGTTTGTCGCCTCTGCTTGCCCATTGCTCTGAGGATAGTAAGGGGATGAAAACGAGTGTTTGATCCCTAGACTTTCACGAAAGGTTTTGGTCTCGGCACTGCTAAATTGTGGCCCGTTGTCAGTGATGATTTTCATGGGAATGCCAAAGTGGGTTACAATATTTTCGAGAATGAAGTTGCATACATGTTTAGATGTAGTTTTTTGAAGGGGAGCAGCTTCTACCCACTTCATAAAATATTCGGTTGCGGTTATGATGAAACTATACCCTGCAGAAGATGAGGGTGTTATCGGGCCGATAAGGTCCAATCCCCACTTTTGAAAGGGCCACGTGATTTGTGCAGTATGCAGCTCATTTGGTGGGACATGTATTAGATTGCTATGTTTTTGACAAGTACTACATGTTTTGACCTTGGAGAGATAGTCATATTCCATGTGTGGCCAATAATAGCCTAAGCATCTGATCTTTGTTGCCATGGCTTTTGGTGCTATGTGTCCTCCGCATAGTCCGTCGTGTACTTGTTCGACAATGTTTTTGGCATCGGTACTATTGACGCATGTTAGCAATATGCCTTTGTAGGATCTACGACATAACGCGTCCCCTACTAGGGTATACTACTTAGAACATTTTCATACTACATTCTTTTGTGCATTTGTTAGATGTCGTAGTGTTTCACCGTGTAGAAGGTATTCTTTTATGTCATCATACCATTCTACTGTGTGTATCGTACTAACAGATGCGATCGGCAGCGTGTCAAGAGTATCAGTTATTGGTTCGGCACAACTGGTTATGGAGCTTGGCAATGTCTAGAACATGTCAGGCAATATGTTTAATGCCAAGGTGGCTAGTGCATCTGCGATGGTATTGTCATTTCTAGAGATGTGTTGCACATCGATGTTTTCAAATAGCCTCGTTAGGTGTTTCGCCAGGTTGCAGTATGGTTGTAAATGTTGGGCTTTACATGTATAGACATCTGTTACCTGGTTTGTGACCAGTTGCGAGTCTCCCTTGACCACAAGCCGTGTGATGTCTAAAGCCAATGCTATCGCGAGACCTCTAAGGAGACCTTCGTACTCTACTATATTGTTTGTACAATGAAAGTTGAAACGATAAGAAAAGGGTTGGATCTCCCCGGAGGGATAGGTGATGATGGCAGCTGCACTTCCCCCTCGAGAGGTGGATGTTCCATCAAAGTTTAGAATGGCATCGTAGTCATTGGGCACTATGTCTATTGCGCTTATATTCTCATCTGGGAATTCTGGCTCTATTATCTCTTGATCGCGCGTTGGTGACATGGCCATTTGATGTGCTATGACTTGACCTTTGACCAATGATTGCGCTATGTAGTGCAGGTCAAATTCAGCTATCATGGCTTTCCAGCGGGCTATTCGACTCGTTTCGTAGATGTTTCCTATGATGGCCCTGAGCACATTGTCCTTGCTAATTATGTTAACTTGGTTACGGAAGAGGTAATGTCACCATTTTCTCAAAGAAAAGACCAAAGCTAAACAGGACCTCTCCACGTCGTTATACTTTTTCTTGTGAGCGACAAATGCATGGCTTAAGTAATATACAGGGACTTTGGTTTTGTCACCTCATTTATGGCAAAGCATAAACGTGATTGACGAATCCGAAGTAGCAAGGTAGATGTAAAATTGTTTATTTTTTTGAGGTGGATAAACCATGGGTAATCGGGCAAGTGCCATTTTAATGTTATCGAATGCTTCTTGACACTGCGGAGTCCATTCAAAATGGACGTTCTTATGTAACAAGTGGTTCATAGGTTTTAGTTTGTCCGTCAATTTTTCTATGAAGTGCTTGATAAACTGCAATCTACCTTGTATACCTCAAAGTTTGGTAAGGTTGCCTGGTGGTTTCAGGTTCGTTATCGCCTTAACCTTATCGGGGTTTACTCGTATCCCTGCTTCTGAGACTATAAATCCAAGCATTTTGCCTATCTTGACGCCAAAGACACATTTTTTCAAGTTGAGTCTCAATTCATACTTTAAACAACATTTTAATACCAGGTCAAAGTCTTGTATATGTTGTTATGATGTTTTGGATTTAACCACAATGTCGTCTACATAGTCGTTGAGCGAGTGTAACATGTAATCACTAAAGATGAACGTCATTGCTCTTTGATACGTGGCCCCAGCGTTCTTGAGACTGAATGGCATCATTGTGTAACAAAAGGTTCCCCATGGTGTCATAAAGGTTGTCCGAAGCTGATGCTCTGGGTTGATGCGTATTTGATTGTATCCCGAGAAGCCGTCCATAAAGGATAATAATGTGTGCCCAGCAGTTGAGTCAACAAGTTGATCGATGCTAGGTAGAGGAAAATCATCTTTTATGGTTGCAACATTTAAATCCCGGAAGTCAATGCATAGGCGAATGCTTCCGTTCTTCTTCAGAACAATGACCATGTTGGATACCCATTCGGCGTAATCAACAGCTCGAATGAAGCCAACCTGATAAAGCTTGGTGATCTCATTACAAACTGCCAATGCCACCTCGGGTTTAACCTTTCGTGCCTTTTGTTTTACCGGTCTCAATTTTGGTTCAAGGATAATGTTATGCTGGACAATTCGGGGATCTAGTTCGGGCATGTCCGTATAAGACCAAGCGAATGCTTTCATATTTTCCCTAAGCATGTCTTCAATGTTTTTGTCTAGGTACAGTTTTAGTAATGCGCTTAATTTTAGTATTTTAATTTCCCCATTGGGCATGGTTATGGGGGTTTCGGTCAACGGGTCTTCAGTGATATTTTTGGCTTCTATGTCGAGGGATTTTGTCATGCCTTTGTAGTTGTCTATTATTTTCTGTGTTGAGGTGTTGACTACGTCATCTGTTGCTGAACTTAAGTGGATGAGATTTATGTTGGTGTCCCTTGCAATTTCACCGTATGGTCCATCAATAATTAATGGTTCGGTTAAGTGCTGGTAATCCATTAGGCTTGCTCCTGCCAATAAACGGAGAGCTGAATGAGCTAATGGGTATCGTTCTATGTTCTTTGGTAATTTTAGATATGTGTACATGCATGATGGTGGATTATCGTCACATCGGGACGTGTGGCAGTTTAAGGCCGTACCGGGCCACAGGTGGGTTTGAAAATGGCAATTTAAGGGCATATAGGGCCGTAATGGCAGTTTACACTAGAATGTTCGACGTAAACGTATGAAATGGGGTCCACGGGGGAACCAGGATGTAGTAATTTCTATTTTTTTATATTTTTTATTATTTTTCTAGGCAAATTTTAGCGAAAAATAAGTAAAAAGGCACAAAATGGCAAAAAGGAGCAACGACGACGTAAGCGGCGATGGCAGCGATAACGAAGCACTAGATAAAGGGGGGGTTTCATTTGTTTTTCATCCGTTTGCAGGAGCGTAGACGACCCAACGTAAAATTCGAGCGTGAGCGTAAACCATCAAACCTAGCGTAGATGCCAACTAAACCCTAGCGTAGACGCCAAGTGTAGAAGGTCGAGCGTAGGCGTACAGAGTTTCAACTCTTAGCGTAAGCTATCAATCCCAGCGTAGCCTCTGAGATGGGCAAGGGCAAGGAGGTGGAAGGGTAGGGGAGGAAGAGTCCTGACTTGACCTTCTCCGAGGAGAGCGAAGCCATGTTGCAGTGCCTGCCCCAGCCAAGGATTCCATCATGGCCTGGAACATCACACAGGTAGGCTCTGATCCTGTCTTTGTTAGTTATTTGTGCCTGTACGTGCTTCGTAGCATAGACAGTCTCATAGGGGTTTTCGACGTATACACCGAGCATAAATTCGTAGCATAGAGACATCGGCGTATACGTCGAGCATAAATTTACAACGTAAGGTTAGGTTAGCGTCAACTATCCTAGCGTAATCTATCTTCAGCGCACAGCGTAATCACTTTTTCTCGCTGAAGGCTATATGGTGTAAGAAGTTTTCTATGCATGAAGTTCTGTTTTGTCAGCGTAAGCTTTCTGTTTCATCAGCATAGATGATCTACGCTGTGCCGGCGTATACGCTAAGGGTTTCTTCGACATATACGGTGAGCGTAAATATGATGCAGCGTAGACTTGTTTTTCATGTTTCCGACGTAAACTATTTGCTCAGTGTATAGAGTAGACTATTTACGTTGGCCACTTCTGTGGCGTATACGTTGAGGGTTTCCTTAGCTTATACGTTGAGCGTAAGAGGTTTGGGCATCAGCATAAATAGTTAATTGTTAGCGTATACGGTGGGTCAGGCAGCGTATGCGCCGGGCATGAATAGATTTTGATAGTGTATACGCTAGGTTTAGCAGCGTATACGTTGGGTGTAAACAAATTTTGACAGCGTCTACGCTAGGTTTTAACAGCGTATAATAGTTAGAAAATTTTTCTAAGTGTTAGTCTACAATGTGAACCTTGGTTTTTCACGTTGTTTTGGTGCATGGCTGATTTTTCGTTGGTACTCTAGTTGTTTGCAAGGACACCAAGCCTTTTCTTCTCGTGGTTGAGCTTGTTGGGGTGCTAACATGGTTTGGCCCCATGGAGGCAAATGAGCCTACCCTGAACCTAACCATGGAACACAACAGGGTTTGGTTCAGAGTAGGTGCATCTAAATTCTTGTCCTTCATACTGGACAATTTTGAAGTAGTTATCTGGTCACACATGAATGAACTGGTGGCACGGAGCATACTTGAGGCGATGTTGCCAGGAGCCATGGAGGGTGTCGTTGTCTTCATGGAAGACATCAACGAGGGGCAGTTTATGAATGAGGACGGTTCTTCCCACAGGCCTAAGTCCACACGCCCGTTAGCGCGCATGTGGGCCCGATTGCCACGAGGGTAGGACTACCTTGATAATACTTTATTTTTAGCCACGCATGCGCATACATTATTCCAGAACCCTCCCGGCACAGTGTACCGAGTGGGCAGGTAGGACCGTTCAAGTTTATTGCTTCTTTTCGTCGTTTGGCATTTGCCTCATTTTTGACATCCGCTCGTTTGTAGGCCAAAAGTTAATGCAGATGGAATATGTGTCGAAGATGATGGGCTTGCCTTAACTCGTACCACTCTAGAGGCATTTATGGCGGGTCCTACCCTTCGTAAAACTGTATTAGGTCTAATGAAGGGGGATATCATCTATTTTCACCAATGATTCTTTAGAGCGTTGGCGCTTTGCCAAGCCCATGGATGGCTGGATAAAGATTGGTTGGACCAGGGGCCAGTTTTCCCTAGTGACTCTGGTCTAGGCAGCACATCCAAATCTACTACGGGAGGTGAGTGACAATGTCTTTTGGATGTGCTAATGTGTTTTAACTACCGAGGGTTATACTGATACGACAATCTTATATTGCGTTTGTAGTTGATGCACCTCTTGGTAGGGATCCTATCACAACCGGGCGAACTGAGACAACACTGTTAATGAAGTCTGGGGAGGTGACTAAAGCTCAAAAATGGTTACGCAACCATGCTTCGTCATCTATTGTTCATTGCTTAGACAATGTTGGCCTTATGGAGCTCTTCATGATCCCAAGTCTTGATGTATCAATAGGGGAAATGATTGGGATTGTGGATTCTTTTAATGAGCTTGTCTCCTACTACAACACCAGGATTAAGGGTGTTAAGGTGGTTTTCCATCTGTCACTTGAGTTTTTCTCAAACTTATTCTGGGTACCGGTAGATGGCATAAGTGTAGTCTTAGACAGAGCTCATAAAGAGCTCCATACGGTGCGCGAGTTGGAGGACTAGTTGGGCCTAGCCAAGGGTGCCAAGGGGTTCCCGATGTAGGGGAAAGCAAAGGTGGAGGAGGTAAATGAACTGTAACCCCTATTTAGGGCCCAGGTATTCCCCAAAACCCTTTCTCAGGTACAGAGCCTTGAGGTTGAGGCTGTGCGCGTTATGCGGACTATCCTAGAAATTGGCATGCGCTATAACTGGGCTGAATTTCTGTTGTCGGGCATGCACAAGGAGATAGTGCGATTGTGCTCGAATGTCGAGGTGCAATCCTACTTCACCTTCACCTTCTTCGCTGGTTACCTTTGTCGCTTTGCCGAGTTTTTGGTAGTCCGCGCGGGTAACAAGTTTGTTCTACAGGATCGGGGTCAACTATCCCACCCGTGGATCAACCACTTATTCGAGACAGCTAAGTCCTAGGATGCGCCTAAAGGCATCGACGAGTCTGTGTCTATTACAATCGGGGGATCGTCGGGTACCTCCATTCATACTCACGATAGTCAGGGGTTAGAGCCGGATGATGTACCCCTCACTGCAAGAAGAGCTGAGCGGGTGATCAAAGAAACCATGGGCTAGGCCAAAACAAAGCTAAAGAGACATGAACGCGCAACTGAGGAAGCTTCTGATGTGAGGGAGCCACGAGTGAAGCGCATAAGATTCAAGATGCCCGGTATGTAGACTTTTGCTAGCTTATTGTTTTATTGTTTTTGTTTTGTCCATAGTTTTTCATTTCAATCGCTTACATATCGTTGACGTCTTTGGCTCGATTCGAGAAGTGAGGAAGCAGGTGCTGGAAACCATTACAGAGGAGGAGGAAATGAACACGGAGAAGAATAATGAAGGGGAAAATATGGATAAGGATCAGGGAGGAGGAATGGAGGAATTAAAGGAGAACACCACAGAAACTGAGCTGTTAGATGACCAGGGTGGTGTCGAACAAATGTTCCGCAGTTTTCTTTAGGGGAATCTGGATTTAGGCGATCCTCCAAAAGGTGACGAGGAGTATGGTATGTTTTCCTTTTATCTTATTTCAACTTGTCCTGTTAGTTGTCATGTCTATGGTATTTTATTTTCATGTTTTCATTTTTCAGACGAAGGCAGTGAGACCAGGACGGTGCGCTTGGATGTACCTATGAAGCCGGTTCCCCTTGAGAGGACCGCTGAGGTTAGTTCCTGCACCCGTGAGCCATTTACTTGGTCTGAAATGCTAAGTAAGATGGATTTTGTGGCCGGAATCGTGAAAGAAGTTATCGAATGAATTCAGGAGGTCAACCCCGAAATAGGTATAATGTTTTTAAATGGCTTATCGTTTTAGTGTGTCACACCCTATTTTTATTGTCTTAATGTTTGATCCTTTTGTATGCATAGGTGTCAAGTTGAGGTGGGATCCCTCCGAGGTAATTAGCATCGAAAGTTTGCCTACACTACCCCCGGAAGTGGAATAGGTACTAAGGCCGATTTATGATGAGGTGGCGGAAAGCCTTGTCCATAACGCCAAGCCGGTGTGGACCTGTAGGTGATCCATCGAAAAACTATGGTTGCAGATCCAGACAAAGGAGAAGGAATTCTCCGAGCTATCAGTCAAACGCGACGACCTCAAAGCTCGTTATGAATTCGCTTCAGCCCGATTGACAGGTGATAGTTCTTGGTGAACGTCTAAGATTACGTACAATAGATATTGGAACTTGTTAAATCGTCATGCGTCACTAACTTGGGGGTTCGCGGAGCGTAAAGCCCAGATAGACCTATTGAATTTGAAGTGCCAGGATTGGAAGGCATTGGCCTCCAAGGTGCGTAAGTGGGGCCAAGATGAAAAGAATCATAAGCACCACTATAAGAAATCCTTAAAATAAGTTTCTATAGAGAAATGGCAACTTGAGATGTTCGTAGAGGGTTTGGGCTTACGTTCTGCATTCGATACTTTTGCGGAGAACACCATAGTTGAGATGGAATCTCCTAAGAGGGTTATCACCACTGCTTTTGGGGAAGTTACTGTGGGTGAATTTCCTCTGAGACGTCCTGTCTAGTCGGCTGTTGACAAGGGGAAGACATTGGTAGATGTTGACCTAGGCCTCGGTGAAACAGATTGGGCTAGTGTTTCGGAGGAGGAAATCCTTTGTCGATTGGAGTTCAGTTTGGGGAGATCTCCTATGGTAAGTATTTTGTCATTGTGAAACTAATTTGCTAAAGGATGTTTGAAATTTTGACGCTCTCTTATTCTTATATTGGTTGTCTCATTTTGTATTTTCAGGGTGAAGGCGGCGATGATGCTCAAGAAGCTGGCCCTAGCAGAGCAGGGGCCGTTGACACCAGTGGATCTAAAGGGGACGATCCTCCCATCCCAGATGCCTAGTTTTTTTTGTTTTTTTAGTTTTGTCTTTGGAACTATGTTGACTGAAATTGATACAGGAGTTGTAACTTGAAAACTTTGAGATAAATGGAAACGGTTGACAATTATAATTGTATAGCATTGCATGTAAAAATTTTTTTTTGTTGGTTTTAAGTTTGATTGCACACATGACACTGTAATGTAAAATATTTTGGTTTATATTTTTTATTTGTTCTAAGTGTAATATGCAGATGTAATTACAAGAGAAGAAACGAAGCACAAGTGTGTGATCTAGTTTAAGGCCATTTCGGGCCTCTACGCATAGTTTAAGGCCATTTCGGGCCTCATCGTAAACAAGTAGTGTTTCGTATAACGTGGATGGGTTTCTTGGTTGACCGACCATTTCTGATCGTGGCTAGTTTTACGTCATTGTAGATATGATAGTTTAATGTCTTTTCGGACAGGGAGTGTACTTTAATTTTTTTTGTTTTTATGTTGTTTTTTTTGAGTTGTTGTAGTTTAACATCATTTCGGACATGCTATAGTTTAACGTCGTTTCAGACTAGGGATGGTATTATTTTAGGAATTTTTTCATTTTCTTCTTTTTAATGTTAGGCGATGTGTCAACGGGTATGATTTTGTATTCAACGTTCCCTTCTCTGATTACGTTAAACGGTAATTCAGCCCAAGGGACGTTTGATGGAATGGCTTCTGTGTTAGTGTTTTCTCGTGTTTCGGAATTTGTTATAAGTTTTGTGTTATTTTCTACTTGAGATGGTGTATGTACAATGTCAGGTGCAGGCATTTCTCTTTTAGGTGGATTTCGATTACTGCTTACTGGTTGTTTTTTGTTTACGTCGTTTCGACTAGGCTTTTCAAGTTCAACCTCTGAGCCATGGTCCATGTCCATGTGTGATGAAACAATAGGTGTAGCTGCTTCCCCATGTATGATGATTTCACTGCCCTCATAAGGTAGGTGAATTTCTTGATGTATAGGGGAGGAGACCACTTTGAGTTGGGCCAACCAGGGTCTTCCTAATATTATGTTGAACCCCGGCATTTCGTCAACCACAACGAAGTTGGTGGACATGGGAAACTGGTCCCCTACTATGAAGTCTAAGGTTATTATGCCTTTGACCATCACGCGTGACCCACTGAATGATTTTAAACATGTAGTCGCAGTCGGTTTGATTGACTCTGCTAGCCCTAGTTGTTTAACGATGGGGTATGGTACCACGTTCGTAGCAGCTCCATCGTCTACATGGACCCTATGTATCTTGAACTGGTTCATGCGTATCGTTATGAACATGGGGGCTATTGTCACCTCCCCTATTTTCTTATCCATTTTAATGTTATCATTATGGAAGCTTAGTGATTTGGACATTGACCCTTGGGGCGAGTACATTACCGCATGAATGGATGGTTCATTTGGAGGTAAGTTCTCGCTTACTAAGATCAACATTAACATGCGTACTAAGGCTTCACGATGTGTTTGGGATGTAAGAATCAAGTCATACAGGCTTAGCGAAGTGTTCTTCTGCTTGAGTTCTTGTGTGACTTATGTCAAAGCCGTTGCCAAATCTCTATTGTTGGGGGTGTTTGTGTCAGTGGTGACTGGGTCCATTGGACCTAATAGTTTTATTTCATGCTGTTTTGATCCATCGTTCTTGCTCGGAGCCGTCGTTTCCAACGTAGCATGTTTTTTGGAGGGTTCACCCTCATCGCCTGCATTTGGTTGACTGTTGGGTTGTGTCATGGGTATGGCGTTAAGTGGAGTGGGTTTAGGGGGCCCTAAAGCTAACCGTTGGTGCTCCTTCTCCAAGCGTTCATGCGTAAGCCTATCTACTAAGCGTTCTCGCATGTGGTGTGGAGGTGGAGCTGGTCTTGGAGCTTCAAGTTGCCCTGGGATTCGCACCACATATGGAGCCGAGCGGGGTTACGGGTGGACAGTTGGATGTGGTTGGACAGAAGATTGGCTGGACACCTTGATGACGTAGGGACTAGGTTTACCTTGCATGTGTGAGGTGGAGGCTTGGACTTCTACTGTTGCAACTGCGGGTGGCACTCGAACTATGAAAGGGGCAGGCCGAGTAGGAGGGATTGATAGGTTCGGGGTGGTGCCAGCGGGAGGTATGCGTACTACGTAAGGTTTTTGCATAGTGGATGATGGGTGAGGAATGGATGCGGATGGAGTAGGAGGAACATGTACTACAAACGGTTTGTTAGGTACTTGTTGTTTATACTCGGGGTAGACGGTGTTGATGTTGGGTGTCTCGGGTTCATCATCAAGGTAGATTGTATTGATAACGTACAACACCTCTTTGGTGTTCAGAGGGTCTTTATACACCTCCATAGCCTGATTCTGAGGTTGGACCGAGTTGGCCTCATCAAAGGTGATTTGGCCTTCGTCGATCATCCACTGTATGTCCTACTTCAGTGTAAAATAGTAATTCGTGTCATGCCCATTGCATTGATGATAATCACAGAAGTGATTCATTCTAAAACCTTTGGGCACTGGAGGCTCATCCGGCGTTGCTAGGCTTGGGTTCTGAATGAGTTGACAGAACCGATCATGTCTCTGGATGGCCGCAGGGGATAACTATTTAT
The DNA here is from genome assembly GCA_015680685.1 of Gnetum montanum. NCBI lineage: Eukaryota > Viridiplantae > Streptophyta > Gnetopsida > Gnetales > Gnetaceae > Gnetum > Gnetum montanum. Next base: position 175,707 of record MNCI01010443.1, read on the forward strand.
GTTTCATTAACCCAGCTTTCAGGAGTTAATCGAAGAGCTGGGATGACTTCATTAACAGAGGCGTATATTGAGAGGGTTCTTTCCTCTCGAAATTTCATGTACAATTTGTTGTTGGGTTCTGCGATGATGATGATTCCAGTGCGGTTGTGGGAATAGGTTTATTATAGTTAGTAGAGGGTGGATTATTTTGGTGTGCCATGTTTGCTTGTTGTGCTCCTGCTATTGCTGCTATAGTTGTTTTAGCCTTCTCTTTATCTTTTTTAGTGTGTTGATTTTTAAAGGCTAAGTATGCAGGGTCGTGGCTGTTTTGAGCCGCCTCTTCTATGTTTTTGATCTATACAAAAGCTTGGTTAAGGTTACGCGTGTTAAGATAATACAACTTGGATTTAAAAAAGTCATTAACATCCCCTTTTAAAATAGTAAGCAAGTATGTTTGGGAGATTGGCTCATGTAGCTCGTTGAGAGCAGCGCTCCACCTCTGAATGAATTTCTGCACAGGTTCGAGCAGCGCTTGCTTAACCTATATAAGGCTGTCCAATGTCGCCTCAGGTTTCAAGTTATATTTGAACCTAATCATGAACTGATGTAACAACTCTTCCAAGGAGAATATAGAGTTCCTCGGCAAGGCCTGGTACCAATCGAGTGCTCTCCCGGCAAGGGACATAGGGAACACTCGCAAAATGGCATGGGGCCCTGCCTGGAGTAACACGCATTCTAAACTAAACGTTATGAGGTGTGCATTGGGGTCCATCTCCCCATTATACTTAGTTAGTGTTGGTAATGATATGCCTTTGGGCAAGGTTAGAGGCAAGACGGAAGGGCTGATGGGGTCATCGTGGTAGAAATCCACTACCTTCAGCTCTTTGTCGGCAGCCGTTTTGAGACGCTTTACCTCGTCAGTAAGTCCTTGCATTAATTTTTTAGCGTCTACCCAGTCTTGGGCACTCAGTGACATGGCATCTTGAGGTTGTGGTATATTGTACAAGTTAGAGTGTTGGATGGTAGGTTGAAAGGCTGAAAGTTGTGCGGTTAGTTGCTATGTTTGTGGGATGTTTATAGCGTGTAGCACAAGGGGCAGCACATTGTAGGTGAGGGGTTGTTATTGCTGCGGTTGTAACTGTACTTGGGGAATGATGGCTAGTGGAATCATATGGGGTGGCACGTGGTGGTGAGAGGTTTGATGTGATGGCATACCCATTGTCGCCCAATGAGCAGTCACGTTTTGTGTAGGAACCCCCTGTTGGATTACAACGGTGGAAGGGGCCCCGTGCGTTTGGATGTGGGGGATGTAGTGGGCAAACGTGGATGCTGGTATCACATGTGGCATCCCTATCACTCGAGGCAAGAAGGTGGTTCCCATGTTACTGTGTGGGGGTGCTTGCAAGGATGGGCCTGCTGCTGCAGTGGGGATGATAGCGAGAGGGAGCGTGCTAAATTGCGAGTCAGTCGGAGGAGGAACATGAGCAAATGAGGATGTTTCTAGTAGAGGCATTTGTGCGTGGGTGAGCCTGAGGGGCTAGAGGGGCATGACCTCCCCTATGCCTGGATGAAACATGGGGTTGATGTGTGTTTGTGGGTTGAGGGTGTGATAGGAGTCTTCGTGTTCGGATTGGGTAGCGAACTTGTCCTCCTCTTTCGGTTGGAAATCCACTGTAGGCTGATCCAACGACTGGCTCCTTTGCAGGAGGAGTCATGTGAAGAGCTCTGAGTACTGTTCTAGCACAGGGATTATATCATACAGGGAAGGGATGAACTCACGTCCCCCCCTGTAGAAGAGTTCATACTGCCTCTTTCCCTCCATTTCGGCTCGATCTACTGCCAGACCAGCTTGTATCTTCACACATATGAAGTTGTACTAGTCCTGGGTTATAATGTTAGAGGTTGGGTTCCTCCCTTGCAACCTTAGGGACCGGCGGGGCCTCGCTGTGGGTTGCGCCGTGGGCTGGTGGACGGCCATGGTGCCCACAACGTTGGTGACTTGAGCGGTTGCGACGATGGTGTTTACGGGGTTCATGATGACCTATTGAGGGTATGACATGGTGTAGAGGTGCAAAATTAGTGTACTTAGTATAGCGTAAACTTAGGTGGTAACGTGCAGTGTATACGCTTCAACGTCCAATGTACAACGTCAGCGTAGACAACGTATAGGGATGGAGCATGTAAGGTCAACGTAGACAAGTCTACAACGTAAGGAGTGCAGCGTATATGCTAGACAACGTATACAACGTCAAGGTGCAGCGTAAAACAGGATTACAGCATATAAAGTGCAGTATAAACTAGAAAGCAGCGTAGACAAAGTCTACAGCGTATACGCTGTGCAGCGTATACAGTGTCAATGTGCAGCGTACAGAGTGGTATAAACGAACAGTAGCGTGAACTGGTTTGTAGCATAAAGAGAATAGCGTAAACAAAATCGTAGAGAAAATGTGCAGTGTAGACAAAACCTACAGCATAAAACGTGCAACATAAACTTTATCAGTTGTGAATGGTGTAAGGAAAATCTACGATGTGAAGCGTGTAGCGTATGTGTGGCAGCGTAGACCCTGGGGTTTCTGTGGACAGAGTCCACATGGAGTTGACAGCGTAGACACTAGAAAACTTGTAGAGAGTGAGTTTTGAACAGGGTAGCGTAAACTCTAATTAGCGTAGAAACTGGGGAACGTGAAGGTAAGGTTTTAGATGGAGGCCCTCCTTCTAGTGCCAATTTTTGTACCGCCTGAAATCGTCGGTCTCCAGCTAGAAGGAAACAGAGATCGTGGAATCGCAGGACGCGCACAAAAGACCCACCTTTGCCTGAGGGCTAGCTGGAATGAACAAAGGTAGAGTACCTTGGGTGGTCCGCACGTGGATCAGACAAGGATTTTCCCAAACGTACACTGAAGTGCTATACGCTGGGTTATACGTAAACGGCGTAACGGGCGTGAATCAGAGTGTAAACAGTGTAAGCAGCGTAAATGATGTGAATAGAGTGTAGACGTAAACAAGCGTAAACAGAATACGTGCAAGAATTAATGCAGACTGTAAACAATTGTAGGAAAAAAATGTAACAATGGTATTACAGAATGAAAATACATGCATCGATCAAACGCAGTTGTGAGTGGAACACAAGGTGGACGAAAGCCCCGGTGGGTGCAGGGATGATTGTGGCTGGTTCACACTGTAAGCACAATGTAGAGGTTGTATGCTCAGTGTATAGGGTTGTCTAGCGTAAAAGGTTTTGAGCTCTGGTTCTCAGCGTCTCTGTTCTCTGGTGTGCTCTGGGAATTTGCAAACCGTCTGGATTTCATGAAAAATTAGGGTTTTATACAGGTTTTGACGGCAGACTCGGGTTGGGCAACACGTGGCGCGTTGACCGGGTGCAAGGGCGTAAAATTTATAAGTGTACAATATGTTACATTTGCCGGGCGTATACACTGGGCATATACACTGTCTGCAATGAGCGTAGACTGTGGGCATATATGCTAGGCGTATATGCTAGGCGTATACGCTAGGGGTGCTGAGTGTATGCGAACTTGGGTATAGATGTCGTTGACGCTAGCGTATATACTGGGTGTATACGCTGATGGTTGCTAGGCGTACATGCTGGGGCGTATACGCTAACGTGCTAGGTGTATACACTGGGGCATATACGCTGCTGTGGTGGGCGTATACGCCAGGTGTATACACTGATGGTTGCTGCCTTGTGCCAAATCTCACTCTGTAGTGCTATTTTTATGTCATCTTTGGAGGTTTCATGCTGGGCGTATGCACCTGTTGTTCCTGGTGAGAGTGCATGCGGGGCGTATACGCTGGGCGTGTACACTGGACGTCTACGCTAGGTGTATACGCTGAGTGTATATGCTGAGAATTTGAGCGTATACGCTAGAAATGTACACTTGGGCGTATACGCTGGGCGTATACGCTGGGCGTATATGCTAAAACTGCATACTTAGTAAAAATTGAGCATCTGATCTCCAAAGTTGCCATGTTTGACACCAGACATAGCCGTGGTCGTCTGGGGGTCCCAGGGGCCTGCTTGGTGTTGGCCAAGTACCAAGCTCCAAATTTTGTGGTGTTTCAATGTCCTTAGTGAAATAGGAGATGAGGAACCCCTTATCACGGGTTCTTTAGCAAATGACATTCCCCCTCCTAACGATGGTGAGGAGATTGGATATCAGAACCTATGATCAATGATACATAACCATGGTTCTGATGTCCGTGAACACCAGTTGTTCACAGAGGGAACCACCACTCATGCTAAGGATGGGCACTTAGATCGTCATCACGATCGGGGCCATAACAGCCGAAGAGAAGGTAAGAAACATCATCATGGTGATGGTTCCCCTTCTTCTTCTCCTTCTTCACATCATTCACCCTCTCCTTTCAAATCTAGGCGCAACCATCATGAACACAACGGAGAGGATAAAGGTAAGAAAAATGAGAGACCTCGACGGGAAAGTCGAGAGAGAGGACAAGGGCATGAATGTAGGGAGAGTAGAGAACAACGTAGACATCACAAGAATCATGAAAGAGATGACCATGATGAGCCCCTACTCGCAACTCAAAGTATGCTTGACATAACGGAGGCAGTTAGGATTCCCACAAGGCATTTAAGAGACAGTCGGATCAAGTGTTTAGACATGAACAACATCCCATGATTTGAAGGGGGATACAATGTTGATCTGCAAAATCATTAACAGGAATTCCACGATTCCTATGCCTTATAGAATATAGAAAATGAGTGGTAAAAACTTAAGTTGTTCCCAAGGACACTCACCAAGGAAGCAAAGAGCTAGTATCGGTATTTAGAACCGGAAACCATCAGGAGGTGGAGTACGATGCTAGAATTGTTCAACGAAAAGTATCAAACGTACTTCAGAGCATCCAATTTACGTAAGCAAATCCAAATATGGAAGCAAGGTACTCATGAATCCTTGGATGCTGCCATGGCCTACTATTACACATTGTTATATCGTTGCCCAGGCCATGGGTATGCTCAGAGGGATCAACTTTACCACATCGTGGATTGGCTAAGGCATGAAACTCGGAGAACCCTTGGGACTTGTGCCCAAGGGTGACTATCAAAACTTAGAGTCCATGAAGTACAAAGCTTGTTGGAGCAAGTAGCAAACGAAGAAGGTGAGCTACGCAAAAGGTAAAGTGCAGAGGAATACAACCACGATCCCTCCCTTCGAAAGAAGGGAGTGAAATTTTGTGATGAAGAGGATGAGTCAACATTCGAAGAGTCGGTGAACCGAAAAACCTTGCCAATCCAAAAATTAAGAACAGAAATAGCGGCTAAGGTAGATGACATATAGAGTTACTTAGACTCTAAAATTGAAAATATCTTAAAAATTGTAGAAGAGTCTAAGGTAGAACAAAGTAGTGACAAAGGTAAGAAAAAGTGGAGAGATTTAAGCCCTGCACATAACAAGGGTAAGGGGAAAATCACTAACTCCGATGTGGATGTGGAATCTAACATAAACAATGATAGTGGATGTGAGATCTGCCACTATGACCATCCTAAGGGATGTTGCCCCATTATCTTACATCTACAGGAGTCTAGGGTGTATGCGCTTAATCCAAGACTCAACCAACAGCAAACACCCCGAAGGTTACCTTATCCACAAGGTAACCCAAGGCAGTTCCACCAACCACTAACATATTATCCAAATGGAACTTCACCATAGCCCCATCGGATAGCATTAGCAGTGGCAATACCCACAATCATGGGGCATGCCATCACCGAAACATCAGTACCCTTACTGGTAGCCTGACCCTTATGGATATTATGTGCAGAAGTCGATTTCTCCAAGTGACTCTATGGGTCACACAACCCCCAACCTTCACTACCAAATTCGGGAGTACTTCAGAAGGACTCCTTCTCCTACGAGAGACACTCCATACCCACACCATCCTCCTAATCCATCTGCAGTTTTTCCACCACAAGTAGTTCCCATAACACCTCCTACTCCAACAATGCAAGGGGAACTTCCTCCTCAACCGCAGCAACGTCACGCTGCGAGAGCTCTAAATATTTAACCCGCTGCTGGTTCTGACAACTGTAAAAAGAGAAGACCTTTTTTCAGAACCAAAAGCTCAGACAAACTCTCACAACAACAAGCAGTTGGGCCCATGTACACTCCTCCACCATCTAACACTTCGAAGCACCCTTCAGTCCAACAGAGCTTAACACATATGGTTATGTTAACGCATATCGTAATCGACTAGATCAAGGTAGGCCACCTTCCCAGGAAACTAACTGACCTTAGGAGTCCCTTAATCTATCTCCAAGTCATCAGAAATGAACCACATAGGGCTCTTCTTGACTCAAGTTCTGGAGTCAACTTAATTTCACGAAAGATGTATCACGCCTGGAACCTACCCCAACTTAAGAAGAGCAACATCCAACTAGAGCTGGTAGACTAGTCCATCACCATTCCCCTGGGATTGGTGGAGGACATTATTACCACTGTGTGGTTGGTCTTACCCAGTCGATTTCCTGGTGATTGAAATTAACAAAAATGAAGGGGACCTCCTAATTATAATGGGAAGGGCATGGCTAAGTACAGTAGATGCATGCCTTAGGATCTGCGATCTTTCTTTGGAAATCTCTAAGATAAACATTTGTGGAAAGATCAAGAAGAGGAAAGTTCCATGCATCACATACAGTGATTCATCAGGTGATGACATGGAGGAAAAGCCTCCATGTAATAGGTGTGCCCTTGAAACTTTGAAACAAAGATGCCTGTATGTAGCAACCACACGACCAGCAGTAGACACCCCATGGTTGAAAGCTACTCAAAAGAGCAAACAAATATGCATGGAACAAACTGAGGAGACAAACCATGCCAACAACGAAGGCATAGACACATTGAAACATGAGCGTTGCCAACTTCCATCCCTTAACTTAAGAACATTAGTTGGGAGAAGTTGGGCACTTTTACGAAATTCAAACAAACGTTCATTATTTCGGATCTCTCCCTTACAACTCAGTCATGGGGGAGATGGCCACTTATGCTAACCATATGAGGCCTCAGTTCTTTTTACATTTTTTGTCTTACACATTTTTGTTTTACAAATTTCTTTAACTTTTCTAATTTTTGTTTTACAACTTTCTTTAACTTTTCTTATTTTTGTTTTACAACACCGTTATACTTTTCCATTTTTTATGTGTGTGTGTGTGATCCACCCTATAAGTTTGTCACCTAATAAGTGTTCGAAATGATGGTATGAACTGTTTTCATATTGATTGCTAATGTTTGGTTTTTACCTTTAAGTCACAATGTTGATACTAAGGTATGTTTCTTTTGATATGGCAAGCAATGAGTTCACTTCATCCATCCATCCACCAGTTCTATGGTCTCTCTCGGCTTGGAAATGTATAGTCCCCTTCTAATAAGAACTTAAACGAATCGGTGACTGGGTATTTCTCAAACTAAGGAAGGGCTCAAGGATTGAAAAGGGTGCGACTTTGAGGGAACTTGATGCTTTTGTGTTGGTCATTCTCTTGGGTGCTTGGATGTTTTCTTCTTGAGTTTTCTTGTCATTCCAATGTTACCCAAGTATCAAAAGCTGAGACAATAAAAATAAGAAGTCTTTGCATGGTGTGGTTCTCATGCATAAAAACACAAAACACCAAAAAAAAACCCTAAGTGATAATTCAAAGCACACCCCTTAGACGAAATAAACTTGGGCTACACACACTGGTTATGGAACCAAAAGTGTTCCCTCTAACTAAGGCCCTTCTCGCTTTCCATTCTCTCCTTTGTTTCGTCGGAATGGTGGTGGCTCTTGGGGGAAGCATTCTCATTACTCCAGTTTATGGTTTAGCCGAATCCATCAATGCGAAGTCACTGGATGTGGTTGGTTTGAGGCCGGAGTTGGAATGAGATTTGCCAAGTCACATTAATCATAAAACACATAAGGGGCTGTACACCACCTTGTTCTTGGGATTCCATTCCATTCTCTTCTCTCCATCCTTCTCTCCATTGTTTACCTCATTGCCAATTGTATCATTAGTGTATATATTTTGGTAGATGAATTGTTTTCTTTTTGGAAAATTCTTGCGGTCAAGACTTTAACTCTTGTTCAAAAGGACATTCCCAGAGCCTACGAACTCTTTGAATGTGGGTCTGTCAGGGCATTAAGGGCATGAGCCTGATTTGGGGAGGACCCACTGACATTCCTATTTGGAGCATCTGTTAACTTCTTTTCCCTAACATTCTTGCAATTAACTTTCTTTTTTTCATTACCATCTTGACATCCATTTCATCAATGCTATAGTTGTCCCTTTTTATCTATCCTTCTTACTCCTTTTCTTTCTCCACTTTAACACTACTGGAGGTCCGTGATTAGTCATGGGGGTACAAGGCCTGATTTTTTCAATTTTCTCCTAGCCCCAAAATTTTTGATTTTCTTCCTAACCCCTACACCTTTGGTAGTCATCTGTAATATATCTCTCAATCCATATAAGCCATACCACAACCTAGCCAATGAACTTACACCAAAGCAAGGTATTAATTACATGCTGATTCATTTACCCTTGCTAATATAAGATTGTGTTGTGTGCAAATGGTGATCATACAACAACGAATTGGATCTGGAGCAAACACTTGGAATGGAGCAGTGCTAAAGCAGCTATGCAAGGAGCAACATTGATGGCGCACTTACCGATGGAAAATGGAAGGCGCAATCTTGGTGTTGGCAGTAGCAACACTTCTTTCTCTCTCTCTTTCTCAGCTGCCAACAAAGGCCTGATGTCATTGTAATAAGGTGTTCATCCTTGTTGTCATGAACACCAATTTTGTCAAGTCTTGTAATGATGATCCATTCACATGTCATCCCATTAGTTCCATTCCCCTTAATAATTTCATACCTACCTGATATTATTGTAAGGAACTTGAGGACAAGTTTTCATTCAGTCATGGGGGTATGATGAGATGTGATATTGCGTGAGTCGCAACATCACATCCCATGCAATATCACGTCATCCCCTGTGATATCGCGTATGCGATATCGCGGTCCTCCGCCAAATCTATAAATAAGAGGTGGCACTCCCCTTATTTCCCATCCTAGGCTTAAAGTAGGGAAACTATGGTAGTTTGATCACTCCAGAGATAGTATATTTTCCATGTGCCTGTAGTAGGAGTCCCCAAGTGAACGGATCTTTATTCGAATAACTTTGTACCTGAACACAAGTTGTGTACGCTAATAAAGACGAGCTTTGTGGATAAACCTTGCAGTGCATTGAATAGGTTTATTACATGTTATTTCCTACCTGTTATTTATTACCTGTAGTAGCATGACATGAGTATGACTTGATTATGAGCATTGACAAATGTGTACATCTAATCAAGGAATCAGCTGCTCATCACGATTAGCCTCTCTCACCCTCAGCTCCTAGAACGTGGGATGAGTACGACTTGATTACGAGCATCTACGGATTGTATGGCTAGTCAAGGAATCAGCTGCTCATCACATTTAGGCTAGTTAAGTGCTTCAGTACGACCACTTCAAGCATGTGCATTACGTGTGGTGATCCCAGTAACGATTAGTGTTTGGTAGCCACAGTTTCATAGTTCAGGGTGTGTACAGTAAGTGGGAACAGATGCTGATGCTAGTTAATTTAGACTTACTCATTAGTTAGAGTTAGTTAGTTTCTCAACCCTTCACCTTGATAGCATAGGAGAAAAACATAAAAGACCATAAAAATCATATACCTCGGACTTACTTAACCATACACCATGACAAACATAAGTAAGTCTAGGAAGACAACGAATGATTAACCCCAAGTGTTCCATGGGGTGTGTAGGCATTTAGTCTGCGAAGTTCGACCGAATCACACGTGCTACGCTCGTTTCATATGGTTGAGTGTAGTGGTACCTCGCCACTCATCAACAATCCTTCCTTCAAGTTCAAAATCTAATGAAAGGTGTTGATCAAGAGATGCAGTCGTTCTTGATATGGTGGAAAAAATTCAAATTCTAGGAACCTAGATGTTCCTTGGAGAATTCATGATCTGGTTACTCTCAGAAGTGACTCTATATTCTTTTCTAGACCAAGTGTTCAAAGAATGATGCATGTTCCATAACTTGGAGTGGGAAGGATAACTTGTATGTTGCAAGTGCAGTTGATCCTTTCCCATGAATGGGATATTATGATTGCAATCAATGATGTGCTTGTGGTTGACATGAGACTTGTGCATGAAGGTTTGTCCTGGGGTTGATTGCCCAACATATCCTCCACTTGTTCTAACATTCGAGCATGCGTTCTCGATGTTGGACAATCACAAAAGTTGTTGATGATAGTTTGGGCTTGTTTGTTATGATAGCCTCTTGGAGAAGTTTCCAAAAAACTTTTGGATCTTCTCTCTCATTGTGGTAATGGAATAATATGGGATGGTGAATTGCGAAATGCAATGCCAGGTGGTTGGAAGGGAGAACACACTCGACTCCATTCATACCAGTTTGAGTAGACATGATGCAAAAATTGTGCATGGTATAGATGCATGTGGATTCTATGCTTAGATGATTGCACAGGTGAGACCCCGTGGGTCTGGATGGGAGTAGTAGAACATGAAGTTCTAGCAAGGTGAGTTGCTTACGGAGACATGGCTCTTTTGGAGCATGTTCTCCCTCTCGATTTGCTATTCCCAAGTCCATCACCATGGGTAGTGGCCCTGGTGAGCCCTTAAAAATGATGAGTGCTAAGATGCCATTCATAGCGGAACTTGGCTAGACTTGTGGAAGAGAAGCTGTCTTCTTGCATAGGTATGGATCTACGCAGGAAGATAAGTCTCTAGACCTAAGAAGGGACGAATCTAGGGGATGCCTTAGAGATGTTGGCTCTTTGGGTTGGACTACTCCCACTTGTCATAGAGTTGGGAAGTCTTTGGGATTCCTCCAAGTGTCCTTGTGTTAGGCATTGGATAGAAGGACGTATTAGGTGTTAGGGTTGGTATCTTCCTTCAAGCTTGGCGTTAGTTGAGTTGACGAATTCCCCGAAGTTGACGGAGTTCCAAACCCATACTTGAAGTGTACTCTTGAAGCTATCCTAGGCTTTGCTCTGAGGACGTTGCTTCTTCATGCAGGGGAGGATTGTGAGATGTGTTCTAGGGTGGTGATTCTCTTGGGCTATCCCCATGGTTCGGGGGCCATGGAACACTTTGAGGCACCCTCGGATGACTCAAGTGTTAGAAAATCCATCCTAACTTGGCGATACCAAGTTAGTATCAAGATACCCTTCTGATGCAACTCTCTCTATTTCCTCCTCTTTCTACCCTCATGCAAAGAACTACATGGCCCTGATTCTACAGTGTTCGTAGATATGTAGGTAGCTAGGATTGGATAGTTCTGGTGCAGTGCTAGACCACACCTTGTACTAAATCATGAGTGATCTGGGAATGAGGCACCACCGCTTGTAGATGCCTCATTTCCCCTTCCACCGAGGTTGTCTATAGGGTTGCTTGTGTGCTTGTTTGCATGGTCGTCATTTGGAGTTGGTTACCCTCCATGAGGTGCATTTCCATACATACCTATTAAGAAGCTGTGTTGCTGCTTGCACTCACTCTTGAGTTGCTTATTTGCTTGAGGCGTATTCCCTAGGTCTTCCACCCTAGATCCATTGGATCTTAGTGAATTCCTTGGGGTGTCGGAAAATGTCGAGGCAAGGTTGTTACATCACCTGGAGCTACTTTGCTCATCCTCCTAAGCAAAGGGTTGATAGATGAGGGAAAGCCCAACCTCTTGAATTGGCTACGTCTAGGCTCAAACCTAGGTCTTTGACTTTAGAAACAAGCACCTTACCATCAGTCAAGATGATGGTCCCTATTTACTTTCAACATCAAATTTATAAAAATCTTTATGATATAATTGGTGGATTAAAATATACAAATCTTTAATCATCTAACTTATATAGAATCTTTGAGCAAAATTCCTAGATCTCTTTCAAAACGAAATCTTCTTTTAACTTAAACTATTATCTCTAAATATCCTTGTGCTTCAAGCAAATTTGTCCATACAAGTTTGATTTAAATTACTTATTTGACACTGCACTTGCTATCAAAATCAAATCACATGGCAAAAGCTATATACAACTAATACAAAAGAAAGAAGTACTTGCTTGGTAGAAGAAGAAACCGTTTTTTAGTAATGTTATTTAAAATGCCTTTATTCTATTTAAAGGATAAAAACTGCAATAGCCTATTACCAAAACAATTGCAAAACTTAAAAATTGATTTGCATTTATACGACTAATAAAAGAAGTCCTTATGTTCAATTTGACTTTTTTTATTTTTGTCTTTGTGTAAATCATGTAAACACCAATAAGGCTAGAGCCACTTGTTGCATCTGTCAAGGAGCAAATATAGTCTATGATTTTGCCTTCTCCTTTTAATGATATTTACACTAAAGGATCACCGTTAAATAATGAAGTTTTAAAAAAATCTTAGATATCATTGTGACGGGATTTAGAATATTTTTCAAGTTTTAAAAACTTGCATTTAAAATTTTTAAAACTTTTTAAATCATTTTAACTGGGCAAAATGTCTTGTAAATTCACAGCAGGGTTACTATGGCTGGCTTTAATCCGGTTGGCTTTACTCCAGTTTTCACCGTTTCATCCTGGCTTTTAGGCGAACCGTCGGGAAATCTAATACTTAGTAAGTTATCAATGAAGTGTTAAGTTTTAACTTGGGACTTTACGCTTTGCGCACTCAGGGTGTACCACACCGGTCAAGACGTCACCTCTTGCTAATGTGGAATTGGATTTCCACCGCACCTGTGATGAGGAGCCACGTAGCCATGTTTTGGATTTCCCGGTTTGGCCCAGAACATTCATAAATCCTGCTGCATTTAACTTAAAAATGGACCACACTTCTTTTCCGCGTGCAACATTTGCGCCCGTTCACCTGTCTCAGGCATTTCCAACCCTATAACTCAATCTCTTTTAAAGGAAAATCCACTTAACCTTCTCTTCATCTTTAAGGGAAATATAGTCAACCTTCTCCACCTTAATAACTAATATCATGTCATACATTACCCAATCAAAATGTAATTTACATGTTCATTGCTTTTAATCGGCAATTTTTGCATATGTTAACTAATTCTTCCCTTAGAAAAAAAGCCTAAAGGCATATTATTATGATCATAGACACTTCTACCCAAAGAGACTATTGTTAAAAATTCAACCAATAGAAATGGTTACCAATGTATTGGAAGTTGTAACTACCAAACCAATTACATAATGAAAGCCTAATTACCATTTATGGAACAAGGTTGCAAACAAGGTTATCTTGCTATCTACCTTTATATTAGTACTCATAGAGCCCTTTACCCCTATTTAAAGGACAAGACACAAACATAGGAGGTATGTATTTAGTAGTTCCTAGTACATAGTTATCAGGTATCCAAAAACTTTACAAAGAGGTGTGCATTCAATTTACAGTAGGCAAGAAAGAATTTTATTTAATAATTTTATTGGTGTTAAGCCATGGTATCCTTTTTCTCCTACTTTATTTGGTCTTTGGTCTTTTTATTAATGAACTTGAAGAGTGGATGTATAAAATGCCAATTCATTTTGCAATTACAAAGCAATCCTATTAGACTCTTACTCTATGTTGATGATGTTGCCTTAAATGAAGGATCCATAAATGAAGAATAATAATCATGAGGATACCACAAAATTCTACAAGCAACAATAAATCTTCCTATTAAAGATAACAATGTGCCAACCTATTTACTAATTTTGTGAAAAATTTTGTTAACAAGTTTCTCCTAAAAATTATTAACATAAGCTAAGGTACAAAAAGGAATGCTCATCAAAGTTGTAAACTCAAAAGGTTGAACCCATCTCCAAGAAAAATTAGAAAGCTTAAAAGGAATATCTACAAACTTGGATCTTATAGCATGAGTTTTGTTCAAATTAATTGTAGAAGTAGAGGCTTTACAATTGATGAGAGGTGAGTACCCCTATGCTCAACCATACGAATCACTAAGCATTCACGCATGATATAGTAAAATTTCGTGGGTTCTATGTCTTTTAGTACATTGGTCTCTAGGAAGTGAAATTGCCTTAACAATCATTTGTTATCTTCCCAATTACACTTGTAATATGAAAAGGCATGGTTAAGTGTAATTGAGGCATATCGAATTTATTATTGTTATGTTTTATGTTTTGGATGCGTAAAATAAAGGATGGAAGAATGAAGTAATTCAATTGCTAATTTAATCTAACTAACTACACCTAACTAATCTTATCATAAGCATTAGTTTCTACTTGTCGTACACATCCTAAACATGTTGTTCCTTGCATGTTTTATGACAACGTGCTTCCAGAACCCTCAGGGAACTATCTACTGTGTTGGCAGGTGAGTTTTGCTGCCTTGTTCTGCTATGTTTGTGCAATGCTGGCCATAGTGGCCTAATGCTAACAGTATGCGTTTGCTACCAGTTCTTCATCAATGAGGATGGGGTTCATGAGCTACCAGGTTTACTGGCTACAACACAAATAGCCCTACAGGAGTTCTCTTCTGCTGAGAACCTGCGGGCAGGTGTGATCGGTCAATGCGGGGGTGAATACCACACCTACCCAGGCGTATATTCTACCCTCTACAATCAGTGCAAGGGGTAAGGCTAGTTGGATGGGAAGTGGGCAGAACCCTTCAAATTGATCACGATTGAACAAGTTCTGGTTGAACTCCCATAGTTCCTACTACCATACTGACCTGGTAGGTTGAGTAGTAAGTGCCACATGTTTAAGTGTCTTTGCAATCTTTGAATTCTTTGTGGTTTTTGCTAAACATTTTTGTGGAACTTTTGCAGGGGCGAGGAAGCCTCAAGAGGTGATGATGGTAACCACTGAGGCACAGGGGACGAATGTCTACTTCAAGTACGGGGAAGTAGAGACGAGCCACCGCTAGCTAAACGACGAGCCCTTGGACTCCCTAGTCCAGAACATCGAAAAGGTGGGGCTTATGGATCTATTCCTAGCCTCAAATCTGAACGTTCCTACAACCGAGATGCTCATCATGGTCAAATCCATTTTCGACAAGATGAGCCACTTTCGCCTGTGTGTGCATGGCGTGCAGGTGGTCATTGACATCAATGACCAACTGTTCGTGGATCTGTTCGGTGTCCCTACTGAAGGCATTCTGATAAGGTTGAAGTCCAAGATGGAGTTCACCCTTTAGAAGAAGGACATTCAGGAGTGGTTAGGGCTCACCAAGGAGTGTAAGGGGCTCCCTATGGAGAAAATCAAAGAAGGTCCAGCCAAGGAGTTTTACCCTATTTTCCGTGCTCACACATTCCCCCAGATGCTTACCCAGGGAAAGGTCCTGGGGCTTGAGTAGGCCTGGATAATGTGTGAGGTTATGGAGGAGGAGACCCATTACAACTGGGCCAAGTCTCTATGTAAAGGCTTGTAGACTGAGATCTTAGGGCACCGTATGAAAATGGAGTCTCGTTCCAACATCCATTATGCCTTTTATATAGGCTGCCTTAAGCGTTTCATGGAGTTCCTGGTGGTTCAGGAGAAAGCATTATGGGTCATGTGAAATCGTGACTAGATTTTGAGATCATGGATCCGCCAGGTCTTTTGTACCATCCAAGCCCAAGATCCACTAGAAATAATTGGGGAGTCATTTTCTGTAATGACTAAGGATTGGGTGGCCCGCAACGTTCGTGGCCAAGAAAGTGTAGGAGAGACACCCCCCATTGTGGATGGTAGTGTATCACGGGATGAATGTTTCATAGCTAAGATTGTGGCCAGCAAGTTGCATCAGAAGAGGTCTTCCCCAACTAAGGAAGCCCTTTGCGTGGAGGAGGAGGAGGGGCGAAGACTGTGGCTTAAAACTACAGAGGATGTGACCTCCTATTGGTAAGTGCTTTTGTTCAATGCTTACTTTGCTGTTGTCTGCTATGCTAGGTGGCGTAGTGTAGCGTAGCATCTGCCTTAGGCTAACTTGCTTTGAGCTAATGCAAACATATTTTTTGGCCACCAGATGAAAAAGAAGAAGGCGATGAAGAGGTGTCAGCTCCTAAGGTGGGGATGATGAATAAAGATACAGAGGCCCCAATCTTGGGGAGAAGGGCTCCAATCGAGAAGAGGGAATCCCCTGTGGCTAAGGCTAGGGCTCTCACTATTAGGGAGAATCCTCCTACTGAGAAGTCTCCCTTGAATAAAAAAGATGCTGGTCTCCTCAAAGGAAAGGCCACCGCCATCATCTTGCATCAGCAAGAACAGAGAGCGCAATCAGACATTGGCGAGTTCGGTAACATGTCTGCCTTATCATAGTCCATTTTGATCATTGCTAATGTGTTTGGTTATCTGACAGGTGCTACCATTGATGCCATAGGACCCTCTCTGATTCATACAGGATCCTGGGCTGAAATCCCTGACAAGTTCATGTTTATGCAGGGGATTGTTGACGACATGATTAGTTGCCTTCAACAGGTTGACCCTAAAGCGGGTTAGTAGTGTTGTCTACTCTCGTGTTGCTATGCTAAAATTTCTTGCATTTGCTACTTATGCTATGCTAATGCAACTAGTGTGTTCTTTGTGTCATGGAAGCCTCTCGACTCAAATGGGACCCGACATGACCTTTGAAAGTCAGTGTCATATCCACATTCCCATCAGAAGTGATCAAGGTATCTCGTCGTGCATACTACGAGTTTTACAAATATGCTTTGCACTTAGCACGTTCCCTGTGGGAGTACAAGTGTACCAATGAGAACTTGTGGAAACGGGTCCAGAAGGCTAAGCAAAGGGAGGTTGACCTGAGGGTTGAGGTGGAGGACCTTAAGTCGAGGAACTAGTTCCTCATCACCCACAACAATAACAATGAGGACTGGTGCACAACTATGGTAGACCATGTCAGGTTTTGGACAATTGCGCGTCAGAATGTCGAGACCACCCGCAAACTAATAAAGCAACGGATGTAGATGGACCTATTAGACTAGAAGTGTCAGGATCTAAAATACTTCAGTGCCAAGATTTACGAATGGGGGTAGACCCAAAGAAACCATAAACATATGTACAAAGATGCTGCTGTGGAGGCATTTACGTATGAAGCATTCGTAAATGCCATTGATGCTTCTGAGGCCTATACCAGGTTCAAAGAGCAGGTCAAGATCACAAAATCTCCTAACTGGAAGGTGGCCCTTCCCACAAGAGAGATCACGACTATCTCCTTTTCTCCAGGGCCGCTAAGGTGGACACTCATTGAAAGGGAGAGAGCTGCTGTAGTAGATGCTGCACTAGGCAAAAGGTGTTGGGTAGATATCATGGCAGAGGAGGTCTGGCATTGCCTTGGGCTTGGTTTAGACCATATATCCTTCGAGACAGATGTGGGCCCTTCTTAAGTTAGTTACTTTCTACCGTGTTAATGTTTTTGCTTTGTTGTAGTTTGCGTTTGTTGCCCTAACTGACCACTTCATCCCTACAATGTAGGCCCCAGGTGAGGGCGTAGCACCCTTAGAGGAAGGAAATGAAGAGTCGATGAGGGACAAAGTAGGAGAAGGTGATGCACAAGGCAATGATGCAGGAGTGAAAGGCAAAAACAATGTGAACAAAGACAACCCATGACTGCATGGGATTTTTTTTTTCAAAATTTAAAATTTTGGATTTTTGAATTTTTGGAAATGAATTTTACAAACATTGTTTGAAAGACAACAGTTTTGAATAAAGTAAAAGGATTTTTTGATACAGAAATTGATTCTGCACTAACTTGTGCCTTGCATACATGCTGCGCTTTGTATAAAATGATCATGCTTTCATGTGCTAGTTTTAGGCCATTTCGGGCCATTGCTAGTTTTAGGCCATTTCGTTCCATTGCGTAATATGCCAAAGGGATGATATGTTAACAACTTGAGAAATGACTAACTGGTAACTTATGCTAGTTTTAGGCTATTTCGGGCCTTTGCATAACATGCCAAAGAGATGATGCCTCAACAACTTGAACAACGGCTAATTGGTAACCATTGCTAGTTTTAGGCCATTTTGGGTCAGAGCATAGGATAGTTTTAGGCCATTTCAGGCCATAGAGTAGTTTAGGCCATTTCGGGCCATTGTGTAAATGCACATTGCTAGTTTTAGGCCATTTTTGGTGGTTGTACATCACTAGTTTTAGGCCGTTTCGGGCCATTGCATAGAAGCATATGAGTAGTGTGTGGGAAGGAAGCAGTGGGGTTGCTATGCTAGGAAAAGTTGCTTCTTGACCCAACATGGGTTGAGTGAGACATAAGGCTAAGGCACTCCACTAGGGCCTTTGTCTACATCATCACCTCCCACATAGAAGGGCAACTTAGTCCATGCATTTTTGTTTTGGGGATCAACTTACTGAGCCGACCCCTCTATCGAGTAGTCAGTGTAAGTTGCAACAAGTGCTTCATTCTCAGAAGTTATGACCTTTGAGCCTTCTCCCACACCTATGTTGTGGATCTCTTGCATTACTACTTTGTCACCATGGATCACCACTTCTCTGCTTGCGTAAGGTAGGTGGATTTCCTGGTGTATCGGTGAGGAGACAGCCCTAAGTTATGCTAACCATGATCTCCCCAACATCAGGTTAAACCTAGGCATTTCCTTGACCACGATGAATGTTGCGTTTGTGGGGAACTGGTCCCCTGCTATGAAGTTTATGTGAACTATTCCCTTTACCAAGAGTCGCGCCCCATTGAATGACCTCAGGCATGACATCTTTGTGGGTTTGATCTGGTCAACCAAGCCTAGCTTGTCCACAATGGGGAAGGGGATGACATTCATGGAGGCCCCATCATCAACGTGTACCCTTCGGATCCAGTGTTGGCCGACCCGAATTATGATGAAAATGGGCACCATAATCACTTGATCCCTCTTGGGATCTTTCCTAATGGTGTCATCGCGAAAGGTTAGTTGAGGTTGTTCTGAACCTGCAGGCGCGGAGGGAACCATGACCGAGTAGATTGCTCCTTCCTCCGCTGGCATGTCCTCGTTGACTAGAGTCACTGTCAACATGCAGATCAGAGCCTCACAGTGTGGGATGGATGTCATGATTAGGTCGTACAAGCTCAATGTAGTGTTTTTTTGTTTTATAGCTTGTTTGACCTATGTGAGGGCGTCTAAGAGGTCTTGGACACCCCCTTTTTTCACACTTTCCTCCTCTTCTATTCATCCCAGAAGATGAATTTCCCGAGGAGGGGCAACTTCAGATATGGGTTCAGGTCCTTGTTGGTAGAGTGATGTAGGCTGCGTAGTCATGTCGACCTTCATATTTGGTGGCAAAGGCAAAGATGTAGGGAGCGAAGATGTAGGCTTGGGGGTACCTTGGACAGTACTTCCCTTCAACGTCTCGCCCACGAAGTGGACTTCTCACCTTTTGGGATGAGGAGGCTATTCAGCTGTTTTGCATGAGATAGGGGCCATCAAGGGCATTGGCCCCCTAATGACAAATGGAGCTATAGGTGTTAATGGACGGGACCGCATGGCCTTGCTGATAGGTGGTGCAAAGGTGGATGCCCATGGAGGGACTTTCAGGATGAATGGCTGTTGTGAGCTTCGACCAGCTGTTGGTGGTGCTGGTGCACTACACTGAGGCACATGGACAACGAATGGCTGCTGGGGTGGCCTAGGGTCACTGTCAATGCCAATGGAATTGATGACATAATCAGCATTGTTGGCATTGAGGGGATCTGTATAGACATACATAGATTAGTTTTCAGAGCACACTGGGTTGCTTTCGTCCAGCACCAGTTTCCCCTGGTCGATTAATCTCTAGATGTCATCCTACAGCGCTAGACAATAATATGTGTTGTGACCACACTATTGGTGGTAGTCACAAAACCTGTCCAGCCTAAAACCCCTAGGAACTAGAGGCTCATTGGGTAGGGCCAAAGAGGGGTTCCTAAGGAGATTGTAGTAGTGTTGATGTCTCATGATTGCTTCTTCCGACATCTGCTTGTGTTGGATGTATCCCGCTGCCAATAGCTACTTCAAAATTTTCAAAGGCTTGAGAGGCAGTGGGTGTACTTTGAGCGGTCTTTGCGCTCAAAGTTGGGTTTGGGTTGTGCAGATGTCTTAGGTGTAGGTGTAGCAGGTTGCAGCATGTGGCCCTATTTGGGCATGGAGTTAGTCGTGGGTACGATCGATTTCTCGCTATTCTTGCTACCATTGTTGCTAGGTTTGGGCTTGGCCTCGATTGCCACAGTAGCCATTATGGTTGTTGGGGCTTTACCCTTTTCCTTCTTTGCGAAGGTGTTTTTGTAAGCGATGTAGGCCAGGTCTTTGCTTGCCTCGGCCACATCCTGTATGCTCTTAGTCTAAGCGAAGGCCTAACTAAGAGAGCGAGGAGCGAGGTAGTACAATTTAGACTTGATGAAGTCGTTCACTGCACCCTTAAAGATGGCTAGCAGGTGGGCCTCCGTGATGGGCTCGCAAATTTCGTTAAGGGTTGCACTCCAATGCTGAATGAACTTTTGGACTGGTTCTAGAGGGTCTTGCTTCACGCTCATCAACTAATCTAGCATGGTTTATGGCTTCAAGTTATACTTAAAGCACATCACGAACTAGATCATAAGCTCTTCCAAAGTTGAAATGGATGAGCATGGAAATGCATGGTACCAATCCAAGGCTTTCCCAGCTAGGGACATGGCAAAGATGCAAATGATCGTGTGTAGCCATTGTTGTAATAGCAAAGATTCAGACCTAAAGGTGATAAGATGTGCATTGGGATCTCCCTCCCCATCATACTTCATGAAGTGTGGGAGAGACATCCTTCAGGGCAGTGTCAAAGCAAGGATTGTAAGGCTGATGGAGTCATCCTAGTAGAAGTCCATGACTTGTATCATGTCAGACCCAGCAGCTTTGAGGCATTTTATTTCCTTAGTGAAGGTCTGGATGAGTTGGAACGCTTGGTCCAAACCCAATGACATTGTGGATGGTTGAGGAGTTACGGAGGTAGCTCCCACCTATGGTATGGAAGGGGTGGCAGTGTGACCCATCAACGGTACCATTGGGACGACCCCCACGAGCGATGCTTCTTGTGTTTTCCACCACCCTATGAGTGCTATTGTTAGGGCAAAAACTACGAGTTGGGCTATAAGATGGATCACTTGTGTCACCGGCAACATAGACCATAGCCCTGTGTTGGGTTGTACCATCTACGAGGCTTGGTAGGCTTGAGAACGGACGTAGTGAGACATCTACGATGGTTGTGGGGTAGGAAAAGAAGCAAATGGGGCCCACAATGTGGATGGGCTGGGACCCACCACAGTGGGTGGAGCAGATGTGAATGTAGGAATGGAGACAGAAGTCACGTATGATTATGAAGTAGGCACAATATGAATATGTGGTAGGGTAGTCGTGATTGGCACATGATGTGCTATAGGAATAGACTGCTGAACATCTTGCAAAGGGATAGTAGCCGCAAACGAAATAGGCGAGATAGGCGAGAGAGGGCGTTGAAACGCTGCAGGGTTAACATGGCTTCCCATGGTAGTTGTAGTTGCGGGTTGCAGAGGCGTAGGCATAATAACAAAGGGAGTAGTGACAAATAGCAGCTTGGCCCAGAAGGATTGGGTAGGAGGGACAGGAATAAGGTTGGTTGGACCTCCCTTGTCTGATTGGGAATCGAGTTCCTCCTATTTATCCTGTAAGGCATCATCTTGGTTGGATGCTATGTCCTGTTGCTCTCTAAGCCTAGCCAACTGAATTAGTTGGTCTAGAAGCCTTTTGTTTTCCTGTGTCAAAGGTAAGGAAATGCTGGGGGTAGGAACAAATTCCTTCCCGTTACAGTAAGCGAACTCGAAGCTATGTTTGTATTTGAGTTCATGTACATCCAAGGATAGATTTACATGTACCTTTGCATAGAGGAAGCTGTAACGCTCGTGTTGCTGGGCCAATCCCTCAGGTCCTCAGTTTTGCCTTCTAAGGAATCGGCGTGTTTCCAACATCGGGTTTAGCAGTTGTTCGGCACTAGTAGTGCCTTGAATCATGATGGAAACTTCAACATTGAAGGTGTTAGTGGTAGTATTTGAAAAATCCATTGTTAAGCAAGTAGTTATGCAAAAAAAGTGCAAAAATAACAAGGAAATTGAAAAAATAGCAAAAGGAAGGCTTTACGTCTTGCCGGATTCTCGAGGAACCATCGAGGCGATCGATCTACAACATACAAAGCATAAAAAACTGCAAGAGGGTGTCGCATCTATGCTAGTGCACGATAGGGTGTAGAGTGTGTGCAAGACTACTATAAGATAGGTTTAGTTAACTAGTGATAAAAGGTTTTCCATCTCACAAGGTCCCCAAGGAACCGTCGAAGTGACCGATCTGTACCACACGCAATGGGGTATAGAATGCATGCAATACTACCATAAGATAGGCTAGTTAACTGGCGATCAAAGGTCTTGTGTTCTGTAGGCCTCTCGAGCAACCATCAAGGCGACCGATCTGCACCACACAAAGTGCAAAAACTCGCAAAAGTGTGTCACGTTTACACTTATGCGTATCAGGGTGCAGAAGACTCACAGAACAGAACTATCGTGACACACAGAAAAGGCACCAAAAGGCCCTCCTTCTAGCGCCAGAAAACTATAGTGACTGAAAATGTCAATGGCTGAAAAACACCGAGGGATCGGCAGGCACGACAATTTTGACCCCATATCCATGGGAGGGCCATGCTAGGTGTGAGTAGATACAGGGTGCCCTGAATGGTCTGGTCGATCAGACAGGGACTTAGTCAGCGTCTATATAGCCTTTTGCAACATATAGTTTGAAAATGAGAATGAAAGCGCGAAGTAATGCTTAAAAGTAAATAAGGCAGAAAATAATGTAAAACACAGTAATAAGCAAGAAACCAAGTAAAAAGCAGTTAGAAAAGTGCATCACTCTAAAGCTACAAGTTTGCTCTCTCAAGATGGATACAGTTGGTTGCACAACATTGAGGAGTGTAGAGATCTCGAGAGTAACTAGGGCATGTAGAGCAAAATAGTTGTGTGCTTGGGCGCGAACTCGGGAGTTGACAATGCAAAAATTCTACCAAGGTGGTAGAAAGGGAACAAAATAAAATGCCAACTAAAAATGCTAACTGTTTGTAGTGTCAAATAGAAAGCTTACAATGCTCAATGCTCAATGTTACAATGCTTGTTTTTTTAACATCAAGGGCCAACCTTGTGTGGAAGAGAGCCAGAAGTGCTAGAAGTGCCAAAAGTTAGAAGGTTCCAACTAAGTCAAAAGTCCAAAAAAGGTCTTTTGGATGTTGCTCGTTGGAGTATTTATAGGACCAAGGGCACACTAAAGGGGCGATTTGGATGCCACATGCCTCAGGCCCACGTTGACTTGCTTATGTTGCACGTGCCATGCATGACTGTTGGACCTACATGACTGTTGTAATGCGAGCCTGCCATGCCGTAACTATGAGCCTGCCATGCCGTAATTATGCCATCAGCATCTAAAGACGTGTGCCAACGGTCCAATTAGGTGAAGTGCATTGATGTCGCACAACCACCCTCAGCTTTGTTGTGTTTCGTAGCGTAGCATGTCCGACGTAGCGTAGCACCTTGTCACACGTTCCGCTACATGTGGGCTACATACTTGCTATGCTATGCTACGCTATGTAGCGTAGCGATTGGCCTTAGCTGCAAAAATTTTTCCAATTTGCAAACTTTACTTCCTGTATTGTGAGACTTGCAAACTTGCTGATTCTACCCTTTGAGCTACCTTCTGTCTCTTCTGCAAGATTGCTACGCCTTGCTACAGCATGTAGCTCAATGTAGCGTAGCAGCAAACATGGTCCACTGCTTCCTGACGGAAAGGGACATTGCTGAAGGACTTGAAGTTGGGCGATGGAACTAGCTGTATAGCTTTTACCATGCTACGTAGCGTAGCGTAGTGTGCTGCTTCATTCTGCAATCATTTTCTAAAGCTTGGTACGCTACATAGCATGGCATAGTGTAGCGTAGTAGACTTCATGACTTAGAAAACTTGTCAAACTATTTCGTGCATCCTGAGCGCTGCTGTTAACTTTATACATAGTTTTTGAGCAGGCTGTCGGCTAGGAAAACTACCTAGGTGGATAGGTAGAATGATCTATAGAGCCTATTTACACCCAAAGTAGAAAATTTTCCAAAGCAGCCGACCTGAGTTTAGAGCATTCTCCTCCCAAAGAACTGTCGTAGCGCTGCATGAATTGCAAGGCTTGGTGAAGCGAGAATGACTTCGAATTTTTTGGGGTGTTTCAGACACCATTACTTCTCGAACACTAGGGTCAGTTCTTGTAGGCACTTGCATTTGGGTGATAGAAAACATCAGCCCTGCTCTTTCTAGCAGACTCATTGATCAAGCCACTTACTCAGGATGGCTCATCGTAGGGTAATAGACTGAAGGGTCTTCTCCACCACCAGTTCCTACTAATCACTCTTGTTGGCCCAAGAGCAATTATTAGATTTCATGTATGTGTTCTGTGATTGTCTACAAGCCTGATCTTGTTGTTTGTGCAAGAAATGGAGGTGGTTGCTACTCTTCCCTGAGTTATGTTATGGTCAAATTCTTGTCCTTCATCATCTCCCGCCATGAGGCAATTGGGGCATGTCAAAGCATATCATGCTATCCCTAATCATTTGCACAATTTTCTAATTAGGTAGGAAAAGGGTAAAGCTCATCTTCCACATTTATTTTCAGCAAATATTTTCTCCATCTCCAGGAAAAGAAACTATGGAAGGTTGATTGGAAATTTTCTACTTAGAGCAGCACATGCACAAGTAAAGAAGGTAATGATCTTGCTGGGTCTTACCGTTGGATTCAAATGGTAAGATGTGATTTTTGAATAAGCCCTCTCGGTAGTGATTAGGGTGTCAAACTCCTTGTGTTCTACCCAATAGCAGCACCTAATCCATTCCCCTTTTACCTCAGGGTCTACTGGTTTTGGAATCTCTACAACGTTAGCTCCAGTCTCTAGCAACCCTAGAGCTTGTGCAATTGCTTTGGAAAAGTAAGAGACATGAATGTCTTTGATTCTTATTCTGGACCCTGGTTGCCAATTCATCCAAAAGAGGTAAGTTTCTCCTAGGTACCATTCACCACTGGATGTGATGCTTGGCCACATAGGAGAATTTTGCAATTTTGTTTTGACTTGCTCTAGTGCATTCTCTAGAAATGATCCGAAGTTCAACTCCTGAAGGATAGTTCATTGCAACTCCCTTGGCTTATAAGCGTCAATATAGGCCTAGGTCAGGGTGACCTCAAGCCATGGCACTACCATCAGAGTCTCGTCCCTTCACGATTGTTTGCCGGGGATGTCCTCTTCAAGAATTTAATGAATAGATTCCACATCAGGTCCTTCGTAGAGGAGGCCAGTTGCGTGTGAGCCCTCCACATGCTCTAGAGGTTGTGCACCACATCCTCTTCTCCTTCTAGGTCACTTGTCCCTTGGTTGGAATGGTCCTTCTCCCTGTAGATGCCTTGGTTTGGGTGCCATCTATAGTCACAACATAACCATGAATTAAAATGTGTATTAGTTGCTCAAAATGGCAATCATACACCTCATTTTGGCCAAGCTTTGACAATGGCATGTGAATTCTATTAGGTTCTCCGGAGTATAGTTGAGGGGTTAGAAAAAATAATAATACATGAGTTGTAATTTATAGTGTTGTTTTTGTTTTTTCTTGTCTATCCCCCAAGAGGTGTTAAGTCTTTGATATAATTATAATAATTATAGGCCTCATCCCCTCCCCCCCC
>MNCI01010443.1:201394-410334 GCA_015680685.1 Gnetum montanum
GAAGAGCGTACCTCCAGTTGCAAAAGAGGGAAAGGATGGGTAGATTAGAACACACGGTACAAAAAGTATATGTGTGGAAAGAAGTCTTGATGTAGAAAAATGGGAAAACTCTCCTAGCTTTAAGCATCAATGGACAAAGTTCAAAGGTGCAACATGGGTATATATAGTGTTTTTGTCATGCGTAGATGGGGCTATGTAAACGAGGCTACATAAACTCAGGGGGATGCGTATATGTGGCCTAGTCGATGCAGTTGTGTTGTAAAGTTAACCTATGTTGACCGATGAAGGAAAAGGCCAAATCTTTGGATTGGAACACAGAGTTGGGATGATTAAAGAACTTAGAGACCAGAGAACCATATGATAGAAAAAGAAAGGAAGATTGTTATGAAAGGAAGGGTTGTAGTTAGGAAAATGTCATAAGATGGAACTTTGTGGGTGAAGAGCCATGCGATGGGTAGAATGGAGAAGATTGACAAATTATACCAAAGGGAAAGGAGATTAACAATTGAGACCAAAGGATATGCAATTGGATCCTCCCCATAGCAGGCATTAGCCTTAGTTTCCCTTGCACATTGTCAACATAAGAGTCCGTGGACCCCATAGTTAACTAATGATGACCAAAAGTTAATACTCACATCCTTGAAAACCAACCAAAGCATTAATGAGTTCAAGCAAAGCACGATAAACATTCAAAACATAAAACTAGCAATGAGGTGAGTGATGGGAAGCAAATGTGTAGCGATCGAAAATGTCGGTGGTTGGAAACACCGAGAGGTTGTCGGGTGAACAGTTTTAACCTCGGATCCGTGTGAGGGCCATGCTAGATAAAATGGAAACAGGGTACCCTGAACGGTTTGGTCAATCAGACAGGGACTTAACCAGTGTAACTTAACCTTTCATAAATGTTGTTTTAGGTGTGGGACATGTGAGATTTAGCTTATAATCAATAAATGCAATGATAGAGAAAATGATGCCAAACAAAGATAACAATAAAGAAATAACAAAGTAACCAGGATAAGAAAATGTACCATCGCAAGGTCATGGGTTCAATCTTCTTCTTTGCTTGAAAATGTATAACAAGTTATATAGTTCTGGAGGCATACAAAGAGTCCAGAAATTACCAGAATGCTTGAAATGCCTCAACTATGTTTTTGAGTACAAGCTTTAAGAACCAACAGTACAAGATGCCAACAAGCAAAAGCTAATGATAAGAATGCCAACTGCTGAAAATTGCCAACCAATGCTTCAATTTTCCAACCCCTTGAGCATTTCTCCTCAGGGTATTTATAGGGCTAGGAGCATGCAAGAAATGTGGCCTAGATGACATGTGTCCTAGACCCACGAAATGCTGACATGCCCGTATTGCATGGACATGCAAAGCCGATTGTGAACCTGCTATGCTAAAATCATGTTTTCGAAATTGGGAGTGTTGGCACCCAATGTGCAAACAATGTAAGCAAAGGGGTGAAGCACATTGGCGTAGCATATCTACTTACTATGTTGTTCTATGCTATGTAGTGTAGCATATTGGTGTAGCATAGCTGCTTGCTACGTTGTGCTACACTATGTAGCGTAGCACAACGTAGCCACCCATTTGAAGAAAAAATTTGCATTGAAGTCAACTACCTTTGTTTGAAGCTTTGGTGTGCATTGGGTTAACTTTTGAAGCATTTCATTAGATTTTCACCTTTTATATGCTATGCTATGCTACATAGCATAGCATAGCGTAGTGATTGGCTTCATTTGCAGCCTGTGTTGAAATTGCAAACGTTTGCTTAAAGCTTGATTATGCCAACAACTACAACTTTTTCTTTTGCAAAGGGAAGAATTCAAACTTGTTGAACCTGCATTTGAGATACCTTTTGCTATTCTTGGATTGTCGCTATCCTATGCTATGCTATGTAGTGTAGCATAGCGTAGTAGCTGGCGTATCCTACTTTTTGTTCAATCCGCCACTTTCTGATGAGAAGCTTTGCTAAGGATTTGAAGTTGAACAAGGCGACTAGTTTTGAAGGCCGGAGTGCTTTCCGAGTGCAATTGCAATCACTAGGTATGCTAGGCCTTTTTGATTTTCCTTTGCTATGTTTTGCTACACTTCATGGCATAGCATGGCATAGCACCCTATTCTACAACAATTTATGCTTGATTGCCTAAGAAACTGTCTTCTGAGGCTTGCTACGCTACATAGCATAGCAAGCTTCTTCACTAGAAAACTTGCCGAACTATATAGCACATCTTGAACATCGTCGACAATCCCAAGCATGATTTCTAAGTAGACTGTCAGCCAAGTGAATCACCCAGGTGGGCAAGCTAGAGAGTCCGTCGGGCTTGTCAGCTTTGGCGGTAGAAAACTTGTCAAATTGGATAGTCTAAACTCAGAGCATCCATCTCCAGCCAAACTACCATGAGGTTACACTTGTGGAAATTTTTGCCTCATTTCCAAGACCCTGGTGAAGCAAGAGTGCCTTGAAATTTTATGGTGTTTCATTGGCCCCTCTTTGTCGACGTCTAGAGGATGTGCCTGAGAGACGCTGACAAAGAATACGAAACACCACAAAAGAAAAGATGCTAACATCACTCCTTAGTGATCTTTGAGATATCGCTTAGCTATGCTTTGAGAGTGCTAGGATAGTTATGTAGGGAAAGAGAAAAAAAAAGGGTGGAAGTGTGAGGACAGTTTCAAGAAGGGAAAGAAGTAGCAATGTGGTCCCTTGTCAAAGTGCTTGTGAGGGAGTCGATATGCATGAGCATCTTTCCCATTGTAGGCTTCTAAAGTCTCATCGGAATGCTTAGAGATAGTCATTGCAAAATAGCTAAGGTGCCATTTTTTAGGCATGTTTTTTTTTGTGTGAGCTTTTGCTCTTTTACACTTTTCTTTTGTTGTTTTGCCTTTTTCCTTTGCAAACAACCTTGTTGTTGCAGGACAAGTATTTCTTTCCCAAGATGATTTGAATTACATCCACATGGCACTCTAACCTACCTACAAATGCTTCCCATGTGGTGAGTTGTGTTACGCACATCATGGACTTTGCGGTTGAGCATTTGGGAGGGCTTTACAGGCATTGGGAAAAAATTCGTAAAAGAGAGGTGTGACAGGGAGGATTGTGGATGCAAGGAATGATGTAAAGGAGGTTAAGGGTGAAGAGAGCATGTGAACTTCAAAGTAGCCAAGCTAGTCAGGACAACCACTTTGGAATGATGTAGCACCCTGCTGCCTTGGCAAGACGCATCTCTAACTGACGCCCCTCCAGCACGTACCCTGCAAACACAACAGAGAGAAAACTAGAGGAAACAACCATCAAGTGAAACAAAGCTAAAGGTCTTGATTGCTTTGGAAGCTACTAGAACATTGGACATTGTTGCTGAGGCATTCGAGGTCCAAACTAGAAAGGCTAACAACAAGTCTAACAGCATCGGCATGGAGAGGTAGGCACCAGGGCAGCTAGGAATTTCGATGGTGTGAGTGCTTAGGAATCCCCACCCAAGGAAAACATTACGCAGTTCAACTGTGAGATGGGATACCCAATAGCTAAATGTATTTTGGGCTTGGGTGATGGTGGGGATTGGAGGATAGCAACATTGTGGCTAGGCCAAAAGACTGTTGGAACCCCAGCAGAAAGCCCTAACTACGAAAGCTACTACCAAGGAAAAGGGCCATGGTAGCGGTAGCTCTTGAAGGTTAGCAAGATGTTAGAAGACATCTCTAGAGGATCAGCAAGATGCCGGGGGTAGTGGCA
Source organism: Gnetum montanum (assembly GCA_015680685.1). Taxonomy (NCBI): domain Eukaryota; kingdom Viridiplantae; phylum Streptophyta; class Gnetopsida; order Gnetales; family Gnetaceae; genus Gnetum; species Gnetum montanum. Next base: position 205,132 of record MNCI01010443.1, read on the forward strand.
TTGCATATATTCTAGAGAGTGTTTTCATAGCAGTGTTAACTGCATTTCAAAATTGCAACATCCCACCCCATGTTGGCGGTGTGCACGTTCGCTTGCTTGATGAGTCGTGATGCACGTTGAGGACATGTCGTGAACCTAGTTTAAGGTCCAGGTACACCATCTAATGTGCTGGTTTAAGGTCTCAGTAGACTGTGGTGCACTAGTTTAAGATCCTAACATACCGCTATGCCAGTTTATCGTCATGGTGGATGGTGGCTATGCTAGTTTAAGGTCCTAGCAGACCACTGTGTGCTAGTTTAAGGTCCCAGCAGATCGCATTGCTAGTTTATCATCGTAGCAAATGGTGGATAGGCCGATTTAAAGTCATAGCAGACTATCTGTGCCAGTTTAATGTCGTAGTAGATATGCTTTGCCAGTTTTATGTCATGGTGGATAGCCTATGCCAGTCTATAGTCATAGTAGACTACCTTTGCCAGTTTTACGTCGTAGCGGACAAGCTTTTCAAGTTTTACATCGTAGCAGATGATCTTTGCCAGTTTTACATCATAGCAGAGGATTTCTTACCTTGCCAGTTTTAATTCATAGTGGATGTGCTTGGATGCCAACCAACTACTCTATTTTAGCACATTTGATGGTGTACCTGGACCTTAAACTGGACATGCCCCTAGACCTTAAACCCCTATTTATAGTTTTAATTCATAGTGGACGTGCTGTGAACCCAGTTTTATTAGGGGTAAACTAGCTAACTAGCTAACCCAGTTTTATTAGGGGTAAACTAGCTAACTAGCTAACCAGTTTAAGGTCTTTGCGAACTGCTAACCAACTACTCTAGTGAACTACGAAGTATTCGTTTAAGGTCTTTACTGACCGCTAACAAGATCGAAGCTACATGTTAGAATCACTAGTTTAAGATCTTTGTGGACCACTAACAAGGTAGAGGCTATGGGTTAGAATTTGCTAGTTTAAGGTCTTTGCGGACCATCTGGATGCAAAATTTTGACGTTGCTACTTTAAGGTCTTTGTGGACCGTCTAGATGCAAAAGTTTGAAGCTACTAGTTTAAGGTCTTTATGGACCATCTAGATGCAACAGTTCGAAGTTGCTAGTTTAAGGTCTTTGCGGACCGTCTAGCTAGTAATTTTTGTGAAGGCCAACAACTAGTTTAAAGTGGATCGAAGTTTTCGGTCGGGCCCACCTGCCATAATGCAAACAGTGCTGCTACGCTATGAGGGAATGCTACACTATATGGAACATCCCTCATTAATCGGAGAGAGAAAATGACAAGTTCCTTTTCACTATTTTAGCTATAAATAGGGGTTTACCACCAATAAATTTATCATTTTCACCATACCAGCACAGAGCTTACATTCAGAGTGTAGAGCGATTATGCCAGCTAAGAGCAAGGTGATTCAAAGCGTAGCGTCCAAGAAAGAATTGGCAACCAAAACAATGGCTCCCAAGAGAGAACGTAAACACCTAACACTCACCAAGGTGGATGAAGTGAAGGAGACCTTGGGGCGTGTGTCACAGACATGCATTGTTGTGCGAGAGGAGACCCCATCGGCTTGGTAAGTTGCTACGCTACTTCCCTTTGTTTTTCCTATGCTGTAGTTATTGCTTCTACTTTCTCTGTTTTCATTTCTGCAATTTTTGTTATGCAATCTATGTTTTCTATTATCTTTTTGTTGCTATTTTGGCCATTACACAGTCGCTCGTGATGATTTGGCTACAACGGGTGTATGGATGCTACGCTAAGATTGCATGCAGTGTTACCTAAACCACCATTGTTGTGGCTAGCTTGCCATAGAAGCTTAGGTAATTTTAGCAACTCAACATGCGAAAAGCATAGCGTGTGACCCTCAGGAGGGTTTGGCCGAGGGCGTGATTTGACAACGTAACACGTGTCTATCATGACATAATGTAAATCATTTTGTTAGGAAAAAGATTTGTTGGAAATAGTACAGCATATTGAATTCTTTCTTATCAAAAAAAATTAGCTTTTCGTTGCTACGCTAGGCTAATTTCTACTATGCTATTGCCTTTGTGTTTTCGGCTACGCTATCTACTAACTACTAATTTTGCTATGCTATATGAAAATCCTACTCGAACATGACGTTAACATTTGCAATTGTGTTGTGCAGGGTGATGCTAAGGTCGATTTTGATCATCCTAGAAATTATAGCAGTCCTGTGCTGCATAAGTGAACCAGTGGCCAACATTCCTCTACCCCATGCACGTGTGGGGCATCAGGTAGTCTAGTTGAAGGAAGGTGCATGGGACTTCCTGCAATTTCTCCTCCAACACTTCAATGTGATCGTTTGGTCACACTTGTCAAAGAATGTAGCAACCGTAGTGACAGAAATCCTATTGCCTGGGGCAAATTAGGGTATTCTAAGATTTTTGATGGATGGAGCAATCAGGAGCAGGTAGGGAGAAGGATCCAGCCAGCACCCAAAAAGTTTGAGGCATTTGGCTTGGGTATGGAAGATACCCAAATACAATTGCTACCATCCGTACAACACTTTGTTTATTACTTGCCACATAGGAACTTGTTTTAAAAGCCCACTAGGAACCGTTTACTATGCCAGCGGGTGAGTTCTCTAAACATTTTCTGCTATGCTATGCAATACCTACTACGCTAGGTGAATGTTAACAATGTATTTTTGTTACCAAGTTCTTTATCAACAAGAATGGACTTCACGATGACATGGATGTGTTGACCTTAGCACAAATGACACTACGGGAGTTTTCTTCCACTGAGAATATGTGTGCAGGTGTGATAGGCCAATGTAGGGATGAGTACAAAGCCTACCCAACCTAGTACTCCTCGCTCTACGATAGATGCAAGAGTTCATTTGGTTGGATGGGGATTGGGAATCCCTTGGACCAATCACTGTTGAAGATGTATTGGTGGATCTTCCACCATTTCCATTACTATTTAAACCTAGTAAGCTAAATAGTGAGTTTCTTGCATGTTTGAATGTTGTTCCTATTTTTTATGTTATTTCTATTTTTATCTAAGTCTATGCAAACTACTACTGCAGTGAAGAAGTCTAAGGAGGTGACGGTGATCACCTCTAGGCATCATGAGGCCAACATCTACTTCAAGTACGGGGAGGTACACGAGACTTAATGTTGGCTTTGCAACTAGCCTCCAGAATTACTAACTAACCACATTTAGGACACTGGACTCATGGACCTATTCTTGGCCATGAACTTGAGCATCCCTACCATTGAGATGCTGGTCCTAGCTGACACATTTTCTGCAAAGGCAAACTACTTCTGCACATGTGTGCATGATGTGCAGGTGGTCCTTGAAATCAATGACCAACTATTCGCGAACCTCTTTGGTGTCCCTGCTAATGGTCTCCCTATGGGGGCAAGGACCAAAAAAGAGGTGAACCATCATAGGGACATTGAGGAGTGGCAAGGGGTGGCAAAAGGGTGAATGGGGATCCTTATGGAAAAAGTGAAGCCAGAAGTAGCCAAAGACATTTACCCCATCTTTCGTGCCCGTGCTTTCCCCAAGCTACTTTCACAAGGAAAGATCATTGGGATTGAGCAAGCTTGGGTGTTGAGGGAGGTCATGAAAGAGTGGACCCATTACAACTAGGCTAGGCATCTCTACAAAGGCCTACAAGCTAAAATGGTCAAGCTTCATAAGAAGCATGAGTCCTATTTCAACATGCATCATGTCTGTTACATAGCTTGCTTGTGGTGTTTCATGAAATTCTTGGTGGTCTGTGAGAATAGAGTCTTGGTTATGTAAGATCGTAACCAGATTTAAAAACCATGGATCTGCAAAGTCTTTCGAACCACCTGATCCCAGGATCCCCCATAAGCAATTAGGGAGTCATTTTCCATGATGACTAAGGATTGGATGGCCCACAACTTCCATGGCCAGGACAGTATGGGAAAGGCTCCCCCTGCTACTACAGGTAGCATATCACAAGGGAAATGCCTCTTACAGAGATGGTGGCCACCAAGTTGTGGCGAAAGAAGTCTCATCCAGTCGAGGAAACTCCCTATATGAAATACGAAGAGGGGTGGACATTGTGGTTCAAGCTATGCAAGATACAGCTCCCCATTGGTAAATGCTTTCATTGGTTTGCTTGTTTCTTCACTTATTTGATTAACGCTTGCTACACTGTGCTATGCTAGGAAGCGTAGTATAGCATAGCATCCGTTTTAAGTTAACATGTTATAAGCTAATGCGAACACATCTTACTGCTAGAGGAAGAAGAGGAAGAAGAAGATGGCGATGAAGAGGTGTTGGCCCCTGAAATGGGGGTAGCTAATAAAGATGTGGGGATCTTGGCCGCAAAGAGAAGGGTACCGGTCAAGAAAGGAAAGGGCTCCTATCAACAAAGAAAATGCTCCTGCTAACAAGGGGGAGGTTTTGACTGATGAGGAGGGTTTCCCCATTGATGAGGAGGATACTAGTACATTAAAAAGAAAGGCACTAGCAAATGAAGAGGAAGCCCTTGTCAATAAGGAAGGAACCTCTACTAATGATTCTTTTGCTAAGTTCATTTCAACATAGGAGGAGAAGATGAATGTGGAGGGTGCTACCATAGTGTTAAGCTAGCAAGGAGGGGAGCTACAACTAGATGCTAGTGAATTTGATCGTATATTTGATAGTATGTCGATGGGCAACCTCCCGCTATCACCCCTGAGGGTTTGCTGGGTAGGAGCCTTTACACTGTCATTTGTATTACCCTCCAGCTTTATTGTAATCCTCCTCGATTATGACTAATACATTTGGTTACATGGAAGACACTACTTTTGACACTGCAGTACCTTCCTTGATTTAGCTGGAACCATGGGCTGAGACCCCTAACAAGCTTAAACAGGTCGATCTCAAACAGGGCTTGTCGACGACATGATTGGCCATCTCAAATAGGTCGATCTGGAAGTGGGTAAGTGAAGTGGCTATGCTAGGCTCTTTAAGTTGCTATGCTAGATTTCTTTGAGTTTCCAAACTTTGCTATGCTACTATGACTAATGTGCTTTTACATGTGATAATAGCATCTTGCCTCAAGTGGGACCTAAAACAAGCAGTAAAGGTGGACGCCATGCCTACATTCCCACCTAAAGTGACTAAGGTGCCTCATCGTGTATACGACAAGACTACCAATTGTGTGTTGCACTTGGTATGCTCCTTATGGGAGTGCAGGCACATGAATGAAGACCTGTGGAAATGAGTCCAAAGGTAAGAGAGAGAAAAGGCCAATCTGACTTCCGAGGTGGGAGACCTTTGTTCCAGGAACGAATTCCTCTTGACCCATGATACCAACAACAGCAATTGGCACATGGTCGTCATAGATTATGCAAGATATTAGATGGGTGTGTGATGCAACAATGAGGCCACCTAGGAGATAATTGAGCAACGGATGTAGATGGACTTGTTGGCTCAGAAGAACCAAGACTAGAAGGACTATAGTGCTAGATTTTAAGAGTGGAGCTAGTCCTAGAAGAATCATAAGCATATGTATAAACTAGAATGTGCCACCTACCATAAACTATACCGGGATGCTTCAGTAAAGGTCTATACTCATGAAGCATTCCTGGAAGTCATTGGTGCTTCTGAGGTCTACAATAAGTTCATGGAACAAGTGGTGGTTAGTGAATCCCCTGAGTGGGAAGTGGACCTTCCCACAGGTAAGGTTACTACTACCTCCTTGTCTATGAGGCCACTGAGATGGATGGCCATAAAAAAGGAGAAGGCTGCAACAAACGCTAAACTGAACGATAGGCATTGGGCAGATATCATAGAGGAGGAGGTCTGGCACCGCCTCGAAATCAAATTGGACCGCATACCCCCTAAGATAGACGTGGGGCTGTCCTAGGTTAGTCACTTTCTATGATGCAAAAATTTATGTTTTTCCAGCTATTATGTGTAACTCTAGCTGACAACTTCATATTTATGGTGCAAATTCTAGATGAAGATGTAGGGCCTCTAGAGGGTGGAAATGATGGTGATGCGGAAGAAGGCAATGTAGAGGGAAGTGATGCAGGGGAAGATGACATATGACAGCAGGGCTTTTGATTTTTTTTTTATATTTTTTCAAAACTATTGCAAACATTGTCTAAGTGAAATTTTGAATGAAAAATAGATTATGGTAAGATTGATGCTACTCTAGTTCATGCGTTACATATGTTATCTATGCAATTGGTTTCTATGTTTTTTGTTTTAGTTTTTAGGCCATTTCAAGTAATGGGGTGGGGGTATAGTTTTAGGCCATTTCGAGCCATGCATAGTTTTAGGCCATTTTGGGCCACCGCTAGTTTTAGGCCATTTGGGCCATGGCTAGTTTTAGGCCATTTGGGCCATGGCTAGTTTTAGGCCATTTCGGGCCAGAATGCAATATAGTTTTAGGTCATTTCGGGCCATTGCTAAGACATAGTTTTAGGTCATTTCGGGCCATTGCGAAGACATAGTTTTAGGCCATTTTGGGCCATGGCTAGTTTTAGGCCATTTCGGGCCATGGCTAATTTTAGGCCATTTCGGGCCACAATGCAATATAGTTTTAGGTCATTTCGGGCCATTGCGAAGACATAGTTTTAGGTCATTTTGGGCCATCATGTGATATAATTTTAGGCCATTTCAGGCCATTGTGAAGACATAGTTTTAGGCCATTTTGGGCCATGGTGCAATATAGTTTTAGGCCATTTTAGGCCATGGTGAAGATATAGTTTTAGGCCATTTTCAGCCATGGCGAAGATATAGGTTTAGGCCATTTTGGGCCATGGTGAAGACATAGTTTTAGGCCATTTTGGGCCATGGCAAAGACATAGTTTTAGGCCATTTTGGGCCACAACTTAAATGGAAGGTATGTTAAATGTTTTAGAAAATTAAGTTGGTGTACCTAGCGTAGATGGATGGCTACGAAGCTAATAAGCAGTAAATGTACAAAGGATGTTAACTAGGTAGGAAGCAATGGGGTTGCTACGCTATGCGTAACTGCTTTCTGACCCATCATGGATTGTGCGAGGCATAAGGTCGAGATGTTTTGCTAAGTCATTTATCTAAATCATTTTCCTCCACTTGGAAGGGAAACTCGGCCCATGCCTTTTCATTTTCTGAGCTAGCATGTTGGGCCGACTCGTTCACTAAGTAGTTGGTATCTACAGAAACAAGCACTTCATTTTTGGAGGTTATAACTTTTGAGCCCTGCTCCATATCTACGTTATTTATCACTTGGGTTGCTACCTCGTTGCCATGGATTACCACTTCCCTACTTGCATAGGGTATATGGATCTCCTGATGTATGGGTAAAGAGACTACCCTAAGTTGTGCTAACCATGACCTCCCCAAGATCAGGTTAAACTTGGACATCTCTTCCACCATGATAAATGTTGCATTAGTGGGGAACTAGTCCCCTACCACAAAGTCAATGTGGACCATGCCTTTCACCATGACCCATGACCCATTGAACGACTTTAAGCAAGACATTGTCGTGGGTCTAATTTGCTCAACCAAACCCAGCTTATCCACAATAGGAAATGGGATGACGTTCGTAACAGCCCCATCATCAATGTGTACCCTTTGGATCTTATGTTGACTAACCAAAATTATGATGAAAAGAGGTGTTGTAGTCACTTGACCCTTTTCAAGGTCTTCCCTAATGGAATCGTTGCAAAAAGTCAATTGGGATGGCTGCAGTTCTGCAGGCATAGAAGGAAGCATAACTGAGTGAATTGCCTTTTCTTCTGCTGGCATGTTCTTGTCAACTGGTATTGCCATTGACATGCAAACCAGAGCCTCACAGTGTGTAGTAGAAGTCATAATCAAGTCATGTAGGCTCAACGTTGTGTTTTTTTGTTTTAGAGCCTGCTTGACTTGAGTGAAAGTACTTAAAAGGTCTAGGCTACCTTCCTGTTTACTACGTTTCTCCTCTTCCATTCGCCCTAGGAGACAAATTTCCCAAGGAGGGATAGTTTTGGGTCTAGGATCAGATCCTTTTGGGCAAGGTGGCGATGATCGTGCACATGTGACAACATCATCTTTTGGCAAGAAGGAAATAGATGTAGAGAGTGAGGGTATAGGCTTCAAAGTACCTAGGGTAGTACATTACATTGACATCTCACCTATCAAATGCTCTTCTAGTTTTGTTGGATGAGAAGACTAAGGTGCTATCTTATGTGGGGTGGGGGCACTAACAGTGTTAATGCATGCGGCGGTGGTGTTGTTTTTCTTACAAGCAGTGTAGGGGTGGATGTTTGGGGAGGGACTCTTAGGATAAATGGTTACTACGGATTTTTTTTAGCCACTGGTGGTGTTAGTGCGCTAACCTAAGGCATATGAACCAAAAACAGCTGCTGGGATGGTTTAGGATTATTGCCAATGTCGATAGTATTGATAATGTAACTCGCGTTGTTGGCATTAAGCGGATCCATGTAAACATGCAAAGATTGATTTTTGGGACGCACTGGGTTGCTTTCATCTAGAACTAGTTTTCCTTGATTAATCATTCTTTGGATGTCATCTTTCAATGCTAGGTAGTAATCTGTATCGTGACCACACTACTGATGGTAGTCACAAAACCACTCCAGCCTGAAATTCTTAGGAATTCTCAGCTCATTGGGCAAAGCCAAGGGTTCCTAAGGAGTTTGCAGTACTATTGATGTTTTTTGATTACCTCCTCTAACATCTTCTTATGTTGGATATAACCTAACCCTAATTGCTTCAGAGGTTTTGAAGGCTTGACAGGTAGTGGGGTGTAATTAGAGTGATCTTTACGCTCAAAGTTAGGCTTGGGCGGTACGGATGCTTCGAGTGCAGATGCTAAGGGTTGAGCTACGTTGCCCTAGTTGGGCATGGGGTTAGTTGCTTCTGGGACCACTTTCTTATTATTGTTTTTAGGCTTGGCTTCATTTTCCATCACAGCTACTATGGCTATTGCAGCCTTACCCTTGTCTTTGTCCTTCTTCATAAAAGTATTCTTGTATGCAACATAGGCCAGGTCTTTGCTTGCCTTGGCTACGTCTTGTATACTCTTGGTCTGGGAGAAAGTCTAACTAAGAGTCCATGGAGTGAGATAGTATATTTTAGAATTAATAAAGTTGTTCACTGCACCCTTAAAGATAGCCAACAAATGGGCTTCCGTGATGGGCTCGTGGATCTCATTAAGGGTAGCACTCCATCGTTATATGAATTTCTAAACTGGTTCTAGTGCATCTTGCTTCACGCTCATTAGCTGATCCAACATAACCTCTGGTCTCAAGTTATACTTGAAACGCATTACAAACTAGGTCAAGAGCTCCTCTGGGGTCAAGAAGGAGGAGCATGGAAGCATGCGATACCAGTCCAGGGCTTTTCCCATCAGATACATAACAAAGACACAGATGATTGTGTGTGGCCATTATTACAAAAGAAGAGACTCAGATCTAAATGTAACAAGATGGGCATTGGGATCACCCTCCTCGTTATATTTTGTAAAATGGGGAAGTGGCATCCCAGGGGGTAGGGTTAGCATAGGGACTACCGGGCTAATGGGATCATCCTAGTAGAAGTCCGTGACTTATATGGTGTCAGAACTAGAAGTCTTGAGGTGTTTGATTTTCTTAGTAAGGGTCTTGATAAGCTGGAATGCTTGATCCAGACCTAGGGATGATGTGGATGGTTGGGGAGCTGTAGGGGCAGCTCCCATCTGTGGAGTGGCAGAGGCAATGATGCGACCCATAGGTGGTGCTGTTGGGATGACCCGAATGAAAGGTGCTACTTGGGGTGTCCACCACCCAGTAGGTGATGCTATTGGAGTAGCAGCTGCTAGTTGTGCCATGGGGTAGGCCGTTTGTATGGCAGATGGGACAGACCATAGTCCCATGCTTAGTTGTACCATTTGCAGGACCTGGTACGTTTGATGGCAAGTGTAGTGGAACATCTACAATGGCTACAAAACAGGAGGATAAGTGAATGGGGTTTACCATGTGGGTGGGACTGGGCCTGCCGCTGATGATGAAATAGGTGTAGACACCGGAATGGATGCAGAAACTGCATGAGACTACGATGTAGGTATATGGTGAATGTAGGGTAGGGTAGTCGTGATTGGTGCATGGTGTAAAGTAGGAATGGACTGAGGAATAGTTTGGGGAGGGGTAGTGGCTAAGAATGAGATAGAGGAGTAGGCGTGTTGATACACTAAGGGCATGGCATGGCTACCTATTACTGATGAGATCATGGGTTGCGACGATGCAGATGTGATCATAAAGGGAGCAGCGTAGAGAGTGGGTTTGTCTAAAAAGATGGGGTGGGAGGAAGGGTGGCAGGGTTAGTTTGATCCCCACCCTTGGATTGGGAATCCAGTTCCTCTTGCCCATCTTGGAATGTCTCATCATGGTGAGACACCATGTCTCGTGGCTCCCTAGACCTAGTCAACCCCATCAGCTAATCTAAGAGCCATTGATGAGTTTGTGTTAGAGGAATGGAAACGACAAAAGTGGGAATAAATTCCTTCTCATTATAGTAAGTGAACTTGAAGCTACACTTGTCTTCAAGTTCTTGTGCGTCTAAAGGTATATTTTCCTGAACCTTAGTGCAGAGAAAGTTATACTACTCGTATTGCTGAGCCAAGCCCTTAGGTCCTTAGTTTTGGATCTTGAGAGATTGGTGTGGCCCGAGCATTGGGTTGGGCAACTGGTTGGCAACTGTGATGCCTTGAATCGAGAGGGGGACCTCAACATTAGAGGTAGTAGCTACAGTGCTTGAGGAAATCATTTTTGTAAAGCTAAAAGAAAATGGGTTTGCAAACGAGGAAAACAAGGAGATTGAAAGGTGATTGAAGGCTTTCTGTCCTACCAGATTCCAAAGGAACCGTAGTGGTGACCGATCTACACCACACAATGCGTAAACAATCACAAAAGGGTGTCACATTTACGCTAATGTGTGACGGGGTATAGAATGCATGTAGGAATACCATGCAACATGGAAAAGCACTAAAAGGCCCTCCTTCTAGTGCTAGAAAATTGTAGTAACCGAAAACATTGGTGACTAGAAATACTAAGAGGTTTTCGGGAGAATAGTTTTAACCCCAGATTTGTGTGAAGGCCATGCTGGATAAAATAGAAATGGGACATCCTAAATAGTCTTGTTGATCATATAGGGACTTAACCGGTGTAACTTAACCTTTTGTAAACATTTTTTTAGATGCAGGACACATGAGATTTAGCTTATAATCAATAAATTCAATGATAGAGAAAATGATGCCAAAAAAAGATGACAATAAAGAAATAACAGAGTAACCGGGATAAGAAAATGCACCACTGCAAAGTCGTGGGTTCAATCTTCTTCTTTGCTTGAAAATGTATAACAAGTTATATAGTGCTAGAGGCGTACAGAGAGTCCAAGAATGACCTGAATGCTCGAAATGCCTCAACTATGTTTTTGAGTACAAGATTTAAGAACCAACAGTACAAGATGCCAAGAGAAAAAAGCTAATGCTAAGAATGCTAACTGCTAAAATTTTCCAACTAGGGGGATTCTCAATTTTTCAATCAAGTGAATTCTCAATTTTCCAACTGCTAAAATTTTCCAATCCACTCAATTGCTAATTTTCCAACCACGGAAAAGTGTTAATAATGCTCAAAATTTCCAACCAATGCTTCAATTTGCTAACCCCTTGAGCATTGCTCATTGAGGTATTTATAGGACTAGGAGCACACAAGAAATGAGGCTTGGATGACACATGTCCTGGACCCTTGAGATGCCAACGTGCCTATATTGCATGGACATGCAAAGCCAATTGTGAACCTGCTATGCTACAATCATGTTGTCAAAATTGGGATTGTTGGTGCCAAACGTGCAAACAATGTAAGTAAAGGGGTGAAGCACACTTGCATAGCATATCTACTTGCTACGTTTTGCTATGCTATGTAGTGTAGCACAGCCTAGCCACTTGTTTGAAGAGAAAATTTATGTTGAAGTTAACTAGCTTTGTTGGAAGCTTTGGCGTGCATCAGGTTAACTTTTGAAGAATTTCATTTGATTTGCACCTTTTCTACGCTATGCTATGCTACATAGCATAGCATAGCGGCTGGCTTCATTTGCGACCCATGTTGAAATGGCAAACGTTTGCTTGATTCTTGATTGTGCCAACAACTGCAACTTTTGCTTTTGTGAAGGGAAGAATTCAAACTTGCTGAACTTGCATTTAAGACACATTTTGCTATTCTTGCATTGTCTCTACGCTGTGCTAGGCTATGTAGTGTAGCACAACATAGTAGCCAACGTATCCTGTTTTTTGTTCAATCCACCAATTTCTGATGTGAAGCTTTGCTAAGGATTTGAAGTTGAACAAGGAGACTAGTTTTGAAGGCCGAAGTGCTTGCTAAGTGCAATTGGAATTACTAGGCAAGCTGGGCCTTTCTGATTTACCTTTGCTATGCTATGCTACACTGCATGGCATAACACCTTTTTTGCGATAATTTAAGCTTGATTTCCTAACTTTCTTCTGAGGCTTGCTACGCTACATAGTGTAGCATAGTGTAGCAAGCTTCTTCACTAGAAAACTTTCCAAACTGTTTAGCGCATCCTAAGCACTATTGACAACCCCAAGCATGGTTTCTAAGTAGACTGTTAGCCGAGTGAATCACCCAGGTGGGCAAGATGGAGAGTCCGTTGGGCTTGTTAGCTCTAGTGGTAGAAAACTTGCCGAATTGGACAGTCTAAACTCATAGCATCCATTTCCTACCAAACTTCCATGAGGCTGCACTTGTGGAAATGTTTGCCTCACTTCCAAGACCCTAGTGAAGCAAGAGTGTCTTGAAATTTTATGGTGTTTCAAAATTATGGAGAGAAGAGTGAGTGAAATGGAACTCCTGATTTTGGTCATAGGAAATCCCTTTATGAAGTGTTTGATTAAATGACCCAGTAGGATCCATCCTTAGTCTAGACCCAAAACCAACCACATTTAGTGACATTGCATCAACATTTAAGGACTAGCCCATCCCCTTGGGGCACAAGAATGCACCCAAAAACAACCACCACTCCAACATGAGTGAGAGAGAGGAAGTGAAAAAGGGGCTAAGTTAGAGGAGACAAAGCAAGTCCCATAACTAGTGCTTGTAGCCTGTTAGACGTGGTCTAAGGGGTGTGCTTTGAATTCCCATGTTTTTTTTGGAAACCACACCATTTAAAGACCCATGCGTTTTCACATGCATTTGGCCAAGGGGTGTGCTTTGAATTCTCATCATTTACTTGGAGTGATGAGGAACACATCATGCAAGGACAAATTTCCATGTAACTTCTAGTTATGGAGTCATAAGAAGTCTATGAGGCAACAGGCTCACATACAAGGGAATAGAAAAGTATGAAGAATGTTGCATTCCCCTTGAAGTCACACCCTGTTCAAACTGTTGGATCCTTCTCAAGTCTGGAAATTATGCAAGTCATAAATTAATTAAAGTTTCTTTAAATGGAAAAGGAATTGCATGTTTCCAAAATAAGGAAAACCATGGAATGGGTACTACTTGCTAAATGAAATGAAAGTAGAACGTGACTTCCTGGAACAGAAATGATAAGGTAGGAACTAGATATAATAGGTGGACCATAATATGTACCATCGCAAAGAGGAACAACCGCACCAGTACATCCTATGACAATAAGACGACTTATTGATGCAAAGTATAAAACAACTGGAAGATAAACATAAACATACATATAAAAATAAACAAATAAATAGATAAGTAAATAAAGGAAGAAAAAGTAAGCAAGAATGCCCAAATGTATGAACAATGTTTTAAAACAAAAACTTTCAAAAACACTGATGAGCTAGTAGAATTGTTTAGCATGAAAGGTGATCTCCCCCACGATCAAGTTGGGAGGAGGGAATCTAAAAAATGGAATGAGGTTGGTTGTGTGATGAGAGGGAATTGGCACTGGATTGTTGGGGTTCATGGAAGGGTTTTAATTATTATGTATTAACTAACTGTGTTTTCATGGGATCCTTAGATTTGTGTATCAGTATGGCCCTAGACTGAAAGGTTTCAGAAACAATATAAGGCCCCTCCCACAATGTTTGCAACTTAGTACGTTGTGGTACATGTGTGGGGTTCTAGTAGAGTATCTTATCTCCACATTGAAATGTTACCTTTTGAATCCTAAGATCATGACGTTTTTTATTATAGGCCTTGTATATTTCATTTGATGATAGGGCTACTAGTCAATTCTCATCTATCACATTCAAGTTGATGAGTCATTCTTGTTGTGCTAGTGATAAGTCAATACCCAAGTCATTAGCAGTAGATAGTATTCAGAGTTCTACCTAAACTGGAAGTTTTGGTAGTTTTCCATACACTAACTCATAAGGAGAGTAGCCTAAAGGAAGTTTCTATGTGGAGCAATATACCTAGAGGGCATCGTTAAGTTTTGTGCTCCAATCCCTCCTATATTTGCTAATGGTCATAGGTAGGATCTTGGTAATCTCCCTATTGGTAACTTCAAATTACCCATTGGCTTGGGGGTGATAAGGTGTTGTAAATTTATGTTCGACCGCTAAGTGTTGCATGAGTTTACAAAAGGTAGTGCTCGTGAAATGAGTTTCATTGTCTAAACTAAGTGCATGTGGCATCCCAAACCTATTCATGATTTTCTGTTCAACAAACCATGCAGTTGTGTTTGAGGAATAGTTAGTGATGGCTACCAACTCTACCCACTTAGTATAGTAGTCTACTACGATGATGATGTATGCTTTCCCATTGGACATGGATGTGATGGGACCCATGAAGTTGATGCCCCAAATATCAAAGGGTTCTAGTGGCTAGATCCACTGTTGGGGTCCCTCCATTTGTGCAGTCATCCCACCATCTCTCTAACATCGTTCATAGGAGTGGGAAAACCATTGCACATCTCTAAAGAGTGTAGGCCAATAATATCATGAAAGCAGGATCTTAATGGCTATGCATCATCCAGCATAGTGGCCCCCACAAGGGCCCTCAGGAGCATCCTAGAGAATGCATAGTGTATCCACATTAGGGATGCACCATCGAACCAAGCCATCCACACACACCTTGTAAAGGTGTCTATTGATTTCCATGAAGTGCTTGGCATTGTAAAGAAATTATTGCTTCTTTCGATGATCCCACTCTTTTGGTAATTCTTTTGTTGAGAGATAGGTGAGGATGTTGCTGAACCAAATTGATCCTGTGGGCATCTCCTTATCCATTTCTCCAGCAAAGAGGATTTCATTTGGAAATTTATCAGAGAATGGCTCCTCCTCTTCTACACTATCCCATTGTAATCAAGATAAGTGATCAGCAACCACATTCTCAATTCTCTTCCTGTCTACCATAGTAAGGTCAAATTTTTGAAGGATCACAAGCCATCGTATGATATGGGGACTCACCGTTGGTTTGTTCATTAAAAATCAAATGGCACTATGGTCAATATGTACAAACACCTTGAACCCGAGCACATAGTATCCAAGGCAAACACCACTGCCATTAATTCCTTTTCGGTGGTGGTGTAGTTGAGCTAAGCACAAACAATGCTTTGGCTTGCACAATGAATATAATATGGATCTCTTTGGTCATCCAACTATGTAAGCATGGCTCCCAATGCATAAGTAGATGCATCCATCATGATATGAAAAGGTCTAGACCAATTAGGTGCCCATAGAATTGGAGTTTCTATGAGTTTCTATTTGAGTGTTTGGAATGCTGATTCACATTCCCTAGTCCAAAAAAATGGAATATCTTTCTTTGAGTTCTACCAATGGCTTGGCAATCTTCAAGAAATTATTGATGAAGCATTGGTAATAGCCAATGTGGCCAAGGAATGACCGAATATCTTTCATAACACTTGGTTGACTGGTGATTCCTTGGATGATTCTAATTTTTTTAGGATCTACACCAATCCCTACTTGTGAAATGCGGTGCCCCAAAACAATGCCTTCTTGGACCATCAAGTGGCTCTTTTTCTAGTTGAGCTGTAAATTTTTTTCCATGCATATTTTTCAAACTTTCTCAAGGTGATCCAAGGCTTGTTCAAACATTGCTCCATAGGTAGAGAAGTCATTCATGAAGACTTCTACCCCATTTCCAATCTATTGCTAAAAGATACTGAGGACAAGGCGTTGGAAGGTTGCAGGCACATTCAATAAGCTAAAAGGAATCTTCTTATATGCAAAAGTCTCCTAGGGACTTGTAAATGTTGTCTTGGCCTAGTCTTTAGGTGCAATTTGGATTTGGTTATAGCCACTATAACCATCCAAGAAGTAGTAGCAATGCCCTGCAATGGTATGCAACACTTGATCCACAAATGGAAGTGGGAAGTGATCCTTGAAGGTCACCATGTTTAGTAGTTAGAAATCTATATAGACCCTCCATTTTCCATTCTTCTTTGGCACAACAATGAGTGGGTTGACCCATTTGCTATTTGAAATGGAATAGATGAGCCCTGCTTTCAACAATTTTTGAATTTCATCCTTAACAACTTACTTTAGTTTGGGGTTCAACCATCTTTGTGGTTGTCATAGTGGCTTCATGGAGGAGTCGATATAGATTTGATGTTGGCATACCCTAGGGTCAACTCCCATCAATTCATGATATGACCATGAAAAAGCATCCATCCATTTGTTTACCATCTTTAGCAGTTTCTTCTTCTATTTAGGAGCAAGAGTGGCATTGATAATTATTAGCTTGCCATTTTTCAAGAATGCATATTCTAGATTGGCTGGTAAGGTTTTCAATTCCAAGGGCTCTTGTCTAAATCTTTCAGGGATTTATAGCTTTCCCCAATCATCACTATCATCAATAGTGAAGACCTATTGATGGACCTTTTCCAATTCATCCATGCTTTCCATATATGCACATACAAGGCCCTTCAATGGTTCCATGCATAAAGTGCTACTATCAGAGTCAGCAGTTAGCCACTAGGTGCCTTCTTGGTTAGTGGCTACTATGTACAAGCATCATTGAACTTGTGATTCTTCAGTACACCAAATGCATATTTGAATAGATGCCTGCTTAGTGGACCAACGTTGCTACACACAATTGCACCCTGAGTCACTATACACAATACATGGAACACACTTCTTCTTGATCTTTCTGAAAGGGATTTTCTTTGAAATTTCAAGGGAAAGATATTAGAGTCCTAATCGTGCATCCACTGTGATAAGTCAAGCTCTTCCCATTATGATTGGAAAATTCCCCTTGCAATTCTCAACATGAATGATTAAGAAATTAGCAGGATAAGACCACACACAAATGATGATCAAAATATTTTCTACAAATCCTAAGGGAATAGTAATGGATTGGTCTGCCAGCTTGAGCTGAATGTTACTTTTCTTCAATGGGGATAGGTTCCAAGTCTTGTACATGTCATGTGAAATCAAGTTGACACCTAACCTCAAATCCAAAAAAGCATTGCATGGCTCATTTCCTACCACTTAAAGGTAGATATGGGGACTCCTAGAATCATTCAATTTCTGAGGAAGATGGCCTACCTTTATCTAGTCCATCACAACATGTGTTAGCATGATGGTTTGTACCTTGGAAGGTGTTTAGCTTGAAGATTGCTCAAAGGGTTGAATGGTGGAGGTGATTGGAGGTTTAGTGGCACTAGCCACAAGTGAATGTGAGGGTATGTTTGGGTTATTGTGCCAAAAAAAGGATGTTTCCATGGTTTCAATTCCAATCCACTGGACTAAAAAATTGGTTGTAAGTTGACAACCCTTATGGAACTATGTTGTTATGGCTGTGGTATTTCTTCCTGCATAGGTGGAGTAGGAGGTAGCTAAGTTGGGGGCTAATGAGTAGGTATGGTAGGAGAAGGTGATGGAGGATAGTAGAGATGTGGGTTCTCCCCCCTAGGTGATGAAGAATGTGTTCAAAAGTATTCTAGGGGGTAGTAATTATTTTGAAAAGTCGTTTGACTAGAAGAGTCATATGGGAAGACTGGTTGCTGAATGTAGTACACATAAGGATCTAGCTGTCAGTAACGGTACTGCTGCCTTGGAGGTGGCATCCCCCATGATTGTGGATGTTTCCATTGCTAGTAATATTCATAAGGTTGTGGCAGTGCTCCACTTGGATAATATCTTTGTTGCTGGTGGAACTCCCTGGGATTGCCTTGTGGATAAGGCAATCTTCAAGGTGTTTGCCTTTTTTCCAAATGAGGATTCAATGCATACATCCTAGACTCTTGTAAATGTAACATCATAGAACAACATCCCTTAGGATGTTTGTATTGGCATATGTTACACCCATCATCCTCCTCTGTGTTAGAGTTTGCAACCTATTCTACTATGGCAACTTTACCCTTACCTTTATGGTAGACATGTTTAACTTCTCTTCTCCTACGCCAATCATGATCATTACTTTGTTCTTTGGATTCCTCTACGATTTTCAGAATAATTAAAATTTTTCATCCAAAGAATCCCACATCTTATCAACCTTGGTTGAGATTTCAAAAGAAAATTTTTGTATGGGCAAGGTTTTTTTATTCACTGTTGCATCCAGTGGTGATTCTTCCTCATCTTCACAAAATCAGACTTCCCTCTTTCGAATGGAAGGGTCCCAATTATATTCTTTTGCACTTTCCTTGTTCCTTAGTTCCCCTTCCTCTTTAGCCACTTGCTCAATTAAGTACTACAATTGATCAACTCTTAATTCTAATAGTCATCCTTGAGCATAAATGCCAAGGGTCTTTCTTGTTTCAAAATGGAGCCCATCTATGATATGGTAGAGTTGTTCCCATTGAGAGTAGCCATGACCAAGGCATCAATGTAACATTGAGTAATATCTACTCATGGTTGCATCCAAGGATTCGTGGCCACCTTGTTTCCACCCCTATATTTTTTGTCTCAAATTAGACACTTTGGAGTATGTTTGGTATTTTTCATTGAAAATTTCTAGCATCATACTCCATCATCTGATTGATTCTGGTTCCAAGAAATGGTACAAAATTTTCTCTTCCTTGATGAGAGTGCAAGGGAATAGCTTGATTTTTTGCTAATCATTATCTATGTTCTGCAAGGTGCAGGCATCATGAAATGCTTGCAAGTGAGTTTGTGGATCATAATTATATCCCCCTCCAAATTTGGGGATGTTGTTCATCTCAAGGTGCTTGATCTGACTATCTTTCAAGGGCCTACTGGGTATTTGAACTGCCTCAACTATGTTAAGCATGCTTCGAGTAGCGAGTAGTGGTTCATCCGAGTCATAGTCCTATTGATGGCCATGACGTCTATGACAATTTCGATTACCTCTTCTTTCTTGATGATGAGACTCACGTGATTGATCATGCTTTTCCTCACATCATCCCCATCGGTCCTTACGATCTTGTCAATCTTTTTGATTTCCATCATCCCGATCCTTCCTACTACAATTTCAATTGGATTCAAAGCCTGGTGAAGATAAAGTGGAATGAGAGGATGGAGAAGAGGGAGGAGAACTAACACCGCCCCAGTGTCAATCTCCTCCTTTGCTCTAATGACAACCCCGATCCTCATGTCCACCCTTCCCTTTACCATGATCTTTCTTACATGATCCCCCATCATCCTGGGCCCTTCGATCACTTGATGGTTCACATTGAATGATGGATTGAATGATTTGATGCATTGGAGGAGGTTTGGCTGAATGGGAATCATGAAAAACAAGTTCCTCATCATCATGCGGGTCCTACAAGAATGAAGGGTTACTGAATTGTTTCCCCTTTATCAGTTCATGGCGTTCTGCCTATTGCTGATCCCGTACACA
This sequence comes from Gnetum montanum, assembly GCA_015680685.1. Taxonomy (NCBI): domain Eukaryota; kingdom Viridiplantae; phylum Streptophyta; class Gnetopsida; order Gnetales; family Gnetaceae; genus Gnetum; species Gnetum montanum. The sequence continues at coordinate 224,829 of MNCI01010443.1, forward strand.
TTGTTCCTTAGTTGGACGATAGTCTCGATAGTCATGATCCTCCATTATGTATTCCACACTGTGGTCCTGAATGCCCAGTCTAGTAAGATTTTAATGTAGCATTCTAGGAACCGATCGATCAAGAGTTAATGTGATGTTACACACCATGTCTAGCCATCACCGATGCTCATTCTAATGTAGGATAAAGGTGAAGTTGGGGATATACTCGTTTGGATGCATGTATACCACCTGACATTCCTACGACACTAGTGGGATAGATCCATCTCACCTGTGAGAAGAAGACATTCTTGATGTTAGATAACAACTAAACTGGTGTGCCTTATTCTTTACTTAAACTTCCTAGCATGCTTAGATTTCACTATCTTAGGTCTGTTCCAATCAAGTGAATGATGATCTTGCTAAGACTAGATAGAACATGTAAAACTAATAGTCCCCCAACAATAGTGCCAATGATGAGTGGTGAGGTACCCCTACTCCCAACCATAAAAATCACAAGCATTTACACATGACTTGGTTGAATTCCACAAACTACAAGCACTTACATACAACAAACTCTAGCCAACAAAGCCTTAGTTAGAATGGTTGTTGTCTTCCCAACCTCACTTGTGATATTTTGAAGTGATGGTTGAGTGAGATTGAGCCAAATGATTTTTATTGATTTTCTTTTTATCTTTTAAAGTCTAATTATTTAAATGTAGGAAATGGAAAGTTGTCTAATTTTGTAACTATTTTACTTTGTTACTTAACTCCCTAGCATAAGCAACCAATCCCATCTTTTGTGCACATCCTAAGTATACCCTAACCACTGTTGGGTTACCAGACGTTAAGCATCACTGGGTTACCAAGTGTTTGATATATGTTTGAGATGGTTGTTCCTATGATTCTTCTAAAACATGAAAAGGACAATAACAGTAAATTCATAACAATAAAAGCTTCTATAATTATTAAAGCATTGAAATATTAAACTATTTAAATGCTTAAGTGATTAAATCCAAATGCTGCAAGGAATGCTCAAAAAGCTCATATTTATTATTGGTCACGCCAATGGGCTCAGGTACATTAGCGCTTGAATAAAGAGCCAGATACCTTTCTCACAACTGCTATGGGCACTTGGAAAAATATTCTAACTCTTACAAGAACAAACTGCAAGGGTTTCATTATAACTACTCAAAAGATTCCATCAATGCAGTGGGTGCATGCATATTTATAGCTAGAGATAGACTCTGCGTTAATAGGGTCATGTCAATGCATGGATAGATACGTCGACAAGGTCACGTCACCATGGCCACGTCAACATGGCCACGTCAACGAGGCTCCATTAACATGGCCCAGTCAATGTATCAACTAACACTTCATCATCTGTGATATTTTTATTATGCTAATAATGCTTTTATTGAATTTATTAAGATAATTTAGATAAACATCTAAGTGCTTTTTACAAAGGCTAATTTCACCTTTGACTAGATGTTTTGTCTAAATTTGATAAGTAATTCTAATAGGTCACATGTTTTTTGATTTTCTTCATGCAAGGTCTTTTTGAGGCATGTTCTCATCATAGTGGAGCTGGTTGGTATCTTCTGCTACATTGGTCATTCCAAGGCCAACACCCCATCACATGACATGCCTTTTAGGAAGCTCTCAATGTGGTTCTACCCTGGGACAAGGGACTTCCTTGCCAACCTTCTTTGGAACTTTACCATCATGCTATGGTGATACATTTTTGCAGATGTAGCTAGGATTATTTTGGAGATGTTGTTACCTTGGGCATCTACCTTGATTGTTAGATTCATTACTAACAAACTACCTTCTAAGACAGTAGGGGGATCAACAGATGCCATAAGCCCACATTAGTTTATGGAGATCTAAATGATGTTAGAGTATAGTCAATATAATGTTGATAATACCTTGATGAAGGTGTATAGAGCTCATACATTATTCCAAAACCCACCTGGCATCATGTATCGTCTAAAGGGTAAGTATGATTATTATAATGCTTTTTTGCTTCTAGCTTAACTACCTTTCCTAACTTCATTAGTTTTATAACTTGTAGGTACAAGTTCAATGATTAGGGTTTGGTCATCAATGATCAAATCTTGGCAGTGGCTCAAACTGCTTTGGATGAATTCACCAAGAGTCCTCAAATTAGAAATATTTTGTATCAATAGTTAAGAGAGGGCTTTGATACATATGTCACCAGGTTTAACCATGTATATAAGAAGTGTAAGGATGATGGGATAATGTATAAATGGTGGGTAGATTTTGATAACTCCATGGATTATAACCTTGAAATTGGGACCTCCAAACCAAAGAAGAAAAGGAAAGGTAAACATAAAGATTATAGGTTTTAGTGTTTCATGGCTTTACGTATTCTACTACTTCACCTGGTTATTAAAATTTCTCATGTTGATGCTAAACTTTTTTATTGTTGCTTTGCAGGACCTTCCACCTTAGCTAATGTCACTATACCACTTTTAGGTTTATGTCATTAGGATACCCTCGTCCTAAAGTTTAGTGAGGTGACATCAGCATAGGAGTGGCTAAAGGGATAGGTGCTTAGGTACATTCAAGCAAACATCTAGCATGTAGGGTTACTTGATGTATTCATGACTCTCTTTTTTTCTCCTTATGGAATGGTGGTTGTCTTATGGAAGCACTCTTGTTTCTCAAGTGGGTGGATTAGTCATAGAGTGGTGATGCAAAATCATTGAAAGTGGTTGGTTTTAGTCTAGACTGAGGATGGATCTTCCCAAGTCATTTTAAATACAAATTCCATAGTGGAATTCTTATGAGCTCAATTCAGAACTCCATTCCACCTTCTCTATCATCCATCCATGCTACCATAACTCACCTCACTACCATGTTCTATGTCATGCTCTATGTCTTGGTCTGATGCGTTTGGATTCTTGAGTAGATTCTTTTTGGTTGGTCTTTAACTTTTCATAATCATTAAATTGACTGTCAAGCCCATGGACTCTTCAGTTAAGGTTATGCAAGGGAAACAAGGGCATGAACTTACTATGGGGAGGACCCACTTGCATAGCTCTTGATTTGGTTAGTTAAGGTCCCTTACCTTTGACATTGCCACAATCCTATCTTTCACATATTCCATTGGGTATTCCGCTTAGTACTCCTTAACCTTTTATCTCATTCATCCTATGAATTAATTTTCCTCCATTTTTCCAAATTTATGAGCTTCAACATCCTCTTCTAATGTTTTCATACTATTCTTGGCCTTTTGAGCTTTCATTTGAGCCTAATTTCATTAAAAAATTCCTTGTATTTTACATGTTTGACCAAAGTTAATGGTGGTCCACAACTGTGTCTACAAGGCCTCATCGACATAGAAAACTACATCAACAAGGCCCCATCAATGAGGCCTCATCAATGTAGTGCTTACATCCTATATATATAGTTGAGCACTTAAGAATTTTTGACATTTGCCTCATAACACACGAGGAGTTTTTGCAATTTTTCAAAGCCCAACACCTTCTAGAGCACATAACTTTGCAACTATTTGTCCAAATTACTACTTTTTTAATCCTAAAATTACTTAAGGTAAGATCTTTACCGTGGAGGATGTAAACCTTAAGGTTTTCAATGAAAAGTTTTGAAAATTTTTCTAACTTCCCCAAGGATTAATATCCATAACAACATATAAACATCAACGTTTTCAATAGTTGACCCTTCCAACAACCTCTGGGATGATTTATTAATGATAACACATAAATAGATAATAATTGAAATAATTAAATTAGCCATAATCACAACTTAGCCAAAGTGTAACCATCAGATAAAGGTATCCCAATTTCTTTAAGGTTACACAATGATTGCTAATCCATGGTCTTATTGTGATTACAGATGGCACCAAAATAGAATTTCCTATAAGAAGGAGAACCCTCTCAACCATGGGATAAGTAGCCTAGAGCTGGAAGGGGCCAACAAGAATGAGCCTAAGAACCACCAAAAGAAATTCATGTAATGGGACCTCTTCGTGAGGAGTTCGAAGTAGTATTCATCTGACAAATTCCAAAAGAAGAAGTGCCTATTGACCAATCACAGTGAAGAGAAGTGCCTAAACCTACACCAAGGCTTGAGGTCACTTTGACTCAAGCCTGTCTAGACATCATTAGGTCCTGAGAGACCCAATGATCAATCCTTTAAGAGATCAACTTTGGACCATTCCTTGAGAAAGCTCTAGTAGATGTTAAGACTTAGCTACAAACCTCTTCCATGTGGCCAATAATCACATCTAGTGGGGAATGGTACATAGGAGAGACATATCTCTTTTGGAGTAATTGAAGGCTAGGGTTCGTTGTCAAAATCAAGGACATTCAAGTGTCCTAATTTGCAAAAAGCTATCACATAGGTACTGGGGTTGCCTAACACCAAAACATAGTTGGTTGAACTATCCATGAAAAGTAATCTTGAGGCCAAGAGGAACTAGACCTAGTGATGCTACAAGGTTGACTATAAGGAGTACAGTGTGCTCACACTTGTAGAGAAAATTTATTTCAAGTTTGTGGCTTATCACCTCAATCCAATAGTGAGACCACACAAGGTAACCACCTTCTCTACCCAAGCATGCACCACTCTAAGAAAAAAAAATTTCATCAACCTTACACAACTAATCTACTTAGAGATTGAAAAACACTTTAAAAAATGAACATGGAAGGAAAACATTGCCCTTTTCATACCTCGTCCAACAACTTTGCAGAAGGACAGGCATCATCTGCTACTCCAATGATACAATTAGGCATGCTCCTTTGGCCTCATGGTCTAAGATAAGATGTCAACAATAACCAAAGAAGAGAAGTAGCTTCCTCCACCACCCACTCAGGAAACAATGCCAAAGGCCCACACAACCATTGAGGATATGCAAAAAATCCAAGAATAGTTCTTGAGTGAATAAGAGCAATGTGCAAGAGATAGTGGGGCAGATCCATCTATGTACCAATTGACAATGAGTCACCTTAATGAGGTGGCCTAAACAGTTAGCTATATGAAGAGGGGTGGACTAATCTTCTCTACCCAATGAATGTAGCTACTAGCGAGGTCAGATCCTAGCACTTAGGAGGTGACGGTGTCTTAATCTCAACACCATTTATTTCTAGAAATTTCTGGGAATACTACCACTTTCTTAGTGCATTTGGAGGCAAAGAGGCAATTGTCTTGGTGATGTAGCACCAAGGATAGGAAATAGTGGCTGAAGTTGTTGCTAATCATGTTGCTAAAGCACTAAATGCACCCACAACACCAGACGTATCTACAATTCAAGATGTATAGACATTCACATGCATGGTTAGCAAGAAGTTGAATGTAGCCTAGCATCAAGAATTGCTAGAATGACTGGTGGGAACTAGGTAACGGACTCTAGATATCTTTTATTTTCAAAAAGACATCATTGCAACCTAGTTGGAGCTGCTGAATGCAAGGGGAAGATGCATTATTTTGAAGGGGCAACTCAAAATGGCCTAGGAACAAAATTCGCACTTTGCTATAAAGGTTGTTGAACTACGTGTCCAACTTGTAGATCCTATGATCCTTAACCTAGCAATAACAAGAGATGAAGCTTTCAAACAACTTTAAGAACAATTCTAGAAGGCTAAGGAGTAGACAGTAATGGCCATCTTCAACCAGTCCATAGCTAAAGCAAAAATGTATTCAATTTAGAAAGACTTGGCACAAATGCACTAGGAGAACGAGACCCTGACCACACCAAATTATCATTTGCGAAATGTTGATGCTTAGAAGGATCAAATGCAGGAATTTATTCATCAACAACAAGAGCAGCTTGCTTGGGTGAACACAACATTGAGGAGATTGACCACAAAAAAATCAAAAATTGTCAATGGAGGAAGTGCATGTCTTACGCCAGAAGTCTAGCATCGAGATCACCACCTAGAAAAATGAGGTCCTCAAGCTTGAAAAAGTGAAGAATCACTACAGAGTCCAGGTTGGCTTGTAGAAGGAAGTTAATGAAAAACACATTCAGATGGTGAAGGCAAAAATGAATGAAGCCTTCCAACAACTTCAACAAGGAAGAGAAGTCTGGCAACCCATCGTTGATGGGATTGACACCTACCACAAAGCAGAGATCTACTTGAAGGAGTTGCAAATTGAAGAAATGATAGAATATATGGAGTTGGAAAATCTCAGTTATGCAAACCTAGTACTGTTGATTGTCGAATGACCATGGTCAGAGTTAGAAAAGCAAGTGGTAGTTCATATCTATTATACGAGTCAAAGTTCATGCACCACAAAGATGTCAAGCAAAAGCTTGAGACTGAAAATGCTAAACTCAAAGTTCTCAAAGCATAATTTAGAAGTTAATGATCAATCATTGAGAACCTAGCCAAATAGATGGATAATTACCAAGAGCTAAAAGACATAGTTAAGACATTTAACATTGAACAAAAAAGTGTTTTTTGCCTAGTTTGTCAATGTAAAGAAGTTGTTTCTAGCAATCCTGTGTCCTTGGGATGTGCCTATTTTGATCCACATTGGCAAAGATGCATGGGCAGTGAATGATCCCATAAGTAATGAGGAGAAAATGAAAGCACTGCTAGATATTTTTCACCTTCTGCTTAAAGTTGTAGTAGTAGTAGTAGGACATTCATAGCCACCTCAATTGCCACCTATGTGTGAAGCCAGTGAAGGTTCCTCAGAGCCTCAAAAGCCACCACCGTTTGGAACTATTTAATCTTCTCCATCCAACTTCATGCCATCAAGGAACATGCTATCTAATTTTGAAGAGTTGCGTCTAGTGTTTAATTTTGTGTCCTGAACACTATCATTTTTTTCTAATGTGTTGATCTGTACACTCGGGCACTCCATTTTTTGTCAACTTAGTTAGTTTATTTTGTTTGCAAAATGTTAGTCAATAATCCCATACCTTCCCAATTTTGTAAAAGAACTCAAGGATGAGTTTTCATTCAGTCGTGGGAGTATGATGAATTGTAGTTCGGTTGGTTACATCGACGAGCCCTTGTAGACATGACCTCGTTGATTGGGCCTCTTCAATGCATTGTATCATGCATCAATGAGACCCTGTTGACACAGTGTCTATTTTTGACTATAAATATGCATCTACCAGCCACATTAATGGTATAAGAGATTATAGTTGCAGCAAAGCTCTTACAGTTTTTTCATTTGAAAGTTAGAATTTTCCTCTCAAGTGCCTGCAGCAGGAGTCATTGAGTGTACAAATCTTTATTTGAACATTGTTGTACCTGAGCATGACAGTGTATGCAGTAATAAAAACAAGCTTTCTAATAAACCTTGCAACATTCTGGATAGATTAAATATTTTATTTATGCATTTAATGTTTTCAGTGATTAAGTTAATGAAGCCATTAAGTACGATAAATTAAACACATAAGTATGACCACTTCGAGTGTAGCACATATTCGCTTAGTAATCCTAGCAACGTTATTGCTTGGTATGCCTAGTAGCATAGTGCTTGGTTGCCTAGCAGTGGATATGTGAATTCAGGACATGTACAAAAAGTGGGATCGGTTGCTTATGTTAAGATTAGTTAGATGCTAGTTACTTAGTTAATTTAAATTAGTTAATCCAATTACTTTTATCTTTCTTTGAATACCAAAACCATAAAACACAAACTGATAAAAATTAGATGCCTCAATTACACTTAACCATGCCAGTGTATATCACAAGTGTAATTGGGAAGACAATGATTGACCTTTAGGTAAGATTCACTTCTGAGAAGACTAGTGCACCAAAAATGATAAAGTCCACAGAATTCAACAAGATCGCGTGTGAATGTTTTGTGATTCATATGGTTGGGTGCAGGGGTACCTTGCTGCTCATCAATGAGTAACTCATGACTCATAAGCCAGGTTTGAAATTTATATACTTTAAAAAGGTCAAAAGGGTGAAAAGCATAGTTATTAGAAATGAGAAACTGAGCAACGTGATGGCAATTGAAACATGATGGAAAATAGCCAAAGAAAAGGTTGCAGGAAAGAAATGGCATAAATAATCAAAGCAATAATCTAGAAGAATTTGAATATTTCCTTGTCAAAAATAAAACAAACGTGATACATGGGAAGAGAACTACCAATATAACTCATATATTATGAAAGAAATTACAATTTATGGCCAAAGATCCTTAATTTAAATGTATTTCATTTAATAACTATGGAAAAACCTTTCAATTTTATATTAAATGCCATGAACAATAACCACCTAAAGCAACAGGCATTTTGAAATGGGTTTCATTGCGGAAATGGAAAATGCAAAACATTGGCAATATATTGCATTTCTTGCAACTAGGGTGAAAAGTGAAATTTCAACGAGTTCTTTTCACGATTTCCCAAGTTTGCTGAATTCCTAGTCTAAGTTTATTCTATCCAAAATAAGTAACTAGCAAAGTTGGTGTCTCATAATAGTGCATGTCACTACCCATTTGAGATGGCCTTTAATGTTACAACAAAAAATTTTTATGATTTATTTTGATGCCCCCATTGATGCTTGGTCAATCTGTAGAGTTGATCTTTAATTTTTTATGAACATGTAATATCTATCTAACATATCCTATGAGTCTTTGGACTTAATAAAGCTTCATTTCATTTCATAACTGAAAATCACTATTCAATGTATTATTACTAACTTGGTTTGTAGTAAAAAGATAAAAATTATAAAAAATAAGTAAAAATTCACCTATTTTCTTATTTACATTTTATTTATTTTAAGGTTAAATGAAGCTTTTGAAAATAACAAAGTATCATGCTGAAATTTTTTTAAATTGTTTTAGCTTTTTTACTACACTTCACTTATTTAAGTTAAGACTATTTTACCCCAAAATCATGCAAAAACTCCTTAAAAAGGTATCGAATTCCAATGCTGAATTCACCATTTTGGTAACGGCACATAATTTCTAGCATCTATAGATTCTTGAGTGAGTGAATCCTGCCTGATGAAATTCATCACTCCTTCCCATTGGATGCACATTCATTCAAAATCTGTAGCAGTGCAGAACGTGGCCAAGTTTCAGCAGCAGCAATGTATTTAGTCATAAGAACGATCCATTCCCGGATGCCGTCGCACATAACAATCATGCTGTGCATGAGTTGTGGAACATGGCGTTTCTTTGTTAAAGAAGTTTCTTTGATCTTGCAGTAAACATCACCTCTGGGTGATCTGCTTATCTCTTCTAATTCTTCTAGTGTCTCCAGTAAAGATGGTCTGCTTATCTCCTCTAATTCTTCTAGTGTCTCCAGTAAAGATGGTTACACTCCTTTTCTGTTGGCAAACCTGCTGCTGCATGGTTTCGTAAGATGATATCCTATATGCCGGAGATTCGCGATTCCCTATGAATTTTGACGAACTGTTGGCGTCGGATTCGGGAGCCCGTACAGAAGCGTATTAAATTCGCAGTGGGTACCTATTTCATAATTTTCAATGAAATTTTGTCTGGATTTGAAAATATACATTGATATGGTCGCCTTGCCTTGCCTTGCCTCGTCTTGCCTCGTATTGTTATTGCCTTTTTAGTTCTTGCGATGTCTGCATTTTGCATTAAAATCTTACATATCTTCTCCTGTTCTGAATCATACCAAAAATTTCATTTCATTGTTAAGTGGCAACCAAGCAATCAAGATTCATGGCATCGGCAAACGGACCACAGGGAGTACGAATAAATAAACAAACACACGGAAATCACGAAAGGGCTACTATGGTAAGCGATGGCCGAAGTGGCAAGTACGGGTCATACGGAAAGTTTTGGACGGGGCGTGCGAGCAAAACATTGCATTTGGCTTTGGGAGCGTCAAAGGTTCCGCGATGACTCTCACATTCTCGCGTGTTTATTGTTCATTGCTGGTTTTTGCTCTTTTTTCTCATATCTCTGCTTAAAAAAGAAAAAACAAAACAGGGTCGTCGTCATGGGTCATGAGTCATGAACATCATTGACGGATGGATGCTTGTTCAACTTTTTTAAAAATCTGTTTTCTTATAAAGCAACGAAGCCCACCAGCACATCACATGGACAATGGCCATATGCAAGCTCATGGTGCTCTGTTTTTACTTTCCCCTTCATCATGACTAGTGCCGATTTTCCAGTGTCTGAAAGGTTTTCGATCATTATAGGTGAGATGAGCTACTGGGCTGTGCCTAGTTTAGTTAAGTTGTGTATTCTTATAATACGGTCATCTTCAACGTGGCCCTACTCACAGGTAATCCCTAGGGTGCTACTCACAGGTAGTCCTTGAACAAAAGTATTAGCAGACCTGATTTGTTATAAATTTGGTTGAGGCTTGAGGTTTAATTTCATTTTTGGAAATATTGGATTGAGTAACAAAAGGATTTCATTTTATTGCTGTCATTTTGGTTGTTGCAGAAATTATATGTTTGGCCAGATTATGGCTCTGTACTTTTTAAATGGATTCACCGCCCTCCATACCTTTGCAAATTTTCTTGCTTCAATTTAGTGGTGATATTGCACTCTTCTGTGCAATTTTTAAACATTAACAATATTTTGGATTTACATTGTACTTTTTCTATGTTTTACAATGTATTTTTATGATATATGGGATTTAATTTTTTTAAAAAACTAATATATTTAAATTTTCTCTGTCACGTCCCAGCTACGAACCCGTACCCACTTTTTCTTGAGGCACACGTACCCAAACATGTTCAGAATCCACGAATCAGATTCCTTTGATGCGTAGATGATATCATTACGGAGTTATAAATGCAGTCTTCGTTCAGCACCTTGGCTCAGTCTTTGAGTCTTTACAGGTGGAGTGGTCACCACAATCCTTTTCTGGCCACTTTTATGCCTTTCCATGAGGTCGCTTAATCTCCAGGGATACTCCACCATTCTCAAGTTGAAGAAGGTCTGTGACTGCAGTGATGCAGCTGAGACGATGAGGGCAGCTGAGAATGCAGCCAGACGATGGAAAAATTTTGGCCATGAAGGCAGGCTTCACTGAGAAAATCAGCTTTATGTTTTTCTCAGTGGAAGCCTGCTTTCTTGGCCAAAGTTGGCCAAAATTTTCCTCGCCTAGGCACATTCATGACCGAATTTCTCATCCATGGCAGTTTCAATAGACCTTCATCACTTACGCCCTCGTACTCACTGCGATGATTTTGGTTAATGGATGGTGCAGTGGTTCCATCACAAGTCCATTTTCTGACACTCTAAAGAATCCAAATTAGATACTTCCCTTGTTGAAGGTTACTCATCATCGTTCGAAGTCCCAGATGTCATGCTGTTTTTTCGACACCTCCAAGATCTGGACAATCCGCAGTTGCCCACTTGCCCATTTCTACCGGCTGGACTACTTCTTTCATTGCCTGCAGAACTCTCCTAAAAAATTATGGAGCAGAGGCTGACTTGCTCACTATGATTTGAAGCCACCGATAAGAATACAAGTCATACATAACAGTCAGTGATGACAGCGTAAGGAGTACTAGTGAGTTGATCTTTATCCGAAGGTGAAGTGACCTATTGCATCCAGTTAAGACGGCCCAGCTTTTAGCTAAAGTTTAAAAGTGAATTATTCGTTTAAGTTCAGGGTACAGCTTCTTTTCTGTTGCGTTGATGGACATAGGATTCGTTGCCAGGTAAGCCTTGGATTGTGAAAAAAAATCTTACTCGGCAAAAAGGAAAAGCATTTTCATACGTTACAGCTTTTTATACGTTACAGCTTTTTCTTTCCAATCGGCAAAAAAGGTAAGCCAACCAGAGCAATTATTCAAACTCTGATTCTTGTGGTATAGTTGTCACTTCATACTATTTGTGTGAAATTTTCACGTCATTTTCTACATGGTCATGCTTTCAACTATATATTGACATCATGTACTTTGCTTTCAACTATATATTGACATCATGTACTTTGGACCATATATCAAGCAACCTAGGGTCATAATTTCAAACCTTATAAACAATTTTACTAAAACAAGCTGATTTAAGTAAGAATATAAGCAAGCACTTCAATTTTAAAATCTTGGGATAGGATCTAAGCATAAAACTTTTAAATAATATTTATGAAAATTTAAGTAAAATTTAGATATTTAATATAACATAAGGAGGATCTTTGTCAAACATCACCACATTGGAAACTAACATATAAACAAATTAAATTAAAAAGCCTATTTGAAAACACCATTCATGAAAAAGGTCACATAAAAACAATAAGAGGAAACAAAGGAAATGCTCTCAATTTTAATTTTTCTAGAAATGAAAATGAAAATCTTATGCAAAGATAAAGGTAACATAGCTAAAGAATACATATTGAATCACTAAAAAATGAATGATCATTTTTGTTTTGAACCTAAGAATGATAATCCTAGTCATAATATTATGAAATTTCAAGCCTAAGGTGGCAAACTCAAATTCAGGGATATGACAATTACTTAAAGATTGCAAAATTTAGGTAGATGAAGACATTATCAAAAGAATTTTAAAAAACGAGTGAAAAAAAGAGAGCAAAAGTTTTTCTAGCATTTTTTAATAGGAAAAGGTAATGCGGTAATCATAAAATTGAAGTTAAATTCTTTTTACATACATCTACTTTGACTCTCTTAGATTAATTAGTTATAGTAATTTAAAATTCTTTTTATAGGATTTTTTTAATCCATAACTGATTATTGCTAATAGAATTAAACCTATGACCTAGGGATTTCTACTAAGTAATTATTAAAACAAAAGTACTTGATAAACTTTATAAAAATCCTACAAAAACTTATGCACAGTAAACTTTTAAATATTGGTGTAGATAAAGTTGAAGCTTTATATAATATATTTTTATTAAATTTTTTGATATTTTCAGTCTTTCTGAAAATTGGGAGCATAAGAATTTCTTATACTTACATTACCAAGCCTTATTCATTTATATTTTTTTGGGATGTGACAATACATAATTTGTAAGCCAAAATCAAGTGAAAATTTTAGATATAAAAATACCCAATTTGTATAGTTGAAAATGATGCATGTCCTCTATAGTATTTTGTTATTTGTCTACACATAGTGGTAAAAGGTAGAATATATGATTCAAGGGACTTATTATAAGATATCTGCTAAGAAAAGAAGTAAGAATATTACAAAGATTACTAGAAGGTACTAGCTACATGAATTCATGATAATTGTACAAACAATCAAGTTAAAGATTATTATATATTATGAAGTAACTTGAAAGGCATGATTATAAAAAAATTCATAATACCTTATAGAAATATTGGGATGTTATCCTAGTGGTAAGACTCTTGATTTGGAAGCTCCGATTCATTGGTTGGATTTTGGTAAGTAAGAAAATAGAAGTTCTTTGTCCTCAATGTTTTTTGTACACATTGTGCAAATATGTTTTTCTCTAGGTAAATTGATCTAATCTACAATATCCTTAATGTTTTGTTTTCATAGTGTACAAATATGCTCTTCTCTTAGTAAATTAATCCAAATGTTAGTCTCAATAAAGAGATGATGAGAGTTCATTCTTGCTCTATTAATTTGATTTCTTATATGAATAAGAATAGATACTTTTGAGTACTAGATAACAAACCTCCTCTAATGAAATGTAAATAAAGATACTTCTTTCTTGATGTGTTCAACTAATGTTTAGCTAAGAATTTTTCTTTTACAATCTTTTGCAAGAGTCTTTTGTTTAAACAAAGATCCTCCATTACAATATTCTTTGACTAAAGCCATACTTTTTTCTTGATGCAACCATCTATTTTCTTATGTAGCATTCATTGTTTCCTCAGAAAAATTAACTTTCTCCATGTGACTTAACTTATAAGTATAAGAAATATATTAACAAAGTGCTTTAACTTCAAGAGGAAGCAAATAAATTAACAAGTCTTTCATAATTGATGAATCACATTTTTTCATCTACTTTGAGCCTCAATGTGATGTCAGATATCCAATGTTGTGGGGTATACAACAGCTTATAAATATAGTGCTTGGGCTCACAATTTGGCATTAGTTTTTCATTAGTTTTTGTCATAGTTAATGAAGCTCTTGTACTTTGTTTCATCAAGAGTTAGAATATTTTCTAAGTGTGTGTAGATATTTGTTCAAACACTGATGTACCTGAGTGCAATAGTGTGATGAGAATAAAAATGAACCCTTTTGATAATCCTTGCAGCACTGAGAATAGATTAATGTTTCTTTTAATGCACTTTACCTAAATGCACTTACTTTAATGCATTTAAATTAAGTAATTAATTTCTAGTTGTTAATGAACACAAACATGACCACTTTGACATCCATATAGTGTTTGGTAACCCATTAATGGTTAATGTTTGGTAGCCCAGCAATGTTATATGTGTTTAGGAAAGTGGGACTGGTACTTGTGTTAGGCTAGCTAGGCAGTAAATGAATTAGATCTTAAATTACTCTACCTTTCTTTCTTGTTGTAGGAGACTAAACTTATAAAACATAAAATGAGAATAATCATGTACCTCAATTACACTTAAACCATAGGTCTACAAAATTCGACCGGATCATGCGTAAACACCTTAGTGATTTGTATGGTTGGGCCTAGGGGTACCTTGCTACTCATCAATAATATTTTAAACCTAAAATTGAAAATGATAGATGGCTTAAGTGATTAATTCATTCATTGGTTACATATAAACTTGCTAATTTAAAATACACATAGGAAATTATTATTATTCTTATCTAATTCTTCAAATATATCATGTTGGGTATATGTTTGGAAGTGTACTAATAGTCAAATTATTTTGATACCTTACATCTAACCTAAAATTTATTATTCATAAGATAATAAATAAGATTTTAAAAATTTCATGTTCTATATTACTACTTTGAAATATCTTACAATGATTTAAAATAAGACATTATTCATGCTTTTCTAAAGAAAATATGGTCATTCATCATCAGCATCCTAGCATTATATCAACAAATGGGGTTAGCTATAGAAGTACTTTTTCACCATTTACTTCTATGAAGAGGTAGATCTTTATTTATTTGTAATTATTTTAAATAATCTTTATTCATTTTTTCCTAATATACTTTTTAGTCTTCCTTTCGATGGCTTTCCTAGAATAATAATATAGCCATATTTTTTTTATAGGGCTTCTTATCTAATTTTCTATGCACATGTCTAAATAATCTAAGCCATCATTCATTTGAATTATTTGAAATAGAAGCTACTCCAAGTATTCATTTAATATCTATATTATGGAGTTCATCTCTTATGGTAACATTCAATATTCATGTAAACATTTGTATTTTAACTACACTAATTTGTTGTTCTTGCCTCTTTTTGTGTTGCCCAACATTTAGTATTATATAAGATAGTATCTTGTAAAATTTTCACCTTTATTTTTATTGGAATTCTTTTATCACTAGAATGCCACTAGCCTATCTCCATTTTGATCATCTTGGCTCATTTCTATTTCTTATATCTTTATTAATTTCACCATCTAATTAAAGCTTTTATCTTCGGTAATAAAATTGTTTGTAATGAGGGAATTTTTTCTCTTCAATTGTCACTTTTATTTCACCACTATTTTTATTATTCTTAAAATTGCATTCTATATATTCTATCTTACTTCACATAATTTTTAAGCATTTTTTTTCTAGAGCATGTCTCCACATCTCCATTTCAGAAGTAATATTTTTTAGACCTATATTTACCAACATAACATCATCTATTAATAGCATACACCAAGGGATTTTATCTTGTATTTTCTTCATTAATTCATCCATAATAATGAAAAATAAGTATATGCTAAATGCAAGCTCTTGATGTAGATGTATCATGACTAGAAACTCATATGTTATTCCACAAGGTATTTTAATTTTAGTGGTAGCTCCGTCATATATATCTTGAAATGTGATTATTGTCTATTTTATATTTTTAACTTTAGTATAGTTAATATGTGTTTATTAATTAAGTTTTAGAGACTATTTATATATTCATTAGTATTAAATTAGTGAGCACAAAAACTATGTTCATTGTTGTTGTAGATAGTATTATGAAGACTTCTCTAAAAGGATCATCACTTGGGGCCATAGTAGTTATCCTACTAAGTGGGTCTTAGGAGGGTTAGTAGATAAATGAAAACCTAACCTCTTCAAATGGCTATACCTAGGCTTGAACTCATGTCTTCAACTTAAGAAATAAGCACCTTACCATTACTCCAAACAAGAGTCTCTATTATGAAGACTTTTATATTATCTCTAAGCAGAAATTGTCTACATCATTTTTTTGCATTTGGAATTGTCTTCGACCACTTATTATCTACTCTATTTCAAAACTTCAATGTGTAGTTATTTTCCAAAAGCAAGAGCATAACTATGATCTCTCTTCAAGTGTCAAAAACTAGATTCTGAAAGATGTCACTTTTTAGCTATAACTTCAAGCAAAAAAGCTTATAATGAAAGTTAAATAATTAATTTGTTTTCTATAGTGTTAATTTTATTTTATTTTGGAGGGTCAAGAATCAAAAGCTTTTAGCTTTTACTATTTGTTCTTTATCTCTAATTGATGTATTTTATTTTATTTTTATAGAGAGTTTTCTCCTTCTCTCTACAAGAAGTTCTATAATATGAAGTGAAAACATATGAGGGCACTTTTGAATAAGGATAAGATTTGATCTTTTTCCTACCCTAGAGGAGAGGTTTTTAAAGATTGGTTGTAAGCATGAAAACCTGAAAAGGTATTCCTAAAACCATTAGACTCTCTCTTCAATGATTTGATGTATTCTAATTTTTAAAAAATATTTTTATTCATTTTTTTTTAATTTTTTTGGTTCAATACCCCCTCCCTAATTAGAAATATATAGCTTTGAGAAATTTCATTATAACGAAAGTGATTTAGTTAGGAGTATTAAATCAAAAATAATTATTTCTTTGGGATCATAATTATACTTTAAGTATAGTAGCATTAAGCTTAGTTTTTGCATTTAGTTGGAAGTATCAACTCTTCTTCAGTACAATGTTATAAATAATAAAGGTTATATAGTTCATTAAGTAAAAATATTTATTTAAGGGATGAAATTATGAGGATGCAATTGGTTTCTTAGTAGTATACATTATTATTGTATTTATCATATTTATTATAATATTAAATATATTTTTCATGAAAATGTATATCTATCCAATAGATCCTATGGGTCTTCAAATATAATAGAGCTTAATTTCATTTTAATATAATAGCATACATGGACCACCACTTGGAATGATGGTAAAGAGCTTGTTTTTCAAGTTATAAGACCTTGATTTAAGGTTACATGTAAGACACTAGGTGGTTACCTACTCTTCACTCCTACACACCATGCTTTTCACCTTTCACTTACACTACATTTGTTCATGCATTTACATTTAGCCTTATTGTTTAGATTATGCATGTTTTTGCTCTGTTTACACATTTTTTCTTTGTTTATGCATTCTGCTTAGTTTACGCATTTGTTCAATTTTTTTACCCTTTGGTAGTTTTTAGCTTACACATAAAAAACATCAAAATGCATAAAAATCAAAAAACCCAAAATTACAAAAGCAAGAGGTAATAGTATACGTGGCACGCCATGGCCCTAAACTAGCAACGCATGGCCCAGAATGGCCTTAAACTACCGCTTGGCCTAGAATGGCCTTAAACTATTACCTTTAATCCTTTAGCTATGGCCTAAAATGACCTTAAACTAGTAGTATACATTGCCTAAAATGAACTAAAACTATCATCATAGCTTGAAATAGCCTTAAAGTAGCATCAACCCTCCTGCTATTGCCTTAAACTAGCATGGGGCTCGTAATGGCCTAGTTACACCATCATCACATAGACTTAACTTAGCATATTTAGCATATTAACTCATCGCATGATAACCATATCAATCACATAGCAAATAAACATAAAACATAAAACATATAAAAAAGGTTTTCACATTACACATTACACATATCGAATGCATGCATTAAATATCATATGAATAATAGTACATAGCATGAGCAGCAAAATACAAAAAAAATAGCAAAAATGCCTAGCAATAGGGGCACATCTAGACTTGCTTAACTAATGATGCTAGGTGGGGTTGGAGGTTCTTCTTCCTCCACTGCACTGCTAGGGCCTATAACATCTCCTAGTACCTACTACCACAACCATAACAAAATGAGAAATTAGTAAGCAAACCTATACTACACAAAGGGTTTCACAAAATGAGAAATTAGTAAGCAAACCTATACTACAAAAGCAAACTCAAAATATGCAAAAAAAAAAAAAAAAAACTAACCTGAGAGGGTTTCACATCTATGTCTTTTGGAGGTAACTTTTCAAGGCCAACCTCCAAGTGCTAGAGAATCTTGGTCTTAGAAATTTGCATCTAGTCCCCTTGGCCAAAGTTAATCCTTGCAAGGGTCTTGCATTTGTTCATAGAGGTCCATGCGAGTAGCTCCATTGAGAAGGTAGTAGAGGAAGCCTCTTCAGAAGGGGTGACAATTTGCCTCTTAGAAGAGCCACTCACCACTATGTGCCGAGTGAACAACTTATAAGCCTACCTCCCATCAATCACCTCAAGAAACATCTTGAGGTGACAGTGTTCAATAGACTCCTCTTTGTCATATCATAGGTATGCATCACACTCACACTTATATTGATGCTTATGGTTCCTCTAAGTTTGCTGCCACTAGTATACCTTTATGTTGTAATTCTTCTAGTCTAGATTCTTCTGGGCAAGCAAGTCCATCTACAGTCATTGCTCTATCACCTCCTAAGTGGCCTCATTCTTGCCTCTGAGAGCTAACCAATATTGAGCATATTCTATCTCAAAGGTTTGCCAAGTGCTATCTCCCTATGACCTAGCCACTAAAAGGTCATATCTAGATTGAAGATCACTTATCTTCATATCCTAGCTAGTCACCCTCTCCTGAAGCTGATGTATGCATTTCCACAGGTGCTCATTTGAGCACCTACAGATCCATAACACCATTGCATAGGAAATTGTGCACTTGTTCGATGTCTCATACATGTGATAAGATAGTTGATCAATCTCAGGAGGGAGGTTAGGTATGGCATCCACCTTCACGACCTTGCTTAGATCCCACCATAACTTAGAACCTGTAAGCATGCAACAAGTGATTAATCTTAGCTAAGACCTAAGCATTTAAGTGGTGAAGTGACGCAAAGCAAAGTAGTATAGGACACATACCAAGCTCAGGATCTACTTGTTGTAAATAGTCCACCATGTCCTCAATGATGCCTTCCATGAAGGCAGACTTATCAGGCATGTATACCCATGGCTCCATCTGGTAGGTAGGGGTGGAACCACTAGTAGGAACATCTAAGTTTGTAACAAAATGATGCAATTAGCATATAACCAAACACCTAAAGATACCAAAGCAAACAAGCACTAATAGATGGCAACACAAATTACTTACCTGGTAAGCCCTCAGACGTGAGTGCAAGGGGGTCACCTAGCTGCACACCATCAAACAAGTAATCAAAATCACCCCCATCAAGGTGAATAAACCCCTCCTCCCCAAACTATTGGAGGATCTCTATCCCATCAGATAGCTCATCTCCATGAGCCTCCCCTTCCTCAACTTGAGGGGGTGCTCCTTCTACTACTGCATAGACCACTGCTCTAGCAGCCCTCTCTCTAGTCTCTATAATCAACACATATGCATAGCACATTAGTACTAGGTAATATCATAGCATAAATTAAAACATAAAAAATATAAACATACATTAATATAATAAATTCATCTAACAAGTTATGCATACTAACCTGTAACCTCTATGTGCAAGCTTTGAAGCATGATATGGATCTTCTTGCTACTCAATATTTTGACCTCAGGGCTAGTCTCCTTTGCAAGATGTGGCCTCTTAATATTAGGCTTAGATGATTCCACCATCTTTGTAATATAGTAGTCTACCTTTTTCATGTCCCTAGTGCCAACTAGAGGACCCTCACCCATGCTATCATGTGAGTAATGTGATTGCCCCATGGGACCTTTATTCATTATGAATAATAACTCATTGATCTCCTCTAGGGGGTCCTATGCCTATGTGGTCATAAACAAGTGCTTGATCCAAGGTTTGGATAGCTTCTATTGGTCTTGCACCACCTAAAATCCACCATCACGCATGACTAAGATCTCTACGAATCTTCATAGATATCTTATGAAGAATGCACAGTAAACATGGGACCTTACCTGGATGTTAAACTACAACCTAGAGATCTCCACATGTAAGTCAGTGGTGATATAGGTAGCCCAATTAAACCTCATACCCTCCAGTAGCACCTATTTCATCACTTGTTCCTACTCCACCCCAAGGATCTTTCCTTGGAAGAGCAACTTTGAAAAGGCATGAGCACTAAAGATAGGGTGGAGCTTCCTTACCTCATGTGTAAGCACATCCTTAATTGGTATGCCCTTGCGAGATAAGTTGGCCTCCAACCAATCCTCAATCTCCTCTCTACGGTCCATCCCCCATGCTAGCCTTATCAACAATCATTGGGCCATTAGTGGGGAGGCCAAAGAGGTTAGCAAAGAAGGCCTTCCTGAGGTCTAGCACTACCATCATACCATGCACTTAGCTGACAAACCACCTGACATCACTATTGAAAAAGTTGATGTTGGTGACCATTTTGGCCACTAGGATACTCAAGCTAAGGGCAAAAAATAAGTCCATCAACCCTACATGTGTGAGCCTAGCATTTAGTTTATCTAAAGATTTATGCCACAACTAGTGCTACACATCCTCCACATCGCCATACTTCATGATGATGATGGCCTCTATGCAGCTTATGATGATCATTGTCACCTCATCTAAAGTAACTACCACTGTAACAAAGGCAAAATAATGTCATCATCATGTAAAGGAAAACTAACAAGTAACAGATGAGCAAGAATATGAGCTAAAACACAAACACATATGCAGCACAAATAGGATATGAGACAAGGGTGGCATTGCAAGCATCTCCTTGGTGTTAAGCATACCAATAGCCCACTCATCATCCAACCAGTTGTGGATCCTACACCACTCATACACCTTTAGGTATTGGGTAGGGTTGACCTACAGATCAAATCCCACCTACTCAAGCATCACTGCTCGAACATTCAGACTAGAAGAGAACAACTCTAGGGTGGTACATGTCAAGGCCAGAGCATCCACCTCATCATGTAGGCCCTCCTCATCAACTTTGAACCTGGCATTAAGAATGAGTCATTAGTAATGTGACATGAGCTAGTATTGAAACACACTAGAAGAACCATAAGAGCACTTATCCTTCAACATAGTAGATAGTCCTAAGTGGGTTCTAGAATAGGGTGTGCAGTTGCATAGCAACAAAGAGGGTGTTGCTCTTGTTCTAGCAACTGAACCCCCATCATGCACCATATCCTAGATAGGTGTTAAGTGCTCTTGGGGCCTCTACTTGAACCACCTGCCACATCATTGCCAGTAGTAAGCTCATTTAAGATGAACCTCAGGATGTTCTAGTTAGCCTTAGGTAGCAACATCTCGATGATGGTGCTAGTAGCCTCCATTGCTAAGTGTGACCATATGATTACACAAAACTGCTGCAACAGGTAGTCTAGGAACTCATGAGCCCTTGCTCAGAACCACAGTGCCTGAACAAACACCTACATATCTAGTGCAGGCATGTTAGAAACAAGCTTTCTCATGCAACACAAGATGTCCACAAGCTCCATAATGATCAAGAAAGGTTTCAGTAGCACTCTACAACCACCATGCAACAAGCAAGTGCTAGTATACATACATAGATGCAAATTTTGGCATTATTAAAGAAATTTAGCAAAATTAACATACAATAACATAAAATAACAAAAAAAAAGAAATTTTCCCAATTTTGGCAATGCCCACCAAGTCCCTGCAGGTATAGGACATCAACGAACTCATTTGATGCACCTGGTACTCACTAGCGTAGATCATTTTTTCACAAGTTTAGCATCGTTACAGTTTGTAGGATTAGCATCATTATATTTTGTAGGTTTAACATTATGGATAGTTTGCAAAATTTTATCAAATTTTTTTCTAACTTTGGACCACCTCAATGAAGACTGTAGTCTAGAAATCCAAAAATTTTTCTAACTCCAAACAATCGTAGTGGAGGGCATAGTCCAAAATGTTTAAAATTTTTTCTAACTTTGGATCTTAGTTGAGAGCATAGTCTTGGGAGGTCAAAATTTTTACTAACACTAGTGGTGACTACCCTCTCAAAACTCATAGCAATGAAAAGCATAGTCTTAGCCATGGCAGTGAAGAGTGTAGTCTCCACACATTGCCTCATCACCATGCTACCACACACAGCACCCCACCTTACCTCTACCACCACTCATCCCCCCCCCCCCCCCCCCCCCCCCCCCCCCCCCCCNAACCCTGTAAAGATAAAAAAGATAAGAAAAGAGGGGAAGAAGTGTGTGTTGGGCATCAACCATAATCGTAGTCCCTATGGCCATGTTGCCAGGCGTTGACCATGCCTGAAACCCTTATAGTCACACCTCAAAATAGGCCTAAATTGTTTTTACAAAAAAAACACATAGTACACCCTCAAGTAGCAAATAAAACCACCTTGATGACCCCAACCACCATAGCCGCACCATGACATGCCCCCTACGTAGAGCCCTAGGCTTTGCAACCGTGCCTCATGTGAAAATTAACAAAGAAAAAACAAATTCACAAAAAAAATGTAGGGTAAAGCCCTGTCACATCCCCTACCCCATAGCAAGCCCCTTGACTACCACCAAAACCATCACATCCCTACAATCATTCCTTAAGAAAAAGAAAAAACAACAAAACAAACATGCAAGCTCTACCTCCCGCTATAGACATAGCCATAGCCCGTATAGACATGCTACAAGGTGCAACTCATGATTGGCCCAAAAACCAAAAGGAATAAACCAAAATTGAAAATATTCATCCCATTGCCATGCTCCTACCCTAAACACATCCTAGTTCCTCTTGTGGCCATAGCATTGCTGGCTATGCTACAGCACGTAGTGGTGGTTTTGGCCATGGCCATGCCATAGGGCATGATGGCCCAAAATCCATTGTCCCCCCCCCCCCCCCCCCCCCCCCCNAACAAACCCCCACACAGAGCCCTCATGCCATAAAAAATGGCCAAAACCATCTACAACCATGCATGTCCTAAATACCACTACCATGGCTAAAATGGCATGTGGTGGCAATGGCCACTACCATGGCAAGACACACTACCAAACTATGGTCTGAAACCCTCACTAGAAATAATCACAAAAGATGATGAAAAACTAGGCAAAGGGAAGAGCATAGTTGGGGTACTTGGAAGATGTCGAATGCCTCCTCTCCTTCATGTGTGCTTGTGGCAATTGGCCTAGTGCTCTCTTCCCCCTCATCCACATCTGCTAGCCCTGGGTGTAAGCATCCACTTCGATGCATCATGTTTCCAACTACACTCTCCACTAGTAGCATGCAATAGCAATGACAATGGCAAAGGCTACGCTCTAGATGTTACATTTGAAAGCTTAAAAATGAAAACTTACACATGGTAAAATGCACCTATATACCCTCCTAGGATCATTTAATGACCCACCAACCTGAGACTAGGCTACGCACTTAGCCAAAAGTTTCAACTTTTGGATAAGAGCATAGTCACTCACACTTAGCCAAAATTTCCAATTTTTCATCACCCAATGAATACCTGAGCCAATTCCACTTCCCAAGCATGACCAACCTTCCCTGGAATGGCATGTATGATGCATCTATTATTCACTAAGATTGAAAACTGGCACACATGGCCTACCAAGGCTTAAAACTGGCACAAGCATGCTTACCTTATTTAATATCTTGCATGCATACTTAGGAAAATTTATATTGGATTGCTTTTTATTCATTTGTGCATATTCACTTTGTTAAAACAAGTGCTACTTGACATTTTTTTTTGTTCATTTTGCAAGAACACAATATGGCTATCCCTGAGAGGCTTCTCTTACCTTTAGTCCTCACAAGAGCTCATGGTGACATCAAGTAATGAATTGATCCACATTGCCTAGACCTTGAGCCTACAACCTATGTTGAATATATAACATCCATAAAGACACCACTAGACTAGCCTGACCATCTAGTTAAGGCTCTTGGTCTAGAGGTAGGGGATGTCATAGAGGATTCCCTTGTTGCTATCCCAATGGCTACACTTAATGACAAGGAAAAAATTCCAAAACTAAGCTCATTGTTAGAACCCCAGCATGTCCAAGACATTATTAAGGTGCTGAACAATAACATCAAGGATTTTGCATGGTCATATGACGACATGCTAGGCCTAGACCCTCAACTAGTCTAGCATAATATCATTCTCGATCCTTGCATTAAACTAGTAAAATAAAAAGTGCACAAGGTTATACCTGAGGTGGTGTTGGTAGTCCATGATAAAATCACCAAGCTTTACAAAGTTGGTTTCATCTAAGGCATTGACTATGTAGACTAGGTCTCCAACATCATAGTTGTGCCTAAGCAAAATGGAAGTATACACATCTACATAGACTTCCAACACCTAAATAAGGCAACCATCAAGGATGACTTCTTATTATCCACTATCAATCAAGTGATCGATACCATGGTTAGAAATGCCTTTTTATCCTTTATGGATGGGTTTCTAAGGCTACAAATAGATTAGGATTAACCCTGAGCACCAACTAAGCACAACCTTCATGACCCCCTGGGATACATTTTGCTATACTATTATGCCTTTTGAACTTAAGAATGCAAAAGCAACATATCAATGTGCAATGACATACATCTTTAGTGATTACATGCTAAGCCTACTCAATAACTATGTAGATAACATTATAGTTATGTCCAAAGTGGCTCACAACCATGCAAATGATCTAGACTTAGCGCTTCAGTGTTGCTTAAAACACGATCTTAGGTTGAACCCTAAGAAGTATGTTTTCGGTGTTAGAATAAGCCAAATGCTTGATTTTGTAGTATCTAAAGTAGGAATACACGTAGACCTCAACAAGGTTAAGGCCATAACCAACTTAGCACCCTTGGCCAACCTTAAGGAGTCATGAGGGCTGCAAGGTAGATTGTAATTCATATGCAAGTTTATTGCCAAATTAACTAATAAGTTGTAGCCAATGCAACATCTGCTCAAGAAAGGAGCCCACCTTGAGTGGATAGCTCAATGCCAACAAGCATTTGACAACCTTAAGTAGGATTTGGCACAACTTCCTACAGTTCACCCTCCGTAAGGAGATAAACATTTTTACATCTACCTTGCTATTTCTAACATGTCCATCACTTCTTTACTTTGCCAAAAGCAATATGATGATACAAAGGTTCCATTTACTACTTGATCCATGCATTAGTAGCCCATGAAGTGAAATACAATGATGTAGAAAAGCATTGCCTCACTATAGTCTTCTCACTAAAGAAGTAGAGGCATTGCCTTTTCCATAGTCAAGTCAATATCATTTGCAAAAATAATGTACTCTGAGCAATCACAATGAACATTATGAAAGTAGTCACATTGCATAATGGAAAGTAATAACATTAGAGTTTGACTTGCACTACATTGTGCAAGCCTCAACAAAAGGTTAAGCTATAGTCGCACAACTCATGGCTTCACCCATGAATGATTAAGTAACCATTGACCTAGAATTCCTGGATGAGCACATCAATAGCATTAACCAAGTACCTAACAACTATGAGGCACTCTTGCATTTTGATAGAGATTCAACCTCTCAAGGGGGCAGCATCATTGCTATTATCACATATCTCTCTCGGGAGATTCGACCCTTCACATATTGTTTTTCATTCCCTTGCACTAACAGCATGGTAGAGTATAAAGGTCTCCTCCGAGGTATCCTTGTAGCATGGGACGTAGGGAACCAACATATCCTCAAAATGAGAATGCCATAACCAACATGTTAGTAACATTAACCCTAAGAATTGCACTTGACATATTCCATGCATTGCCCACCTCAGTGGTAAATTGCACTGTGCCTATCACACAAGTCATTGACATTACATCCATTGCCACAGTTAGCATAACCCACATAAAAGAGTGGTATGACAACATCAAGGCATATCTTCTAGAAGGTGAGCCTTCACAACATTTAAATGCTACATAAAAAGATGCAGTGTGTAAATGTTCACGATAATACATCATCGTGGGTGACAACACCTAATTTCATAGATACTACAATGGCATTCTACTAACCTATGTAAGCAACAGCAAAGTACAAATTATTGTCAAACAAATACACGAGGGACTATGCAGAGGTCACATAGTACCTAGGGAAATGGCAACAAAAATCATATGGTTAGGCTATTCTTGGTCTTACATGAAGCACAATTGTGTCTCAATGGTCAAAAAATATAACATGTATCAACGGTATGACAACCTAATGCACGTGCCATCAACTGAACTATACACAACGTAGATCACATGGCCATTCCAACATTGGGACTTGGACATCATTGGACCCATCACACCTAAGTTCTCTATAGGGCATAGATTTATCATAACCATAACTGAGTATTTCACCAAGTGGGTTGAGGCTATTTCCCTTAGGAAGACAACATCACAACAAGTTTGCAAATTCGTGCTTGATAACATAGTGACCCGTTTCAACTTACCCATGACCATAGTAATAGACAAAAAGCCACAATTTAGTAGTACCAAAACTAAAGCCTTTTTTGAGTACTTTGGCATCAAACATTTCTTGTCATCACCATACTACCCTTAGGCAAATTGCCAAGCAGAGGCCACTAACAAAGTAATCATCAACCTTCTCAAGAAGATGCTAAGAAATAGTAAATAATGATGGCATGAGAAACTAGTCTACACACTCTGGGCCTACCACACAACACATTAAATAGTAATAGATAAGAGGTCTTATAGCCTTGTTTATCAATTTTAAGTAATTTTGTTTCTTGAATTACAGGTTCCATTCCTCTAGGTAATCCTCTCGAACTTCATTGACAAAGTTTAGAGCAACGAGTTAAGGATCATAGACCTCAACTTAATAGAGGAGGAGCACATGTAGAAACTTGATTGCATTAAATGGTAACAAAAAAAAAAGCCAATGGGAAAAGCATCATCACAACCATCATCAGTGCCTAATCAAGAAAGGGAACCTAGTCTTCAAGGCCATTTGAAAACTCATGCACAAATTCTTACCCAATTGTGAAGAATCTTTCTTAGTCACTAAGGCCTATGACAATGGAGCATTTAAACTTGCTGATCAAGATGGGGAAGAGTTTTCCAATATAGTAAACTATTCATACCTAAATTTGTACTATGTCTAGCATGTAGCATTGCACATTGATTCAACATGGAAATCATCCATCCACTATGACGTTAAATTGGAATAAGTTAAGCATTCATCCACTATGACGTTAAACTAGCATAAGGTAAGGATCCATCCACTATGATGTTAAACTAGAATAAGGTAAGCATCTATCTAATATAACATTAAACTAGATAAGCATTCATTCACTATGATGCTAAACTAGCACCCAAACCTCTCGTTTGCCATGACGTTAAACTAGCATAGCTCATCTACCATGATATTAAACTAGCACAACATTCATCTGCTATGACATTAAACTAGCATAGCTCATCTACTATGATGTCAAACTAACATAGCACACATCTACTATGACGTTAAACTAGCATAGCTCATTCACTATGACATTAAACTAGCACCCACACCATTCATTCGCTACAATGTTAAACTAGCATATTCCATCTGCTATGATGTTAAACTAGCATAGCATTCATCTTCCATGACATTAAACTAGCATAGTATTTGTTCTTGGGTCATGATGTTAAACTAGCATAGCAGCTCGTCCACTATGACATTAAACTAGCACAAAATAATCTACTAAGACTATAAAATAGCATAGCATGGTCTACTAGGACCTTAAACTAGGTTCATAGTTTGTTAGGACCTTAAACTAGTAAAGCTATGATCTACCAAGACTTTAAAATGGGTTCGCAATTAGCCACTCATGTTTCTTTCCATCCTCTTGCAAGCAAGTGAGCAAGCACCACCCTTGCCCCCTTCCAACACCATGCAAGCAATGATACTGTAGTACCAAAATGCAGCACTTGCCATCAGCTTAGCCTTTGGATCACTTGCAACATTTTGACCCCCTACCATTTGGCTAGTTTTCTGAGCACTTGCCATTTCCTTAGCCTTTGGATCACTTAGAACATTATGGACCCCTACCATTTGGCTACTTTTTTGAGCACTTGCCATTTACTCAGCCTTTGGAGCACTTACAAGATTATGGCCCCCCACCATTTTGCTAGTTTTCTTGCATTTTCCATTGGCTCAGCCTTTGGAGCACTTGCAACATTATGGTCCCCCATAATTTTTCTAGCTTTCTAAGCACTTTCCATCAATGCAACCTTTGTAGGATTCATAGCAACACTACCCATAGGCATTTTTTTTTGTCTTTTTGAACACCTACAATTGGCACAACCTTTAGAGCATCATCGTCCCTAGGCATTTTGTTGGGTTTTCGAACACTTGCCATCAATTCAATCTTTGAAGCACTTGTAGCATCATCACCCTTGACATTTTAATTACATTATGTGTTGTATACATTTTTATCTTCTTGGAGTTGTGTTTGCAAGATGAAGCCCTGAGGTGGTTGTGTAAAGGTGCATCTCATCGCGGCGACAAGTTTCCACATTACTTTGATGGGCATGATTGGACTAGTTGAGCCTCTCATGAGCACACATTCCTACTACCCTATTATAGCCTACCTACACCCATCCCTATGTCCTAATACTATTGCATTCCCTTGCATAGCCAAGATTGCAAACCTTTCTGATGCCCACATAATGTGAACATATGGCATCCTTTTCAAGAAGAACCATAGAACCTAAGGTTGACATAACATAAGTTTTCCTATGGGGATCCTTTGTTGGCTTGCCAAAACCCAAGTAGATGTAACATAAGTCATTTTGGGAAGAAAGCACATATCCCATAGACATGATGCAGTTTCGCAAGCATCAAAGCAAAGCCCATCCAATGACATGTAGTCCACTTGAAGAAAAGTATCCTGTAGTTAGCATTTAGCAATGTGTAGAACCCAAAGAAGGTTCATTCCATAGAAAAAATAAGAAAAAATAAAAATAATAAAAAAAATGAAAAAATGAAAAAACAAAGAGCAAAAAGGGAAAAGCATGTCCCCAAGCAAATCAACAAAGCTATAATTTCACAACCGATTCAACCTTGAATCCACACTGACTCTCTCATGAGCACTCTGACAGGAAGTCAATGTTTCATGGGCAAGCCACTATGATGCTATGGTCATCATCAGTTGTGTTAACAATTCATCTTACATCATGACACCCTATTTGCACATCATCTCCCCTTCTAACCCCAAAAAATTACCTACAACTATCACTCCCAGCATACTACTATCCATAGCACTCTTGAGCATGGTGCTGCAACATCCAACCATGCATGGAAGAGTGATGTTGATTCCAAGCTTGCTATGGTGTTTTTTCATTCTTTGTCAACATCTCTTGGGTGACTCCTTCAAACATCAATGAAGAGGGGCCAATGAAACACCACTAAATTTTGGCTACAGCATCTCGACTACAAATTTTCCTAAGTGTCATCATGAGACCACTTTTTGCAAATTTTTCTAAGTGTTGGGACTATGCTGTCCACTATCCCAAAGCATAGTTAGCCTAGTGGAGAGCATAGTTAGCTTCAAAAATTGAATTTTTGCAATTCTGTCTAACTATCATCACAAAGTAAGAAGCTACAAATTTTTCTAAGTGTTGAGACTATGCTCTCCAGTTCCCTAGAGCGTAGTTAGCCCAGTAGAGAGTGTAGTCAACACCAAAGGCTAGTTTTACAAATTTTTCCAAGTGTCAAGCTAGCAGCTACAAATTTTTCAAAGTGTTGAAACTACACTCTCCACTACCCTGGAGCATAGTCAAGCATAGTCAACATGGAAGACCCTTTTTTGTAGAAATTTTCTAAGTGTCAAGACTACGCTCTCCACTACCCTAGAGTGTAGTCAAGTATAGTCTACTGAAAGCTATTTTCTACAAGTTTGGACAAGTGCTAGGACTATGATAGACCCTAGTTGACAGTGTAGTTAGCCTTCTATGGAGAGCATAGTCAGCATATGGTCATATTTTTGCAAATCTTTTCTAAGTGTTAGACTATGCTCTCCTCTAATCTAGAGCGTAGTTAAGCATAGTTAGCCAAAATAGCCTCCAAAGGACTCCACAAAACAGTACCAACACTCAGCTCAGCTCCAACACACTTTTAGTAAGCATAGTTAGCAAAAATGCATCTTTGTTATACCTCTTTTTGTCCCAAAAATTGTAACTATGCTTGAACCCACTCAAGATAGTGGAGAGCATGGTCCTAGAGCATAGACTCCAAAGTTGAATTTTCTCATGTACATTGTAGTCCTCTTGGCACATGCACATGCAGTTGGTAGCATAGTCATGGTCTTGCAATTACACAGAGTCCATTAGAGCACAACAGAGGATAACACTGCTTGCCTTAGTGAAGAGTATAGTTGGGTGTAACGTAGTCATAATCATCCCACTACCACATGGTAGCCAATTCGCATTTCATGCTAACCCTAGGCCTATAAATACCCCAACCCTTGATATTTTAGGGGTTGGCAAAACTTTTGGTTGGAAAATTTGAAGCACATTTGGCATTTTGACAAGTTAAGGCATTTGAAAATTTTGGGTTAGCATTTGTCAAGGTTACACACCACTATAGCTTACTGCAGGACACCACAGACCATCATAGTCCACTATACACCATGGTGGCCAACCCAACAAGCATAGACACCATGGTAGAATGTTAATCTTTGTAGCTAGACATCTCCAAGACTGTAACTATGTTGTCCATTATTCTTGTTTTACACCACATACCCTCTCACCCCTTCTGAAGTTAATTATGCTCAAGCCCAATTGGAGTGGTATTCCATTCTCTATTGCTCTATTTCTTTGCCTTTTACATTTTTACTTACACTTTTTATCATTTCACTTGTATTTTTCACCATTCTAACACACAATCACAGTTGGGTGGTGGTTACTGCATGTCGACACCTTCGTTTTGCACTAAAACCCTTGACTATGCTCACTCTTGTTGACATTGTTGACCCCACAAACACCACTCAACACTTATCAATCATTTCACATTTGCATTCTATAAGTTCTTGGTTGATTGACAAGACTATTCATGACACCCTGTCTCCACCTCCAATAGGCCCTCATGCAGATGTTAGGTTAGGACTATGCACCTGTGCATCCCTCAGTGTTCTAGCCACCAATGTTTTCAGTTACTATACTAAGGGATGTTGTCCCATAGTGTCACACTTACGAGATTTTGGTGTATGTTTTGAATCCATGACTAACACAAAGACAAACATCCAAAAGATTACCTTATCCTAAAGGTAACTCTAAGAAGTTCCACTAGAAACAACAATATTATCCAAATGAAACTTCACTGTAACCATATGAGTAATATCAATAATGGTAACAACCACAATCATGGGCATTAGCACCACCAAGGCAGCATACCCTTATAGACAACCTGATCCATATGGGTATTATGTTCAGCAACCCTTGTCTCCACATGACTCCTCTAGTCACGTTACTACTTTCCAATCCCACTACCATCCTTCTAATTATTATTGAATTCATTCTCCACACGCAAAAAGGGATACCACCTCCTACCCTTATCCTCCTCCTATTCCTACACATTTTTCTTTCCTAGCCACACAACTACCACCTACTCCACCTATGCAGGGTGAACTCTTAGCTCAACCACAACAACACAATGCTACAAGGATTATTAATCTACAACCAATTTTTCAACCAAGTGGTTCAAATACTCGATCAAAGAAAAGAACTTTGTTGACCATGTAGTCTACTTAATCCCTTAAATACACCTACAATTGACAAACTCATTCCTCTGTCTTCCTCTATATCAAATTCTGTTGAGTCTCCTTTAAACCAAACATTGCCCAGGATCCATACTGTAATGCTTACTCATACTGTATTTGATCGGATCCATGATGGAAACATTCCTAGGAAATTTGTAGATCCTAGAAGTCCTCTTATTTATTTGTAGATTGCTAGGAATGAACCATGCAAAGCTCTTCTTAATTTTGATTTCGGTGTCAACTTGATCTCTCATGAGATGTATACTACATGGAACTTGCCTCCTTTAAAGAAGAGTAGTATAGGATTAGAATTGGTAGACTAGTCCATCACAATTCCATTGGGACTAGTAGAAGACATTGTGATCACTATCTGTAGATGGTCTTATTTCATCAATTTTCTAGTGATCAAAGTGGAGAATTGCAAAAGGGACTTCCCAATCATCATGGAAAGGACATGGCTAAGCACCATTGATGTAAGGATGGGCATCAAAGATCTTTCCCTACAAATATCTGAAACACCGTAAAAACTACGGGGTCATCCTTGCTTCACTAGGCTCTTGCAGTCCGCACAACACTACAACAGTTCATCAGGAGGAGAACGTTCTGAGTCCAGGTCAGCCAGTTCAACAAATTTTCTACTTTGAGCATGGACAGGTTATGTGCCATCCTGCCTACCTACCAAGGTAGTATAAATAGCAAGCAGCTTGCTCAGAAATAGTATGTGGAATCGGCAACAGCACTCTGGATGTGCAAGAAACAGTTCAGCAAGTTTTCAAAGTCACGAAGCCTGCTACGCTATGAAACACGGTGAAAATTTTGAGGCCTCGGTGGTTTAGCAAAAAGCTGGTGATGCAGGTAAAGGGTAGTAACAAGATGCAGCACAACAAGTTCCTTTTCAGATTAAAAGCTTGTCTTTCCACACTACACGGCACAACACAAATGAATTCCAAAAGATAGCAAAACGACGGGTGCACAGCAGCAAGTTTTCGGCCTTTCAAATTCTCTATGTTTTGAGAACCTTAGCTTTTTGGCATCTGATGCTGCATTACACAACATGACATAATGTAGCATAATGTCAGAAAGCAATCCACCACAACATCAAGGACAGAAAATGCCCAAAAACTTCAGCAACACTTCGATTTTCTATAAGTATACTATTTTACGCTAAATTATGCTATGAAGCGTAATCTGGCATGGTGCAACATAATCTGGTGTGGTGCAGCGTAATTTAGCAGGGTGCAATGTAATCTAGCGTGGTGCAGCGTAATCTGGCATGGTGCAGCGTAATACAAGCATCAGCAGTCCATGCGGCGCAATACGCTCTCCAGCGTATTGTAGTGTAATCAAGAAATTGCCTGTCGCCGAAGCTCCAACAAGAGTAGTTTTACACCGCTGCACACTTTAGAGTGTAAGGCGATGTGGCACCGCAGACCTCAACAACCACCACATCAAGTCAATGACTTTTTGCAAATTCAGGAAACACGTCATCTAAGCCACATCTTTCTCTTGATTTTAACCTTATAAATGCTCCAGCTGGTAAAGATCCAAAAAAGAGGGGGTTGGCAAAAACTTCTCCAAAAGATCGAACGAATTTTCTCTATGAGTGATTTTTTCCTTTCCGTTGATAATTGTTGATAACTTTTGACAAGAGAACAAGGAGGATCAGTAATTGCAAGAATATAGAAGGCAATTGGCAAGAATCTCCAGTCAGGAATAGTAGGTTGACAGAGATTCTACTTCAGACTGGCTCCCTTGTACACCGCTAAAACAAGATAGATCAACCTTTGCTTACTTCATCTTTGAACAGTTTTCTTATTATTGGCACATGCTTCGCCCAGATCAAAGTCTTGTTCTAATAGTTATATTCAATATACTTTGTTTGTGAGATGAATCCCAGATCTCGAGATTGCCCACATCCTAAATCTGATCTCTTATGCCTCATCTATACGAATCTTGCAAATCATCGTAAATCTATTTCGTCGTTTTCAATTACCCACTAAGTTAACAATATCATATCTTCCCGTAAGGATCCATCATTTTATTATCCAAATATTACAAAAATATTTTACTGATTAAGTAAGTCCTTGTCTGATCGACAAGACCATTCAGGGCACCTCAGATTCATTTTCTCTCCAGCACGGTCTTCGCATGGATCTGGGGTTAAAACTGTGTACATGAACTTTCGTTTTGTATTTCCAGCAATCGACATTTTTTGTCATTACACGCTATGCTACGCTATGTAGCGTAGCAAGCTTCAGAAGATGATGGTGGAATGAAGTGCTACGCTACACGACATCACACAGCGTAGCATGGAAACGACTTCACTACCCACTCCCCTCACCCAATTTCAAGTTTTGCAATGATGTCCCTATACTGTCCGAAATCATCGATCTTCGGCTGGAAGGAAACAGAAATTGGGGGATCACCAGACACACATGCAGATCAGGTAGAGTACCTTGAGTGGTCTGCACACAGATTAGGCAAGGATTTCCCCAAACATACACCAAGGTGCTATACGCTGGGTTATATGTAAACAGCGTAACAAGCGTAAATCAGAGCGTAAACAGTGTAATTGATGTGAACAGAGTGTAAATGTAAAAGAGCGTAAATAGTATACATGTAGAAATTAATGCAAAACTGTGACAGATTTTAGGAAGAAAATGTAACAATGCTATTTCAAAATGAGAGTTACAATGCACCGGTCTAACGCAGTTGTGGCTTTGACACAAGGCGGACGAATAGCCCTGGTGGATGCAGGGATGACTATGGGCTAGTTCAAACTATAGGCACAGCATAGAGGCTGTATGCTCAGCGTACAGGGTTGAAGTCCAACGTACAAGGTTTTCTGCTCTGGTTCTTAGCGTCTCTGTTTTTCTCTTGCTTGCTCCAAATTGCCAACCGACCACAATCTAGTGAAAAATTTGGGTTTTTATACAGGTTTTGACGTTAGACTCAGGTTGGGTGACATGTGGCACATTGACCGGGTGCGAAAGAATAAAATTTACAAGTGTACATGTTACATTTGCTGGGCATATACGCTGGGCGTATATGCTGCATCAGGCGGGTGTATACGCTGGGCGTATACGCTGGTGTATGTTGGGCGTATACGCTGATGGATGCTAGGCGTATACACTGATGGATGCTCTATTCATGTGAATTGCTCCCTTGTACCAAATCTTGCTCTATAGTGTTGTTTCCATCTTTGGGGACTGCATGTCGGGCATATACATTAGTCGTACAAGCTGATCGTACTTGTGAGGCGTGTACGCTGGGCGTATACACTGTAGATGCAATCTGGGGCATATACGCTGGGCGTATATGCTGGGCATATATGCTGAGAATACATACTTAGTGTAAACTAAGTGTTTTAAGCTCTGAAGTTGCTAGGTTTGATAGCAGATGTTGTCGTTGTCGTCGACGGGTCCCAAGGAACTACCTCGTTGAGTTCGACTCTACTTGAAGTTGTTTATGGGGTCCTCAAGCTTTAGTCATGCTGGGGGAACATCGTGACTTAGCTTGATTCTTTTTGGAAAAGTACTAAACTCAAAATTTTTTGGTGTTTCATTGGCTAGTCTTTGTTGACGCTTGGAGGAATCGACCTGAGAAGCGTTGACAAAGAAGTGCAAAACACCATAAGCAACTCGATGAAGACTTTGTCCATTTCCGTGTGACTAGACATCATCGCACCATGTTCAGTAGTACATAGGATTGGAGAAGTAAAACTTGTAGCTGGGTAGGGACGTGGAGATTGTGGAGATTGGGAACTGATCAAGGGATTGTGCTTGGTAAAGGGGATGCTCTAGTGTGTATCATGCTAATCCTTGTCAATAGCCATTATTTAGTAGACTCGGAATCAAGGCATGCGATGTGCATCCTTTGGCAGAACAAAACTCTTAGTTAGTGTCCAAGAGGACTTGCTGGCAAGACCAAAGCCACATGATGATGTGTTGCATTCTTTGGAGGAATAGGATCCTTATTTAGTGTTGAAGGGGGAACCTATTGGCGGAGAGCCAAAACCATGCAACTGGATGTTTCTTGATTATTTTAGACATGAGCATTTGCTTTTGAGGCAACTACCATCCCATCTTGTGTTTTATATGGGAAGGGACAATTTTTTTTAAGAAGAAGCTTTGTTTTGATCTTGTACTCATGCTCAAGTGCTATGTTGTGTGTTGCAACTGTTTCAAAGTGTTAAGTGTGCAATAGCATGATCAAAGTTTTGAGTGTACTGGGTGTATCAGAGGTGTGGCTGAGTAGAGTATGTTGATGAATAGATAGGAAATGTACCAGGAAATGTGGATGTACTAGTGAATGGTTTGATTTAGTCTTGCCACGTGTGCTATGAACAACGTCTCACCTTGCTACTTATGACGAGGTGCATTCTTGTACGAACACCTCTGAGTGTCA
Source organism: Gnetum montanum (assembly GCA_015680685.1). Lineage (NCBI taxonomy): Eukaryota > Viridiplantae > Streptophyta > Gnetopsida > Gnetales > Gnetaceae > Gnetum > Gnetum montanum. The sequence goes on from MNCI01010443.1 coordinate 261,106, forward strand.
TCCTGCAAACAAAACTCCAAAAAGGCAAGGAAACCATGAGTGAATAAGCAAGCTTAGACTTAAAATAGCTACTGATGACACGAAGGCATCGAATGAGAGTTCAGGCACTGTATATGAATGGTAGAAATGTTGTTATGATCGGCTGATGGTGAGCCATGCAGTGATTCTGATGAAGTTTGAATGCAACCATGGATTGAAGTATCAGAGATGAACTTGCCAGTTTATAATTTTAGTGGAGTATCATGGGTTAGTTTTATGTCATGACCCATTAGACATTGCTTATTTAGCATCGTGGTAGACAGTACATTGCTAGTTTCCAGTCTTGGCAGACCGTGAAGAGGCAAATCAGCTTATAGTCTTAGCAGACTCCGGCAAGTGAGACTGTGGCAGTTTACTGTCATACCAGATGGGTGCTAGTTTATTGTCATTGCAAACACTATGTGGTATCAGTTTACCGTCATGATGCCAGGACGAACTATGGTATCAGTTTTAAGTCATGATTCCAGGACTGCTCTATGGTATTAGTTTACCGTCATGATTCCAGGACGAGCTGTGGTATCAGTTTATAGTCATGATGCCAGGACTTGCATGTACCTGAGCCTGTACTCAAATATGGAACAGTTTCAAGAACAAGTGATTGGTTGGATTTGCGAGCTCATTTCCTTCCATACAGCTAACTTGAATGCTCCATTGTCATATACTTTGGTGACCAAGTAGGGCCCTTCCCAGTTGGCTGAGAATTTGTCCAGGTGTTCCCGAATGGCCTTAAGTACAAGGTCACCTTCTTTGATGGGACACTTATGAATGTCATGCCGATGGCGTTGTCGTTGCTATTTGTGGTACCATTCGATCTGATCGAGTGCACGTATGCGTTCCTCCTCCACCGAATCCAAGTCAATGATGCATAGCTCATTGTTTTGCTCTTCGTCCAGGAGTCCAGAGAGTGTGATCCTTAAAGATGGTACCTGTAATTCCAAGGGTAAAACAACTTCTGAACCGTGAACAAGACTATATGGTGTTTTACCTGTTGAAGTCCGATGCGTAGTACGATATGCCCACAATGCATATACCAACTGTTCGTGCCACCTTCTCTTGCTTTGGGTAAGCATATTTTTAAGTATTATAATGATTGTTTTGTTGGTGGCCTCTACTTGCCCATTGCTTTGAGGGTAATAAGGGGATGAAAATGAATTTTTGATCCCTAGACTTTCACAAAAAGTTTTGGTTTTGGCACTGCTGAATTGCAACCTATTGTCAATGATGATGGTCATGGCGATGCCCAAATGGGTCACAATGTTTTCAAGAATGAAGTTGCACACGTGTTTATATGTAGTCTTTCGAAGGGCACAACTTCTACCCACTTCATGAAATATTCTGTTGCGGTTATGATGAAACTATGCCCTGTAGAAGATGAAAGTGTTATTGGTCCGATAAGGTCCAACCCCCACTTTTGAAAGGGCCATGTGATTTGCGTTGTATGCAACTCATTTGGTGGGACATGGATTAGATTACCGTGTCTTTGACAGGTACTGCATGTTTTAGCCTTGGAGAGACAATCATACTCCATGTATGGCCAATAATCACCTAATCTCCTTATTTTCGTTGCCATTGCTTTTGGTGCTATATGTCCTCCACATAGTCCGTCATGTACTTGCTCAACGATGGTTTGGGCATCAGTGCTACTAACGCACATTAGCAATATGCCTTCGTAGGATTGACGACACAATGTGTCTCCTACCAGTGCATATTTCTGAGAACGCTTTCGTACCACGTCTTTTTGTGCATTCGTTAAGTGCTGCAGTGTTTCACCACATAGAAGGTACTCTTTTATGTCATCATACCATTCTATCGTGTGTGTTATACTAACGGATGCAATTGGCAACATATCAGGAGTATCGGTTATTGGTTTGGCACAATTGATTATGGAGCTTGGTAATGTATGGAACATGTCAGATGATATGTTTAACGCTAAGGTGGCTAGTGCATCTGCGATGGTATTATCATTTCTATAGACGTGTTGCACATCAATGTTTTCGAATTGCTTCATTAAGTGTTTTGCCAAGTCACAGTATGATTGTAAATGTTGCACTTTGCATGTATAAATATCTGTGACTTGGTTTAAAACCAGTTGTGAATCTCCTCTGACCACAAGTCTTGTGATGTTTGAAGCCAATGCTGCCATGAGACCTCTAAGGAGACCTTCGTACTCTGCTATGTTGTTGGTACAACAAAAATTGAAATGATAAGCAAAGGGTCTGATCTCCCTGGAGGGATAGGTAATGACAGCGGCAGCACTTCCCCCTCGAGAGGTGGATGCTCCATCAAAGTTTAGAATGGTGTTGTAGTCATTGGGTACTATGTCTATTGCGCTTATATTTTCATCTAGGAATTCTGGCTCTATCGTTGCTTGATTGTGTGTTGGAGACGTGGCCATTTGATTTGCTATGGCTTGACCCTTAACTAATGATTGCGCTATGTAATGTAGGTCAAACTCAGCTATCATGGCTTTCCAACGGGCTATCCAACTTGTCTCATAAATGTTTCCTGTGATTACTCTGAGCACATTATCCTTGCAGATTATATTGACCTGGTTACGAAGAGGTAATGTTGCCATTTTCTTAGAGAAAAGACCAAAGCTAAACATGACCTCTCCACCTCGTTATACTTTTTCTCGTGGGCAACTAATGCATGGCTTAAGTAATAGACAGGGACTTCAGTTCCATCATTTTGTTTCTGGCAAAGCATAGACACGATTGATGAATTCGAAGTGGCGAGGTAGATGTAAAACAGTTTTCATTTTGAGGTGGATAAACCGTGGGTAGTCGGGCAAGTGTCGTTTTAATATTATTGAATGCTTCTTGGCACTGTGGAGTCCATTCAAAATGGACGTTCTTACGTAACAAGTGATTCATAGGTTTTAATTTTTCTGTTATTTTTTCTATGAAACACCTGATAAATTGTAATCTACCTTGTAGACCTCAAAGTTCGATAAGGTTGCCAGGTGGTTTTAAGTTTGTTATGGCCTTAACTTTATCAGGGTCTACTCATATCCCTGCTTTTGAGCCTATGAATCCAAGCATTTTTCCTGTTTTGATGCCGAAGACACATTTCTTTGGGTTAAGTCTCAGCTCATATTTTAAAAAATGCTTTATTACTAAGTCAAGATCTTATACATGTTGTTCTAATGTGTTTGATTTAACCACAATATCGTCCATGTAATCGTTGAGCGAGTGTAGCAAGTAGTCACTAAAAATGAATGTCATCATCCTTTGATATGTGGCCCCAGCGTTCTTGAGGTTGAAGGGCATCATTGTAAAACAAAAGGTTCCCCATGGTGTCATGAAGGTAGTCCAGAGCTGATGCTCGGGGTTAATACGTATTTGGTTTTATTCTAAGAAACCATCCATAAATGATAATAGGGCATGCCTAGTGGTCGAGTCAACAAGTTGATCGATTCTTGGTAGGGGAAAATCATCTTTTATGGTTGCAACGTTTAGATCTCGGAAGTCAATGCATAAGCGAATGCTTTCATTCTACTTTGGGACAATGACCATGTTGGATACCCAATCGGCGTAATTGACAACCCGAATGAAACCAGCCTGATAAAGTTTGGTGATCTCATTGCAAACTGCCAATGCCACCTTAGGTTTAACCTTTCATGCTTTTTGCTTCACTGGCCTCAATTTTGGATCAAGGATAATATTATGCTAGATGATTCGATGGTCCAATCCGGGCATATCCGTGTATGACTAAGTGAATTCCTTTATGTTGTCCCTAAGCACATCCTCTATGTCTTTGGCGAGTTGAGGTTGCAGTAATGTACTTAGTTTTAATATTTTAATTTCTCCATCAAGCATGGTGATGGGGGTTTCGGTCAACGGGTCTTCAGTGATGTTTTTAGCTTCTATGTCAAGGGCCTTTGTCATACCTTTGTAGTTATCTATCATTTGTCATGTTGAGGCTATGACTGCATCGTCCATTGATAAACTTAAGTGGATGAGATTTATGTCGATGTCCCTTGCGATCTTTTCGTGCGACCCATCGATGATCAATGGTGCGGATAAATGTTGATAATCCATCGGGCTTGCTCTTGCCAAGGAACAGAGAGTAGAATGAGCTAATAGGTATTATTCCATGTTCTCTAGCAGCGTAAGTCATGTGTACATGCATGATGGTCGTTTATCGTCACACCGGGACACATGGCAGTTTAAGGCCTTACCGGGCCGTGGGTGGTAGTTTAAGGCCTTACCAGGCCGCCATGGTAGTTTAAGGCCATACCGGGCCGAAGGGGGTTTTTATGTGGCAGTTTAAGGCCTTACCAGGCTGCGGGTGACAGTTTAAGGCCATATCGGGCCGAATGTTTATCGTAAAATTTGCACAGGAGAGTCTACGCCAAAATGTTCGGTGTGGACTTCTAAAGTTGGTTTACAAGGGAATCAGGATGTGGTAGTATTTATTTTTTTTTAAATATATATATATATTTTATTTTTGAACAAATTTTGATTAAAATGAGTAAAAAAAAGCAAAAAGAGACACACCGCAAGGCAGCGGCGGCAGTAGTGGTGGCAACGATAGAGTGCTATATAAAGGGCAGGGGTGTCATTTGCAAACATTACGAATTTGAAGTGAGCGTAGACATCGAGTGTAAGTGTAAGCGTAGAAGACCCGGTGTAAGCGTAAACCACTAAACCCTAAGCATAAGCGTAAACGGTGAAACCCTGAGCGTAAGCGTACACGACCAAACCCTGGTGTAAACGTAGAGCGTAGAGGTCAAAGCGTCAGCGTAGACATCCCAACTCAACATGAGCGTAAAGACTCCAACTTGGCGTAAAGGCTCAGTGTAGGCATGAGCGATTTTGACCCTCAGCGTAAACCTATCGATCCCAGTGTAGAGGATGTTGAAATGGGTAAGGGGAAGGAAGTGGAAGGCCAGGGGAGGAAGGGACCTGACCTGACTTTCACAGAGGAGAGCGATGCCATGCTGCAGTATCTGCCCAGGCTGAGGGTTCCATTATGGCCTGGATCGTCACACAGGTATGCTCTGATCCTGCCTCTGTTAGTTATTTTCATCTGTACATGTTTCGTAGCGTAGACAGTCTCGATAGCGTAGAGGGTTTCGGCATATACGCTCGGTGTAGAGAGTTAGCGTAGAGGGTTTCTATACGCTGAGCGTAAGTTCACAGCGTAGAAGGTCTCTATAGCATACAGCGTATACTGTACATAGCTTAAGTTTTTTGTAGCGTAATCTGTTTTGTTAATGCACAGCGTAAATGATTTTACCAGCATGAAGTGTAGATGATTTTATTAGTATGAAGCGTAGACAATTTTCACAGCGTATACGCTGACTTTTTTTTTACGGCATATACGCTGACTGTTTACATAGTGTTCAACGTAAATTGTTTACACAATGTTTAGCGTAGACTATTTACATGGTGTTCAGCGTAAACTGTTTACACAGTGTTCAACGTAAACTGTTTACACAGCATATACGCTGAAGGCTTTTACGACGTATACGCTGAGGGTTTTTATGGCGTATACACTAAGTGAACACGGTTCTTGGCAGCGTATACGCCGAGTTAGGCAACATATACGTTGAGCGTAAACGGTTCTTGGAAGTGTATACGCTGAGTTAGGCAGCGTAGTTCTTGGTAGCGTATACGCTGAGCGTAAACAGTTGGTAATTTTTTCTAAGTATCTTCCTGAAACGTGAAGTTTTGTATTTTGTTTCGTTTTTATGTATGGCCAATTTACCGTGGCATTTTGTTGCTTTCAGGGACACCGAACCTTTTCTCCTGGTGGTTGAGCTCGTTGGAGTATTGACGTGGTTTGGCCCCATTGAGACCGATGAACCTACCCCTGATTTGATTGTTGACAATAATGGGATCTAGTTCAGGGAAGGGGCCTACGAATTCCTTACCTTCATGCTGGACAGATTCAAGGTGGTGATCTGGTCACACCTGAAAGAACAAGTGGCCCAGAGCGTGCTTGAGGCGATGTTGTTGGGAGCCTCAAAGGGTATCAAGGTCTTCATGGAAGACATTAACGAGGGGCCGTTTATAATCGAGGACGGTTCTTTTAGCGGGCCTAGGTCTACATGCCCGTTAGCGCGTGTGTGGGCCAAATTGCTGCGAGGGCATGATTATCTCAACAACACCCTATTTTTAGCCGTGCGTGCACACACACTATTCCAGAACCCTCTTGGAATAGTGTACCGGGTGGATAGGTAGGATCGTTTAAGCTTGTTGTTTCTGTTTTTTATGTCGTTTGGCATTTGCTTCTGTTTTGACATCCATTCTTTTGTAGGCCCCAAGTCAACCCAGATGGAACATGCGTTGAGGATGATGGGCTTGCTCTAGCTCGTACTGCTCTAGAGACCTTTATGGTGGGTCCCACACTTCGTGGAGCTGTGTTAGCTCAAACTAAGGATGATATTGTCCACTTTCACAAATGGTTCTCTAGAGCATTCGCACTGTGCAAAGCTCATGTATGGTTGCATGGAGATTGATCACATAAGGGACCAATTTTTCCTCGTGACTCTGACTTGGGTAGCACATCTAAGTCCACAACTGAAGGTAAATGACAATATTTTCTAGATGGGTTAACATGTTTATTCAACTGCTGGGGGTTATACTGATGTAATGGTTTCAAATTGTATCTACAGTTGATGTCCCTCCCAGTGGAGACCCTGTTACAACAGGGCGAACTGAGACTACCCTGTCAATGAAGTTCAGGGAGGCTAGTAAGGCTTAAAAATGGTTGCGCACTCATGCCCCATCGTCCATCATCCATTGTTTAGATGATGCTGGCCTTACGACCCTGAGCCCTGATGTGTCAATAGCAGAAATGATCGGGATCGTGGATTCCTTCGATGAGTCTCTCTCTTACTACAGCACCCAAATTAAGGGTGTTAAGATAGTTTTCTATCTGTTGCCTGAATTATTTTCGAACCTATTTGGTATACCAGCGGATGGTATAAGTGTAGCTTTAGACTGGGCTCATAAAGAGCTTCATACGGTTCGTGAATTAGAGGACTGGTTGGGTGTTACCAAGGATGCTAAGGGATTCCCTATGTAGGGGAAGTCAAAAGTTGAGGAAGTTAATGAATTATATCCCCTTTTTAGGGCACGGGTATTCCCTAAATCCCTTTCCTAGGTGTAGAGTCTTGGTGTTGAGGCTATGCATATTATGCAAACCGTCCTAGAAATCGGAATGCGTTATAACTGGGCCCAATTTTTGTTGTCAGGACTGCATAAGGAGATAGTGCGATTGCGCTCAAATGTTGAGGCGTAGTCCCACTTTACCTTTGCCTTCTTTGTCAGTTATATTTGCCACTTAGCAGAGTTTCTGGTGGTTCATATAGACAATAAGTATGTTCTACAAGATCGAGGTCAATTATCCCGCCCATGAATCAACCATTTGTTTGAAACAGCCAAGTCCCAAGATGCACCTGAGGGAATTGATGAATCTGTATCTATCACGACAGGGGGATCATCTGGTACCTCAATCCACACACATGACAGTGTGGGGTTGGAACCATACGACGTGCCTTATACTACGAAAATAGCAGAACAGGTCATCAAAGAGACCATTGGCAAGGCCAAGTCGAAGCTGACAAAGCGTGAACATTCAACCAAGGAGGCCTCAAATGTGGACAAGCCACAGGTGAAGTGCATATGGTTCAAGATGCCTATCCGAGGTAAGTAAACCTAGTACAGTTATTGCTTTATCGTTTTCATCTTATTCACAATTTTTATTTTGACCGCTTACATGCCATTGATGCCTTCAGACCTGACTCGAGAAGTGAGGAGGCAGGAATTAGAGACTATCATTGAAGAGGAGGAAGCTTCAACAGAGTTAGTGACCGATGAGGAAGAGGTCAGCAAGGATCAGGTGGAAAAGACAGAGGAGCTATGGGAAGACACCACAGAGACCGAATTGGTGGATGACCAGAGCGGTGTCGATGAAATGTTTAGTAGCTTTCTCAAGGGAAGGTTGGACCATGGCGACCCTCCAAACCCAGAAGGGGACAGGGAACACGGTATGTTTTCTTTTATTTTATTACATCGATTTGTGAGTTGTTGTTTCCATGGTAATTTATTTTTATGTTTTTCATCCCTTCCAAATAAAGGTAGTGAAACCAGAACAATGCGACTGGACTTGCCCATGAAAATGGTTCCCCCTGAAAGGACTGCGGAGGTGGGACCGTCTTGCACTCGTGGGCCATTTACTTGGATAGAGATGCCAAGTAAAATGGATTTTGTGGCTGGTGTACCGTCCGATATCGTTGGTCTCTGGCTAGAAGGAAACAGAAACTGGGGGATCAAGGGACACGCACAGAAGACCCTACCTTCGCTTGAGGGCAAGTTGGAATTAACGAAGGCAGAGTACCTTGAGTGGTCCACACGCAGATCAGAGAAGGATTTCCCCGAACGTACACCGAAGTGCTATATGCTGGGTTATATGTAAACGATGTAACATGCCTAAAGAAGAGTGTAAATAGCGTAATTGATGCAAAAAGAGCATAAACATAAAAGACTGTAAACAGTATACATGCAACAATTAATGCAAACTGTAATAGATTTTAGTAAGAAAATGTAACAATGGTATTTCAAAATGAGAGTTACAATGCACCAGTCTAACGTAGTTGTGGCTTTGACACAAGGCAGACAAATAGCCCCTGTGGATGCAGGGATGACTGTTGGCTAGTTCAAAACTATAGGCACAGTGTAGAGGCTGTATGCTCAACGTACAAGGTTGTCCAACATACAAGGTTCTCTGCTCTGGTTCTCAGCGTCTCTATTTTTCTCTCTAGTTTGCCTAAAATTCCCGACTATTTAGATCTAGTGAAAAATTGGGGTTTTTATACAGGTTTAGCGTGACACATGGTGCATTGACTAGGCATGAAAGAATAAAATTTACAAGTGTACAACATGTCACATCTGCTGGGCGTATACGCTGTATCAGGCGGGCGTAGACTGTGGGCGTATACGCTGGTCATTGAGGGCGTATACGCTAGATGTACTGGGCATATACACTGAACGTATACGCTGTGGATGCTGGCGTATACGCTGGATGTTCTGGGCGTATATGTTGTCTGCTGGGCATATACGCTGGGTGTATATGCTAATGGTTGCTCTAATTGTATGAGTTGTTGCCTTGTACCAAACCTTGCTCTGCAATGCTGTTTCCATGCCGTCTTCGGGGATTATGTGCCAGGCGTATACATCAGTTGTACCTGCTGAGCGTACATGTGAGGGGTCTACGCTGGGCATATATGCTAGGGATGCAATCTGGGGCGTATACATTGGGCGTATATGCTAAGAATACATACTTAGCATAAACTAAGTATTTCAAGCTCCGAAGTTGCCAGATTTGATAATAGATTCCGTGGTCATCTATGGGTCCCTGGGACCTACTTCTTGTTGAGTTCGACTCCTCTTGAAGCTGTCTATAGGGCCCTAGAGCTTCATCCATGCTGAGGAACATCATGAATTAGCCCAGTTCTTGTTGGAGAAGTACTAAGCTCGAAATTTTTGTGGTGTTTCATTGGCCCCTCTTTGTTGACGCTTGGAGGAATCGACCTGAGAAGCGTCGACAAAGAAGTGCAAAACACCACAAGAAACTCGATAAAGACTCTGTCCTTTGCCACGTGACTAGACATCATCGTATCATGTTCAATAGTACATGGAATTGCGAAAGTTAAATCTGTAGTTGGTAGGAAAATGGATATTGTGGGGATTGGGAATTGACCAAGGGATTGTGCTTGGTAAAGGGGATGTGCTGGTGTGTATCATGATGATCCTTGTCAATAGCCATTATTTAGCAGACTTGGAATCAAGGCATGCGATGTGCATCCTTTGCCTGAACAAGAATCTTGTTAATTTCCAAGAGGACTTGTTGGCGAGACCAAAGCCACGTGATGATGTGTTGCATTCTTTGGAGGAACAAGGTCCTTGTTTAGTGTTTTAGGGGGAACCTATTGGCAAAGAGCCAAAGCCATGCAACGGGATGTCACTCAATTATTTTTGACATAAGTATTTATTTTCAAGACAACTGTCATCTCGTCTTATGTTTGTTTTTGAGATTTTTTGGAAGAAGCTTTGTTTTGATCTTGTACTCATGCTCAAGTGCTATGTTGTGTGTTGCAACTGCTTCAAAGTGTTAAGTGTGCAACAACATGCTCAAAGTTTTGAGTGTACTAGGTGTACCAGAGGTGTGGCTGAGTAGAGTATGTTGATGAATAAATAGGAAATGTACCAGGAAATGGGGATGTACTAGTGAATGGTTTGATTTAGTCTTGCCACGTGTGCTATGAACGTCTCACCTTGCTACTTATGATGAAGTGCATTCTTGTACGAACACCTCTGAGTGTCATCCTGCAAACACAACTCCAAGAGAACAAGAAAACCATGGGTGAGTAAGCAGGCTTAGACTTGAATGGCAACTGGTGAAACAAAGGCACTGGATGAGATGTCTAGCACGGTATATGGCTAGCAGCAAAGTTGTGAGGATTGACCGATGGTGAGCGATGTAGCGATTTTGATGAAGTTTGAATGCAGCCATGGATTGGGGAACCAGAGATGAAATTGCCAATTTATAGTCTTAGTGGAGTATCATGGGTTAGTTTTATGTCATGACCCATTGGACATTGCCCGTTTAGCGTTGTGGGGGATGGTACATTGCCAGTTTCCAGTCTTGGGGGACCGCGAAGAGGAAAACCAGTTTATAGTCTTAGCAGACTCCGACAAGTGAGACTGTGGTAGTTTACTGTCATACGAGATGGGTGCTAGTTTATTGTCATTGCAAACACTATGTGGTATCATTTTATCGTCATGATGCCAGGATGAGCTGTGGTATCAGTTTTAAGTCATGGTTCCAGGATTGCTCTATGGTATCGGTTTACCGTCATGATTCCAGGACAAGCTGTGGTATCAGTTTTAAGTCATGGTTTGAGGACTGCTCTATGGTATCAGTTTACCATCATGATTTCAGGATGAGCTGTGGTATCAATTTTAAGTCATGATTCCAGGACTGCTCTATGGTATCGGTTTACCATCATGATTCCAGGATGAGCTGTGGTATCAGTTTATAGTCATGACGCCAAGACTCACACGTACCTGAGCTTGTACTTAAATATAGAATGGTTTCAGGAACAAGTGATTAGTTGGATTTGCAAGCTCACACCCTTTCATATCAGCTAACTTGAATGCTCCATTGTCATATGCTTTAGTGACTAAGTAGGGCCTGTCCTAGTTGGCTAAGAATTTATCCGGGTGTTCCCAAATGGCCTTAAGTACAAGGTCGCCTTCTTTGATGGGATGCTTATGAATGTCGTACCGATGGCGTTGTCATTGCTATTTTTGGTACCATTCAATCTGATTGAGTGCACATATGCGTTCCTCCTCCACCGAATCCAAGTCAATGATGCGTAGATCATTGTTTTTCTCTTTGTCCAGGAGTCTAAAAAGTGTGATCCTTAAATATGGCACCTGCAATTCCAGAGGTAAAACAGCTTCTGATCCATAAACAAGGCTATATGGCATTTTACCTATTGAAGTTTGATGTGTCATGCGATATGCCCACAATGCGTATACCAGTTGTTCGTGCAATCTTCTCTTGCTTTGGGTAAGCATCTTTTTAAGTATTGTGATGATGGTTTTGTTTGTTGCCTTTACTTGCCCATTGCTCTTAGGGTAGTAAGGGGATGAAAATGAGTTTTTGATCCCTAGGCTTTCACAGAAGGTTTTGGTTTCGGCACTGCTAAATTATGGCCCATTGTCAATGATGATGGTCATGGGAATGGCAAAACAGGTTACAATATTTTTGAGAACAAAGTTGCATATGTGTTTAGATGTGGTCCTTCGAAGGGGCACAACTTCTACCCACTTCATGAAATATTCTGTTGCGATTATGATGAAACTATGCCCTGTAGAAGATGAGGGTGTTATTGGTCCGATAAGGTCCAACCCCCACTTTTGAAAGGGCCACGTGATTTGTGCTATATGCAACTCATTTGGTGGGACATGGATTAGATTACTATGTCTTTGACAGGTACTGCATGTTTTAACCTTGGAAAGATAATCATACTCCATGTGTGGCCAATAATAGCCTAGACTTCTTGTCTTTGTTGCCATTGCTTTTGGTGCTATGTGTCCTTCGCATAGTCCATCGTGAACTTGCTCAACGATGGTTTGGGCATCAGTACTACCAACGCATATTAGCAATATGCCTTCATAGGATCGACAACACAATGTGTCCCCTACCAGTGCATATTGCCTAGAACGTTTTCATACCACGTCTTTTTGTGCATTCGTTAAGTGTTGTGGTGTTTCGCCACGTAGAAGGTAATCTTTTATGTCATCATACCATTCTATCATGTGTGTTGTACTAACGGATGCAATTGGCAACGTATCAGGAGTATCAGTTATTGGTTTGGCACAACTGATTATGGAGCTTGGTAATGTATGGAACATGTCAGGCGATATGTTTAATGCTAAGGTGGCCAGTGCGTCTGTGATAGTATTATCGTTTCTAGAGACATATTGCACATCGATGCTTTCAAATCGCCTCATTAAATGTTTTGCCAAGTCACAGTATGGTTGTAAATGTTGGGCTTTGCATGTATAAATATCTGTGATTTTGTTAAAAACCAGTTGTGAATCTCTTCTAACCACTAGTCGTGTGAAGTCTGAAGCTAGTGCTGCTATGAGTCCTCTAAAGAGGCCTTCGTACTCTGCCATGTTGTTGGTACAATGAAACTTGAAATGATAAGCAAAGGGTCTGATCTCCCTGGAGGGATAGGTGATGACGGAGGTAGCACTTCCCCCTCAAGAGGTGGATGCTCCATCAAAGTTTAGAATGGCATCATAGTCATTGGGTACTATGTCTATTGCGATTATATTTTCATCCAGGAATTCTGGCTCTATCATTGCTTGATCGTGCATTGGTGACATGGCCATTTGATTTGCTATGGCTTGACCCTTAACTAATGATTGCGCTATGTAATGTAGGTCAAACTCGGCTATCATGGCTTTCCAACGGGCTATCCAACTTGTCTCGTAAATATTTCCGGTGATGGCTCTGAGTACATTATCCTTGCAGATTATGTTAACTTGATTACGAAAGAAGTAATGTCACCATTTTCTTAGAGAAAAGAACAAAGCTAAACATGACTTCTCCACCTCGTTATACTTTTTCTCATGGGCAACTAATGCATGACTTAAGTAATAGACAGGGACTTTGGTTCCATCATTTTTTTTTTGGCAGAGCATAGACATCATTGATGAATTCGAAGTGGCGAGGTAGATGTAAAATGGTTTATCATTTTAAGGTGGATAAACCGTGGGTAATCGGGCAAGTGCCATTTTAATATTATCGAATGCTTCTTGGCACTGGGGAGTCCATTCAAAATGGACGTTCTTGTGTAACAAGTGATTCATAAGTTTTAATTTGTCTATTAGTTTTTCTATGAACCTTATAATGAACTGTAATCTACCTTGTAGACCTCGAAGTTCGGTAAGGTTGCCAGGTGGTTTTAAGTTTGTTATGGCCTTAACTTTATCGGGGTCTACCCGTATCCCTACTTCCAAGGCTATGAATCCAAGCATTTTGCCTATTTTGATGTCGAAGACGCATTTCTTTGGGTTAAGTCTCAGTTCATATTTTAAACAACGTTTTAGTACTAAGTAAAGATCTTGTACATGTTGTTTCGATGTCTTCGATTTAACTACAATGTCATCCACATAGTCGTTGAGTGAGTGTAACATGTAATCGCTAAAAATGAATGTCATGGCCCTTTGATATGTGGCCCTAGCATTCTTGAGACTAAAGGGCATCATTGTATAACAAAAGGTTCCCCATGGTGTCATAAAAGTAGTCCAGAGCTGGTGTTCCGGGTTAATGCGTATTTGGTTGTATCCTAAGAAACCATCCATAAAAGATAATAGGGCATGCCCAACGGTTGACTCAACAAGTTGATTGATGCTAGGTAGGGTAAAATCATCTTTTATGGTTGCAACATTTAGATCTCGGAAGTCAATGCATAAGCGAATACTTTCGTTCTTTTTCGGGACGATGACCATGTTGGATACCCAATTGGCGTAATTGACAGGCCGAATGAAAACAGCCTGATAAAGCTTGGTGATCTCATTGCAAACTACCAATGCCGCCTCAGGTTTAACCTTTTGTGTTTTTTGCTTCACTGGCCTCAATTTTGGATCAAGGATAATATTATGCTGGACGATTCGAGGGTCCAATCCAGGCATGTCCGTGTATGACCAAGCGAATGCCTTTATGTTGTCCCTAAGCACATCCTCTATGTCTTTGGCTAGTTGAGGTTGCAATAATGTACTTAGTTTTAATATTTTAATTTCTCCATCGGGCATGGCGATGGGGGTGTCGGTTAATGAGTCTTCGATGATGTTTTCAGCTTCTATGTCAAGGGGCTTTGTCATACCTTTGTAGTTATCTATCGTTTGTTGTGTTGAGGCTATGACTGCTTCGTTTGTTGATAAACTTAAGTGGATGAGATTTATGTCGATGTCCCTTGCAATCTTTCCATGCGGCCCATCGATGATTAATGGTGCGGATAAATGCTAATAATCCATCGGGCTTACTCCTGCCAATGAACAGAGAGCAAAATGATCTAATAGGTATTATTCCATGTTTTCTGGCAGCGTAAGTCGTGTGTACATGCATGGTCGTGGTTTACCGTCACACCGAGATGCATGGTAGTTTAAGGCCTTACCGAGCCATGGGTGGCAGTTTAAGGCTATACCAGGCCGTAGGGGGTTTGTATGTGGCAGTTTAAGGCCTTACTAGGCCTTCATGGCAGTTTAAGGCCATACCGGGCCGAACGTTTATCGTAAAATTTGCACAAGAGAGTCTGAGCCAAAATGTTTGGTGTGGACTTCTGAAGTTGGTTTATAAGGGAATCAGGATGTGGTAGTATTTATTTTGTTATATATATATATATATTATTTTTGAATTTCTGAACAAATTTTGATTAAAATGAGTAAAAAATCCAAAAAGAGACAAATCGTAAGGCGGCGACGGCGGTAGCGGCAGAGCGCTATATAAAGGGCAGGGGTGTCATTTGCAAAAATTACGGATTTGAGGTGAGCGTAGACACCAAGTGTAAGCATAAGCGTAGATGACCTAGCGTAAGCATAAACCACTAAACCCTGGCGTAAGCGTAAGCGACCAAACCCTAAGCATAAGCATAAACGGCCAAACCCTAGCATAAACGCAGAGCGTAGAGGTTGAAGTGTTAGTGTAGACATCTCAACTCAGCGTGAGCATAGAGACTTTGGCATAGAGGCTCAGCGTAGGCATCAGCAATTTAGAACTTCAGTGTAAACCTGTCAATCCTAGCGTAGAGGATGCCGAGATGGGCAAAGGCAAGGAAGTGGAAGGCCAGGGGAGGAAGGGACCTGACCTGACCTTCACAGAGGAGAGCGAGGCCATGCTACAGTGTCTGCCTAGGCTGAGGGTTCCATCGTGGCCTGGATCGTCACACAAGTAGGCTCTGATACTACCTCTGTTAGTTATTTTCATCAATGTATGTTTCGTAGCGTAGACAGTCTCGGTAGTGTAGAGGGCTTAAGCGGATATGCCCGGCGTAGAGAGTTAGCGTAGAGGATTTTGGCATATATGCCCGGCGTGGACAGATAGCGTAGAGGGTTTCTATATGCTGAGCATATACTGTACATAGCCTAAGTTGTCTGTAGCGTAATCTGTTTTGTCGATGCATAGCGTAAATGATTTTACCAGCATGAAGTGTAGATAATTTTATTAGTATGAAGCGTAGACGATTTTCACAGCGTAAATGCTGACTATTTACATAGTGTTCAGCGTAAATTGTTTACACAGTGTTCAGCATAAACTGTTTACACGGCATTCAACGTAGACTATTTACATTGCGTTTAGCGTAGACTGTTTACACAGCGTATAGCATAAACTGTTTACACAATTCAGCGTAAACTGTTTACATAGCGTATATGCTAAAGGCTTTTATGGCGTATATGCTAAGAATTTTCACAGCGTATACGCTGCGCATGAACAGTCTGTTCTTTTTCAGGCGGTATATAGCGTAGACTTGTTTTCATGGCGAGAACTGTTTTCATAGCGTAAACTAGTTTTACAGTGTATATGCCAACTACGGATAAGTGCGAACACCTTATTAGTAATGTATACGCCGAGTTAAGTAGCGTATATGCTGAGCGTAAACAATTTTGACAGCATATACGCCCAGCGTAAATAGTTTTGACAGCGTATACGCCTAGCGTAAATAGTTAGTAATTTTTCTAAGTGTCAGCCTACGATGTGAAATTTTGTTCTTCAGCCCATTTTCATGCATGGCTAATTTATCGTGGCATTTTGATTGATTGCAGGGACACTGAACCTTTTCTCCTAGTAGTTGAGCTAGTGAGGGTACTGACGTGGTTTGGCCCCATTGAGGCCGATGAACCCACCCCTGATTTGACTATTGACGATAATGGGGTATGGTTCTTGGAAGGGGCATGTGAATTCCTCACCCTTCTCTTGGACAGATTCAAGGTGGTTGTCTGGTCACACCTAAGCGAATAAGTAGCATGGAGCGTGATTGAGGCCATGTTGCCGAGAGCCTTGGAGGGTGTCGCGGTGTTCATGGAAGACATTGATGAGGGGCCGCTTATAATCGAGGGTAGTCCCTCTGGTGGGCCTAAATCTACTGACCCGTTAATGCGCATGTGGGCCCAATTGTCGCGAGGGCATGGTTACCTGAACAACACTCTATTTTTAGCTGCGCACGCACACACGTTGTTCCAGAACCCTCTTGACATAGTGTACCGAGTGGATAGGTAGGACTGTTTAAGCTTGTTGTTTCTTTTCGCTGTTTGACATTTGCTTTTGTTTTGACATCCATTCTTTTGTAGGTCTCAAGTCAACCCAAATGGAACATGCGTTGAGGATGATGGGCTTGCTCTAGCTCGTACTGCTCTAGAGACCTTTATGGTGGGTCCCACCCTTCATGGAGCTATATTAGCTCAAACAAAGGATGATATCATCCATTTTTACAAATGATTCTCTAGAGCGTTCACATAATGCAAAGCTCGAGGGTGGTTGCATGAAGATTGGTCGCATAAGAGGCCAATTTTTCCTTGTGACTCTGACTTGGGTAGCACCTCTAAGTCCACTACTGAAGGTAAGTGACAATATTTTCTAAGTGTGTTAACATGTTTGTTCAACTACCTGGGGTTATACTGATATGATGATTTTGAATTATATTTACAGTTGACATCCCTCTTGGCGGGGACCCTGTTACAATAGGGCAAACTAAGACTACCTTGTCAATGAAGTTCGGGGAGGTCAGTAAGGCTCAAAAATGGTTACGTACCCATGCCCCGCCATCCATCGCCTATTGTTTAAATGACACCAGCCTTATGGAGCTCTTTACAACCCCGAGCCCTGATGTGTTGATAGCGGAAATGATCGGGATCATGGATTCCTTTGACATGTCTATCTCTTACTACAGCACTCGGATTAAGGGTGTTAAGATAGTTTTCCATATGTTGCCTAAATTCTTTTCAAACCTATTTGATGTACCGGTAGATGGTATAAGTGTATCTTTGGATAGGGCTCATAAAGAGCTTCATACAATTCGTGAATTAGAGGACTGGTTAGGTGTTACCAAGGGTGCCAAGGGATTCCCTATGTAGGGGAAGTCAAAGGTTGAGGAGGTGAATGAATTATATCCTCTGTTTAGGGCACGGGTATTCCCTAAATCCCTTTCCTAGGTGCGGAGCCTTGGTGTCGAGGCTGTGCATATTATGCAAACCATCTTAGAAACCGGAATGCGTTATAACTGGGCCTAATTTTTGTTGTTGGACCTGCATAAGGAGATAGTGCGATTGCGCTCAAATGTCGAGGTGCAGTCCCACTTTACCTTTGCCTTCTTTGCCAATTATCTTCATCACTTAGCCAAATTTCTAGTGGTTTGTCCAAACAATAAGTATGTTCTATGGGATCAAGGTCAATTATCCCACCTGTGGATCAACCATTTGTTTGAAATAGCCAAGTCCCAGGATGCACCTGAGGGAATTGATGAATTCATATCTATCACGACAGGGGGATCATCTGGTACCTCAATCCACACATGTGATAGTGTGGGGTTAGAACTAGACGATGTGCCTTATACTACGAAAAGAGCAGAACGGGTCATCCAAGAAACCATTGGCAAGGCCAAGTCGAAGCTGACAAAGCATGAACATTCAACCAAGGAGGTCTCAAATGTGGATGAGCCACAGGTTAGGTGCATACGGTTCAAGATGCTTGCCCGAGGTAAGTAAACTTAGTACACCTATTGCTTTATGGTTTTTGTCCTATTCATAATTTTTACTTTGACCACTTACATGCCACTGATACCTTCAGACTTGACTCGAGAAGTGAGGAGGCAAGAATTAGAAACTATCATTGAAGAGGAGGAAGCTTCAACAGAGTTAGTGACCGATGAGGAGGAGGCCGGCAAGGATCAGGCGGAAAAAATGAAGGAGTTACAGGAAGACACCATGGAGACCGAACTGGTGGATGACCAGAGTGGTGTCGATGAAATGTTCAGTAGCTTCCTTAAGGGAAGGTTGGACCTTGGTGACCCTCCAAACCCAGAAGGGGACAGGGAACACGGTATGTTTTCTTTTATTTTATTGTGTTGCTTTGTGAGTTGTTGTTTCCATGGTATTTTATTTTTATTTTTTCATCGCTTCTAGACGAAGGTAGTAAAACCAAAACAATGAAACTGGACGTGTCCATGAAAATGGTTCCCCCTGAAGGGACCGCAGAGGTTAGTCCATCTCGCACTCATGGGCCATTTACTTGGACAGAGATGCCAAGTAAAATGGATTTTGTGGCTGGTATCGCTGAGGAAGTTGTTGAACGAATTCAGGAAGTCCACCCTGAGATAGGTATATATGTTTCGAGTTGCTTGCAACTTTAGAGTTTCACACCCTCTCTTTGTCGTTTTAGTGTTTGTTCTTTTCATGTGCATAGGTGCCAAACTGAGGTGGGATCCTTCTGAGATAGTTAGCATAGAGAGTCTGCCCACACTATCCCCAGAAGTCAAGCAGGTACCAAGGCTAGTTTTTGAGGAGGTGGTGGAAGGTCTCGTTCACAATGCCAAATTGTTGTGGACCTGTAGGCGTTCCGTCGAATAGTTGTGGTTACAAATTCAAGCAAAGGAGAAGGAAGTTTCCGAGTTTTCAGTTGAGTGTGATGATCTCAAGGCTCGGTATGAGTTTGCCTCTACTAAACTAAGTGGTGATCGCTCTTGGCAGATTTCCAAGGTCACGTATACTAGATACTGGAACCTACTCAATCGCCACACGTCACTGAC
Source organism: Gnetum montanum (assembly GCA_015680685.1). NCBI lineage: Eukaryota > Viridiplantae > Streptophyta > Gnetopsida > Gnetales > Gnetaceae > Gnetum > Gnetum montanum. The sequence continues at coordinate 280,475 of MNCI01010443.1, forward strand.
ACAGAGACTAGTAAAGCGTAAGGCCCAAGTGGATCTGCTATAACTCAAGTGCCAAGATTGGAAAGCTTTTGCTTCCAAGGTACGAAAATGGGGTCAAGATGAAAAGAACCACAAACATCATTATAAGAAATCATTGAAGGAAGTATCCATTGAAAAGCGTCAACTGGAAATGTTTGTGGAGGGTTTGGGTCTGCGCTCTACATTCGATACCTTTGCTCAAAACACAACTGTCAAAATGGAATCGCCTACAAGGGTGATTACAACTACTTCTGAGGAGGTGTCGGTTCATGAATTACCTTTAAAATGTCCCACTTGGTCAGCTGTTGACAAGGGAAAGGCCTTGGCAGATGTCGACCTAGGCCTTGATGGGACCGATTGGACCAGTGTCTCAGAAGAGGAAATCCTTTACTGACTGGAATTCGGCTTAGGGTGATTCCCTACAGTAAGCATTTTGTTAGTATGAAATTCGCTCGCTGCATAATGTTTGAAAGTTTTTCTTTTATCCTTATGTTCATTTCTCCCTTTACATTTTATAGGATCAAGGCGATGATGATGTTCAGAAAGCTGGCCCTAGTGGAGTGGGGGCTCAGGATGCCAGCGTGTCCAAAGGGGATGATCCTCCTATCCCTGATGTTTAGCTTTTGTTATGAAATTATTCTAACTCAAATTTATACAGGAATTGTAAATTGAGATGAATGAAACCAGTTAACTCTTATACTTGTACATCATTTCATGTATAAATTTTTTTTTGTTGATTTTGAGCTTAATTGCAAACATGACATGGCAATGTAAAATGTTTTAGTTTGTTTTCGTGGTTTAAGTGTAATGCGCAGATGTAATTATAAGTCAAAGTATAATGATAAACGAAAGATAATCGCAAAAATTGTTATTGACAACATGGCAATACAAGCGTAAATTCGAACAGTGAGCCGGAATTGGAGAGGAAGACAAAGTATAAGTGGATGATCTAGTTTAAGGCCATTTCGGGTTAGATTCGCACTAGTGTAAGGCCATTTCGGGCCATATCCGTAGTTTAAGGCCATTTTGGGCCAGATTCGCATTAGTTTAAGGCCATTTCGGGCCATATTCGCACTAGTTTAAGGCCATTTCGGGCCAAATTCGCACTAGTTTAAGGCCATTTCCGGCCATATGCATAGTTTAAGGCCATTTCGGGCCCCAGCGTAAGCAAGGGATGTTTTGAATGACACGGGTGGATTTCTCAGTTGACCAACCATTTCTGATCATGGCTAGTTTTATGTCATTGCGGACATGATAGTTTAACGTCGTCCTGGACTAGTTATAGTTTAACATCATTTCGGACCATTTTTTTTGTTATTTATCGATTTAGTAATTTTTTGATTTTTCGCATTTTAACGTTGGGAGTAGAGTTAGCAAGTATGATTCTATATTCAGCGTCCCCTTCGTTGATCACGTTGAATGGTAATTCAGCCCAAGGAAGGTCTGATGGAATTGTTCCCGCATTAGTGTTTTCTTGTGTTTCAGCATGTATCACAATTTCTGTGTCAGTTGTGGCTTCTAAGTGAGGTTGCGTATGTACAATGTCAGGCCTAGGTATTTCTGCTTTGGGTGGATTTTCTTTTGTGTTTAAAGGATTACCACCTACCAGTTGTTGCTCATTTACGTCACGTTGTCTAGGCTCTTTGAGCTTAACCTCTAAGCCTTGGTCTGTGTCTATGTACGATGAGATGATGGGTGTAGCGACCTCCCCATGTATGATGATTTCACCACCTTCATAAGGTAGATGAATCTCTTGGTGTATAGGGGATGAGACTGCTTTAAGTTGGGCTAACCAGGGTCTTCCTAATATTAGGTTGAATCCTGGCATCTCATCGATTACTACGAAGTCAGCGGATGTGGGGAATTGGTCCCCAGCTATGAAGTCTAAGGTCACGGTGCCTTTGACTATCACATGCAATCCGCTGAATGATTTCAAGCATGTGGTAGCAGTTGGTCTGATTAGCTCTATGAGCCCGAGTTGTTCAATGATGGGATATGGGACTACGTTTGTGGTAGCTCTATCGTCCACATGGACCCTATGTATCTTGAATTGGTTTACTCTTATTGTTATAAACATAGGGGCTGTTGTTATCTCTCCCATTTTCTCATCCAACATAGGGGCTTGGAAGTTGATCCTTGAGGTGAGTACATCACCGCATGAATTGAAGGTTCATTTGGAGGCAAGTCCTCGCTCACTGGGATAGATGTTAACATGTGCACCAAAGCTTTGCGATGTGTTTGGGATGTTAAAACTAGGTCATATAAGCTCAGTGAAGTATTCTTTTGCTTGAGCGCTTGTCTGACCTATGTTAGGGCTGTTGGTAGGTCTCTATTGTTGGGCATGTGTTTATCGGCAGTGACTTGGTCCATTGGGCCCAGCAGTTTTATTTTGTGCATCATTAGTTTATCATCACTTTTTTTTTGGAATTGTTGATTTAGGCGTATCATGTTTTCTGGATGATTCCCCCTCGTGACCTGTATTTGGTTTATCGCTAGGCTGTGTCATGGGTATCGCATTTAATGGAGTAGGTTTAGGAGGTCCTAAGGCTAGCCGTTCACGCTCCTTTTCCAAGCATTCGTGCGTAAGCCCATCTGCTAAGCGTTCTCATGTGTGACGTGGGGGCGTAGTTGGTTTTGAGGCCTCAGGTTGCCTTGGGATTCGTACTACGTATGGAGTCAGGTGGGGTTGCAGTTGGACAGTCGCTTGCGGTTGGGTGCCAAATTGGCTAGGCACCTCGATGACATAGGGACTAGGTTTACTTTGTGTTTGTGAGGTGGAGGATTGGTAATCATTAGGACTTTCGGGTGTCCTGACGACGTATAGGGTTGGCCTAGCTGGAGGTTGTACCTCCACTGTTGTGACCACGGGTAGTATTCGGACTACGTAAGGGGCAGGCTGAGTAGGAGGGTTTGGTAAGTTTACGGTAGCAGTGACGGGAGGTACGTGCACCACATATGATTTTTCCCAGGTTGGGGTGTTAGGAGTTGCTACGGCAGGGGGTACTCGGACAACATATGGCTGATGCGAGGCGTATCATGGTTGAGGCATGGATGTTGATGTAGTGGAAGGAATACACACTACAAATGGCTTGTTAGCTGTTTGTTACTCATGGTCAGAGTAGACAATGTTAATGCTAAGTGTTTCAGGTTCATTATCTAGGTAGATTGTGTTAATAACGTATGGTGCTTCTTTAGTATTTAGAGGGTATTTATACACACCCATGGCCTAGTTTTGTGGTTGGACCGGGTTAGCCTCATCAAAAGTGATTTGACCTCCATCGATCATTTGTTGTATGTCTTGTTTCAAGGTGAAATAGTAATCTGTGCCATGCCCATTACATTGGTGATAGTCGCAGAAGCGATCCATTCTAAAACCTTTTGGTATTGGGGGTCCATCCAGCATTGCTAAGCTTGGGTTCTGAACTAGTTGACAGAATCGATCATGTCTCTAGATTGCATCAGGGGATAACTATTTGTGTTTCATTAACCCAGCCTTCAGGAGTTGGTCAAACAACTACGATGGTTTCATCGGTAGTGGTGTGTATTGGGAGGGTGGGGTTCTTTCCTTTTGAAGTTTCTTGTATGGGTTGGTGTTGGGTTCTGTGATGAGGATGACTCTGGTGTAGTCGCAGGAGTGGGTTTAGTGTAATTAGTAGGGGCAACAGGAGGTTTGCTTTGTTGTCCCATGTTTGTTTGTTGTGTTTCTGCCAACGCTGCTATAGTTGTTTTAGCCGGTTCTTTATCTTTTTTACTGTGTTGATTCTTAAAGGCTAAATACGCAGGTTCGTGGCTATTTTGGCCACCTCCTCTATGTTTTTAATTTGTAAAAAGGCTTGATTGAGGTTATGCGCACTGAGATAATATAACTTGGATTTCAAAAAGTCATTGATAGACCCCTTTAGAATAGTGAGCAGATACGTTTGGGGGATCGGCTCGTGTAACTTATTGAGAGCAGCACTCCACCTTTGGATGAATTTTTGTACAAGTTCTAGAGGTGCTTGTTTGACTTGTATAAGACTGTCAAGTGTCGCTTCAGGTTTCAAGTTATACTTGAACCTGGTAACAAATTGATATAACAACTCCTCTAGAGAAAATATCAAGTTTCTTGGTAAGGCCCGATACCAATCAAGTGCTCTCCCTGCGAGAGACATAGGGAACACTCGCAAAATGGCATGTGGCCATGCCTGCAATAATGTGCATTTTAGTATAAATGTTATACGGTGAGCATTTGGGTCCATCTCCCCATTATATTTAGTTAGCGTAGGCAATGATACACCTTTAGGTAAGGTTAGGGGCGGAACAGAAGAGCTAATGAGGTCATCGTGGTAAAAGTCCACTACCTTCAATTCTCCGTTGGTAGTTGTTTTGAGGTGTTTGACCTCATCAGTTAGTTCCTGCATTAGTTTTTTAGCATCCACCCAGTCTTGAGTGCTAGGTGAGGTGGCAACTTGGGGACGTTGTAGGGTGTACATGTTAGATTGTTGGATAGTAGGTTCGAAGGCTGAAAGCTGTGTAGTTGGTGGTTGTACTTGTGGAATATTTATAGCGAGTGGTATCAGAGGCGGAAAATTGTGGGCAAGGGGTTGCTGTTGTTGTGGTTGTGTTTGGGGGATGTTGACTGGTGGAACTGTATGAGGTGGTATGTTGTAGTGAGGGGGTTGATGTGGTTGGGCACCAATCGCTGCCCATTGCCTGGTCATGTTTTGTGTAGGAATCCCCTAAACTTGTTGAGTTACAGCAAGAAAAGGGGCTTCGTGAGTTTGGACCCGGGGGATATAATGGGTAGATGTAGATGCCGGTATCACATGCAGCATCCTGATCACTTGAGGCAGGAAGGTTGCCCCTACATTATTTTGAGGGGGTTGTACTTGTAAGAACGGGGGTGTCGTGGCTGTTGGAGGAATTGCGAGGGGAAGCGTGTTGACTTGAACATCGATTGGTGGAGGAATTGGGATGAGAGCAGCTACATCTTGTTGATGCGTAGGCACTTGCATGATGTTCAGTGGCTGGAGAGATGAAGTTTCACCCGTGAATGGGCGAAACAATGGGTTTATATAAGTTTGTGGGCTAAGGGTGTGGTATGAGTCTTCATGCTCAGATTGGGCAGTGAACTCATCTTCCTCTTCCAGTTGAGGATTTACTACAGGCTGATCTAGCGATTGGCTCCTTTGCAGGAGGAGGTGTGTGATGAGATTAGAGTAAGGCTCTGGAAGAGGGATGATGTCATATGGGGAAAGAATGAACTCTTGTCCTCCCCTGTAGAAAAGTTCATATTGCCTCTTGACTTCCATTTCGACTTGGTCCACAGCTAGGCTGGCTTGTATTTTCATGCATATGAAGTTGTACTAGTTTTGAGTTATGATGTTAGATGACAAATTTCTTCCCTGCAATTTAAGAGACCGGCGGGGCCCCACTGTGGGTTGTACCACGGGCTGTTGGACAACCATAGTGCCTACGATGTCAGTGACCTGGGTGGTTGTAGCGGTGGTGTTTGCGGTGTTCATGATGAACAATTGAGAATATGACACAGTGAAGGGATATGGAATTGGATTACTTAGTGTAGCGTAAACCTATGTTCATGACGCACGGCGTATAGATTGGGTCTCAGCGTATAGGCTTCAACGACCAATGTATAATGACAGCGTAGACAATGTATAGTGTCAGTGTAGAGAATCTACGGTGTAAAGTGTACAGCGTATACAACATCAGCGTATAGCATAAACGAGGTTACAACATACAGAGTGTAGCATATATGGATGGCAGTGTAAATGAGTTTAGGGTGTAGCATAGACAAAGTTAGCGTATAGCGTAGATGGGATCTACGGCATAGAGAGTGCAGCGTAAATTTAGTAGTTGCGTATATGTCGGCGGCATAAACAGAGTTCTGTATGCAGCGTAGACAAAGTCTACAGCGTAGCATGTATGTGGCGTATATTGGATAGTGTAGACACTGGGGATTTTGCAGACAAAGTTAGCATATGGTTAACAGGATAAACGCTGAGAGACTTGCAGATGGTCAGTTTTAAATGAAGTAGCGTAGACGCTTAACAACATAGACGCTCAACAGCATAAACGCTAGATAGTTTGCAGATAGTAAGTTTTGAACTGAGCAACGTAAATGTTGGGAGGTTTGTAGAAAGGGTTAGCATATACTCAACAGCGTAGACGCTGAGAGCTCTGAAGCACCATAAGTTTAAGGTAGAGGCCCTCCTTCTAGCACCAATTTCTGTACCGTCCGAAATCCTCGATCTTCAGCTGGAAGGAAATAGAAATCGAGGGATCACCAGACACATACAAAAGACCCTATCTTCACTTGAGGGGAAGCTAGAATTAACGAAGGCAGAGTACCTTGAGTGGTCCGCATGCAGATCAGGCAAGGATTTCCCCGAACGTACACCGAAGTGCTATACGCTGGGTTATATGTAAACGACATAACAGGCGTAAAGCGTAGCATAAACAGCGTAACTAATGCAAACGAAGCGTAAACGTAAAAGAGTGTAAATAGTATACATGCAACAATTAATGCAAACTGTAACAGATTTTAGGAAGAAAATGTAACAATGGTATTTCAAAATGAGAGTTACAATGCACCGGTCTAACGCAGTTGTGGCTTTGACACAAGGCGGGCGAATAGCCCCCGTGGATGTAGGGATGACTATTGGCTGGTTCAAACTATAGGCATAGCATAGAGGCTGTATGCTCAGCGTACAAGGTTGTCTAGCGTATAAGGTTCTCTGCTCTAGTTCTCAGCGTCTCTGTTTTTCTCTCTGGTTTGCCTAAAATTCCCTACTGTCTAGATCTAGTGAAAAATTGGGGTTTTTATACAGGTTTAGGGTGACACATGATGCATTAACTAGGCACGAAAGAATAAAATTTACAAGTGTACAACATGTTATATTTTCTGGGCGTATATGTTGTATTAGGAGGGCGTAGACTGTGGATGTATACGCTGGGCATGGAGGATGTATACGTTGGATGTACTGGGCATATACACTAAGCGTATACACTATGGATGCTGGCGTATATACTGGATGTTCTGGGCGTATCCACTGTCTGTCGGGCGTATACGCTAGGCGTATATGTTGATGGTTGCTCTGCTCATGTGAGTTGTTGCCTTGTACCAAACCTTGCTCTGCAATGCTGTTTCCATGCCGTCTTTGGGGTTTACGTGCCTAGCGTATACATTAGTTGTACCTGCTGAGCGTACATGTGAGGCGTCTATGCTAGGTGTATACACTAGGCGTATACGTTGGGGATGCAATCTGGGGCGTATATGCTGAGAATACATACTTAGTGTAAACTAAGTATTTCAAGCTCTGAAGTTGCCAGTTTTGATAGCAGATGCTGTGGTCATCTGTGGGTCCCTGGTACCTGCTTCTTGTTGTGTTCGACTCCGCTTGAAGCTGTCTATGGGGCCCTCGAGCTTCAGCCATGCTGAGGAACATCATGACTTAGCCCGCTTCTTGTTGGAGAAGTACTAAGCTCGAAATTTTTGTGGTGTTTTAGCTAGTATCGCTGAGGAAGTTATTAAACGAATTCAGGAAGCCCACCCTGAGATAGGTATATATGTTTCGAGTTGTTTGCAACTTTATAGTTTCACACCCTATCTTTGTCATTTTAGTGTTTATTCTTTTCGTGTGCATAGGTGCTAAACTGAGGTGGGATCCTTCTGAGATAGTTAGCATAGAGAGTTTGTCCACACTATCCCCAAAGGTTGAGCAGGTGCCAAGGCCAGTTTATGATGAAGTGGAGGAAGGTCTCGTTCACAATGCCAAATCTGTATGGACCTGTAGGCATTCCATCGAACAGTTGTGGTTACAAATTCAAGCAAAGGAGAAAGAAGTTTCTAAGTTGTCAGTTGAGCATGATGATCTCAAGGCTCGGTATGAGTTCGGATCTACTAAACTAAGCAGTGATCACTCTTGGCAAACTTCTGAGGTCATGTATACTAGATACTGGAACCTACTCAATCACCACGCGTCACTGACATAGAGACTAGCAGAGCGTAAGGCCCAGGTGGATCTACTAAACCTCAAGTACCAAGATTGGAAAGCTTTCACTTCCAAGGTACGCAAATGGGGTCAGGATGAAAATAAAGACAAGCATCATTATAAGAAATCATTGAAAGATATGTCTATTGAAAAGCGTCAGCTTGAGATGTTTGTGGAGGGTCTAGGTCTACACTCTGCATTCGATACCTTTGCTCAAAACACAACTGTTGAGATGGAATCACCTACAAGGGTGATTACAACCACTTCTGGGGAGGTGTCAATGGGTGAATTCCGTTTAAAATGTCCCATTTGGTCAGCTGTTGACAAGGGGAAGGCCTTAGCAGATGTCGACCTAGGCCTTGATGGGACCAATTGGACTAGTGTCTCAGAATAGAAAATCCTTCGTCAACTGGAATTCGGCTTAGGGGGATCCCCTACAGTAAGCATTTTGTTAGCATGAAATTCGTTCGATGCATAATGTTTGAAAGTTTTGTCTTTCTTTTGTTCTTACGTTGATTGTCTCTTTTTGCATTTTCAGGATCAAGGCGGTGACGATGTCCACGAAGCTGGCCCCAGTGGAACGAGGGCCCATGATGCCAGCGGGTCCAAAGGGGATGATCCTCCTGTCCCTGATGTTTAGCTTTTGTTGTGAAATTATTCTGACTCAAATTTATATGGGAATTGTAAATTGAGATGAATGAAACCAGTTAACTCTTGTACTTGTACATCATTTCATGTATAAAATTTTTTTGTTGATTTTGAGTTTAATTGCAAACACGACATGGCAATGTAAAATGTTTTGGTTTGTTTTTGTGGTTTAAGTGTAATGCGCGGATGTAATTATAAGTCGAAGTATAATGATAAACGAAAGATAATCGTGAAAATTGTTATTGACAACATGGCAATGCAAGTGTAAATTCGAATAGTGAGCCGGAATTGGAGAGGAAAACAAAGTATAAGTGAATGATCTAGTTTAAGGTCATTTCGGGCCAAATTCGCACTAGTTTAAGGCCATTTCGGGCCATATGCATAGTTTAAGGCCATTTCGGGCCCCAGCGTAAGCAAGGTATACTTCGAATGACATCAGTGGATTCTTGGTTGACCGACCATTTCTGATTGTGGCTAGTTTTGTGTCATTGCGGACATGATAGTTTAATGTTGTCCCAGACTAGTTGTAGTTTAACGTCATTTCGGACCATGGCATTTTTGTTATTTATTGGTTTAGTAATTTTTTGATTTTTCGCATTTTAACGTTGGGAGTAGAGTTAGCAGGTATGATTCTATATTCAGCGTCCCCTTCACTGATCACTTTGAATGGTAATTCAGCCCAAGGGACGTCTGATGGAATTGTCTTAGCGTTAGTATTTTCTTGCGCTTCTACATGTATCACGGTTTCTGTGTCAATTGTGGTCTCTAAGTGAGGTTGCGTATGTACAATGTCTGGCCCGGGTATTTCTATTTTGGGTGGGTTTTCTTCTATGTTTAAAGGATTACCGCCTATCAGTTGTTGTTCATTTATGTCATGTTGTCTAGGCTCTTTAAGCTTAACCTCTGAACCTTGGTCTGTGTCTATGTACGATGAGATGATGGGTGTAGGAGCCTCCCCGTGTATGATGATTTCACCACCTTAATAAGGCAGATGAATCTCTTGGTGCATAGGGGATGAGACTGCTTTCAGTTGGGCTAACAAGGGCCTTTCTAATATTAGGTTGAATCCTAGCATCTCATCAATTACTATGAAGTTGGCAGATGTGGGGAATTGGTCCCCTGCTATGAAGTCTAAGGTCACAGTGCCTTTGACTATCACGCACGATCCGTTGAATGATTTCAAACATGTAGTGGCGGTTGGTCTGATTAGCTCTGTGAGCCCAAGTTGTTTGATGATGGGATATGGGACTACATTTGTGGTAGCTCCATCATCTACATGGACCCTATGTATCTTGAATTGGTTTACTCGTATTGTTATGAACATAGGGGCTGTTGTTACCCCTCCCGTTTTCTCATCCAACTTGATGTTGTTATTGTGGAAACTTAGTGTCTTGGAAGTTGACCCTTGAGGTGAGTACATTATCGCATGAATTGAAAGTTCATTTGGAGGCAAGTCCTTGCTCACTGGGATAGATGTTAACATGCGCACTAAAGCTTCATGATAGGTTTGTGATGCTAACACTAGGTCGTATAGGCTCAGTAAAGTGTTCTTTTATTTGAGTGCTTGTGTGACCTGTGTTAGAGCTATTGCTAGGTTTTTACTATTGGGCGCATGTTTATCAACAGTGGCTTGGTCCATTGGGCCCAACAGTTTTATTTTGTGCATCGTTGGTTTGTCAGTTTTTTTGGAAGTCATTGATTCCGGCGTATCACATTTTCTAGATGATTCACTCTCATGGCCTGTGTTTGGTTTATGGTTAGGTTGTGTCATGGGTATTGCATTTAATGGAGTAGGTTTAGGAGGTCCTAAGGCTAGCCATTAACGCTCCTTCTCCAAGCGCTCGCGTGTGAGCTTATCCTCTAGGCATTCTCGTGTGTGGCGTGGAGGTGGAGCTGGTTTTAGAGCCTCAGGCTATTTTGGGATTCATACTACGTATGGAGTAGGGCGAGGTTGCGTTTGGATGGTCACATGCGGTTGAGCGGAGGGCTGGCTGGGCACCCTGATGATATAAGGACTGGGTTTACTTTGCGTTTGCAAGGTGGAGGATTGATAATCATTAGGACTTTCGAGTGTCCTAACGACGTATGGGGTTGGTTTAGGTGGAGGTTGTACCTCTACTATTGTGACCACAAGTGGTACTTAGACTACGTAAGGGGCAGGCCGAGTAAAAGGGATTGGTGAGTTTACGGTAGGAACGACGGAGGGTACACGTACCACGTATGGTTTTTCACGGGTTGGGGTGTTAGGAGTTGCCACGGCGGGGGGTACTCGGACGACATAAGGTTGCTGCAGTGAATATGATGACTGAGGCGCCGATGTTTGTATAGTGGGCAGAATACGCACTACGAATGGTTTATTAGGCATTTTTTGCTCATGGTTAGAATAGACGGTGTTAATGCTAGGTGTTTCAGGTTCGTTATCTAGGTAGATTGTGTTAATAACGTATGGTGCCTCTTTCGTATTCAGAGGGTCTTTATAGACACCCATGGCCTGGTTCTGCGGTTGGACCAGGTTGGCCTCATCAAAAGTGATCTGACCTCCATCGATCATTTGTTGGATGTCTTGTTTTAGGGTGAAACAATAATCTGTGCCATGCCCGTTACGTTGATGATAGTCACAGAAGTGATCCATTCTAAAACCTTTTGGTATTGGGGGTTCATCCGACATTGGTAAGCTTAGGTTCTGAACCAGTTGATAGAACTGATAATGTCTCTGGATAGCAGCAGGGGATAACTGTTTGTGTTTCATTAACCCAGCCTTTAGGAGTTGGTCAAACAACTGCGATGGTTTCATAGGTAGTGGTGTGTATTGGGAGGGTTCTTTCCTTTCGAAGTTTCTTGTACGATTCGGTGATGGGTTTTGTGATGAGGACGATTCTGGTGTGATCGTAGGAGTGGGTTTAGTGTAATTAGTAGGGGCAATAGGCAGTTTGCTTTGTTGTCCCATGTTTGCTTACTGTGTTTCTTCCAACGCTACTATAGTTGTCTTAGGCTTTTCTTTATCTTTTTTACTGTGTTGATTCTTAAAGGCTAAATACGCAGGATCATGGCTATTTTGGGCCACCTACTCTATTTTTTTAATCTATACAAAGGCTTGATTGAGGTTATGCGCATTGAGGTAATATAACTTGGATTTGAAAAAGTCATTCATAGACCCTTTTAGAATGGTAAGCAGATACGTCTATGGGATCGGCTCATGGAGCTCATTGAGAGTAGCACTCCACCTTTGGATGAATTTTTGTATGGGTTCTAGAGGTTCTTGTTTGACCTATATAAGACTGTCAAGTATCGCTTCAGGTTTCAAGTTATATTTAAACCTGGTAACAAATTGATGTAACAACTCCTCTAGAGAAAATATCGAGTTTCTTGGCAAGGCCCGAGACCAATCAAGTGCTCTCCCTACGAGAGACATAGTGAACACTCGCAAAATGGCGTGTGGCCATGCTTGAAGTAATGCGCATTCCAGTCTAAATGTTATAAGGTGAGCATTGGGGTCCATCTCCCCATTATATTTAGTTAGCGTAGGCAATGATACACCTTTGGGTAAGGTTAGGGGTGGAACAGTAGAGCTGATGGGGTCATCGTGGTAAAAGTCCACTACCTTTAACTCTCCGTCGGTGGCCGTCTTGAGGCGCTTGACCTCGTCAGTTAGTTTCTGCATTAGTTTCTTAGCATCCACCTAGTCTTGAGTGCTAGGTGAGGTGGAAGCTTAAGGATGTGGTACAGTGTACAGATTAGATTGTTGGATGGTAGGTTGGAAGGCTGAAAGCTGTGTAGTTGGCGGTTGCACTTGTGGAATATTTATAGCAGGCGGTATCAGAGGTGGCATATTGTGGGCAAGGGGTTGCTGTTGTTGTGGTTGTGTTTGGGGGATGTTGACCGATGGAATTGTATGAGGTGGTATGTTGTAGTGAGGGGGTTGATGTGGTTGAGCACCAATCGCTACCCATTGTCCGGTCATGTTCTGTGTAGGAATCCCCTGAACTTGTTGAGTTACAGCGATAAAAGGGACTCCATGAGTTTGGACCCGGGGGATATAATGGGCAGACATAGATGCCGGTATCACATGTGGCATCCCGATCACGTGGGGTGGGAAGGTCACTCCTACATTGTTTTGAGGGGGTTGCATTTGTAAGAACGGGGGTGCCGTAGTTGTGGGAGGAATTGCGAGGGGAAGTGTGTTGACTTGAACATCATTTGCTAGAGGAATGGGGATGAGAGCGGCTACGTCTTGTTGAGGCACATGCGCTTGTGTGATTCCATATGGCTAGAGGGACATAGTTTCACCCGTGAATGGGTGAAACAATGGGTTTATATAAGTTTGTGGGCTAAGGATGTGGTATGAGTCTTCATGCTCAGATTGGGCAGTGAACTCATCTTCCTTTTCCGGTTGAGAATTTACTATAGGCTGATCTAGCAATTGGCTCATTTGCAGGAGGAGATGTGTGATGAGCTCAGAGTAAGGCTCTGGAAGAGGGATGATGTCATATGGGGAAGGGATGAACTCTTGTCCTCCCCTATGGAAAAGTTTGTTTTGTCTCTTTACTTCTATTTCGGCTTGGTCCACGACTAGGCCAGCTTGTATTTTCATGCATATGAAGTTGTACTAGTCTTGAGTTATAATGTTAGAGGATGGGTTTCTCCCTTGCAATCTAAGTTATCGGCGAGGCCCAACTGTGAGTTGTACCACGGGCTATTGGACCGCGGGCTGTTGGACAGCCATGGTGCCTACGATGTCTGTGACCTAGGTGGTTGTAGCGGTGGTGTTTGCAGTGTTCATGATGAACAGTTGAGAATATGACACAGTGAAGGGCTATGGAATTAGAGTACTTAGTGCAGCGTAAACCTATGTTGATGGCGTACAGCGTATAAACTAGGTCTCAGCATATAGGCTTCAACTACCAGCGTATAAGGGTAGCGTAGACAACGTGTAGGTATACAGCGTATAGTGTCAGCGTAGAGAATCTACGGCGTAGAGCGTGTAGCGTAAACTGAACGGCATAGACAACGTCAATGTATAGCAGTGTCAGCATATAGCGTAAACCAAGTCTACAGCGTAAAGCGCATGATGTAAACTTAGTAGCAGTGTATATGTTGGCAGCGTAGAAAGATTCTTGTGTGCAGCGTAGATAAAGTCTACAGTGTAAAGTGAGTAGCGTGTGTATTAGTAGCGTAAATAGAGTTGTGTGTGCAGTGTAGAAAAAGTCTACAGCATAAAATGTGTAGGGTCAACGTATAGCATAGATAGAGTCTACAGTGTATAGCGGACGGCGTATATTCAGCAGCGTAGATGCTGGGGAGTTTTCTGATAGAGTCGGTGTATGGTTAGTAGTGTAGACGCTAGGAATTTTGTAGATAGAGTTAGCATGAGCTTAGCAGCATAGACGCTCGATGACATAGGCGCTAGGGCATATGTGGATAGTAAGTTTTAGACTGAGTAGTGCAGACGCTCGACGGCGTAGACGCTGGGGCGTATGCAGACAGTAAGTTTTAGACTAAGCAGCGTAGATACTGGGAGGTTTGTAGACAGGGTCGACGTATAATCGACAGGGTAGACGCTGGGAATTTTGAAACACAGTAAGTTTTAGGTAGAGGCCCTCCTTCTAGCGCCAATTTCTGTACCATCTGAAATCATCGATCTCCAGCTGGAAGGAAACAGAAACCGTGGGATCACTGGACATGCACAGAAGACCCTACCTTCGCTTGAGGGCAAGTTGAAATTAACGAAGGCAGAGTACCTTGAGTGGTCTGCACGCAGATCAGGCAAGGATTTCCCCAGACGTACACCGAGGTGCTATACGCTGGGTTATATGTAAATAGCGTAACAAGCATAAATCAGAGCGTAAATAGTGTAACTGATGCGAACGGAGCGTAAACGTAAAAGAGTGTAAATAGTATACATGCAGTAATTAATGCAAAACTATGACAGATTTTAGGAAGAAAATGTAACAATGCTATTTCAAAATGAGAGTTACAATGCACCGGTCTAACGTAGTTGTGGCTTTGACACAAGGCAGATGAATAGCCCCAGTGGATGCAGGGATGACTGTATGTTGGTTCAAACTATAGGCACAACGTAGAGGCTGTATGCTCAACGTACAGGGTTGAAGTCCAGTGTACAAGGTTTTCTACTCTGGTTCTTAGCGTCTCTATTTTTTTCTTGCTTACTCCAAATTGCCAACCGACCACGATTTAGTGAAAAATTAGGGGTTTTTATACAGGTTTTGATTAGACTCGAGTTGGGTGACACATGGCTCATTGACTGGGTGTGAAAGCATAAAATTTACAAGTGTACATGTTACATTTGCTGGGCGTATACGCTGCATCAAGCAGGCGTATACGCTGGGCATATACATTGATGGATGCTGGGCATATATGCTGATGGATGCTCTGTTCGTGTGAATTGCTGCCTTGTACCAAATCTTGCTCTACAGTGCTATTTCCATCTTTAGGGATTGCATGCCAGGCATATGCATCAATCGTATAGGATTATCGTACTTGTGAGGTGTGTACACTGGGTGTGTACACTGGGTGTCTATGCTGGGTGTATACGCTGTAGATTCAATCTGGGGCATATACGCTGGGCGTATACACTGTGAACATTGGGTGTATACGCTGAGAATACATACTTAGTATAAACTAAGTGTTTTAAGCTCCGAAGTTGCCAGGTTTGATAGTAGATGTTGTCATGGTCGTCGACGGGTCCCAAGAAACTACCCCGTTGAGTTCGACTCTACTTGAAGTTGTTTATGGGGTTCTCAAGCTTTAGTCATGCTGGGGGAACATCGTGACTTAGCTTGATTCTTTTTGGAAAAGTACTAAGCTCAAAATTTTGTGGTGTTTCAGTCCCTTTCCATCAAGAAGCGACAGACCATGTCTGCTACTATGCTAGGCTAAGCTACATGGTCCAGCAAGGCATAGCAATCTTGAGGAAGGGATAAAAGGAAATTCGAAAGGTGGAGTCAATGGAGTTCACAAGACTTGCATCGTAGGAGACAAGATTTGCAAATCAGCAAAGCTTTTGCGACTAAGGCAAGTTTCTACGCTACGCTACGCTACGTAGCGTAGCAAGTATGTGACACATAGAAAAATGCACGATGAAGTGCTATGCCATGCCAAGCATGCTACGTCACAGAGCACAGCAAGGCATGTAGGTGGTTGTGCGACATCAATGCACTCCACTCAATCGGACCATTGGCACATGTCTCCAAATGTTGACAGCAGAATTATGGTGTAGTAGAATTGCAGTTATTGCATACAGGTTCACATCGCAACGGTCTTGTAGGTCCAACGGTCACAAACGATACGAGTTGCACCAGCAAGACAACAAAGGCCCGAGGCACATAACATTCAAACCACCCCTTTCACATGCCCTCAGTCCTATAAATACCCTAGAAAATGGCATGCAAAAGGTCCACAATTTTTAAAAGTTGGCAATTTCAAAAGAGTTCACATCCTTCTTGAAGCAAACAGCTTTCAAGTGGTGGAAAATTTGAAATTCTGAAATAAAGATTTCCCCTCTCTCCAGCATTGAAATATCAAAGTCATCTGTTAACACTGTAAATAATGAGTCTCTCTCGGCTGGCGTGAGGTCCTATCTCCATTCTACCACCTTGGTAGAACCCTGCATTGTTTGTACATGAGTTTGTGCCCAAGTGCATAGCTCTTTTTTCTCGACACACCTTGGTTACCTTCAGGATTTCTACACTCTGTTATGTTGTGTAGTCAATTGTATCCACCCTGACCGAGCAAGTTTGTAGCTGCAAAGTAGTGCATGTTTCTAACCACACTTTACTTTATTTTTTGCTTACTGTCTCGTTTTGTATAATTTTCCATTTTATTCACCTTTAAGCATTACTTTGTATTACTGTCACATCCTTTTTTAGTTCCTCTCCTGTTTCATTTACTTTCAAGAATTATCTTGCATTTCACATTATTTACGTTGCAAAAGGCTATATTAACGCCGATGTAAATCCCTGTCTGATCGACCAAACCATTCAGGGCACCCCGTATACACACACCCAACATGGCCCTCCCTTGCATACGGGATTGGAACTGTTGTGCCCGCCAACCCCAGTGTTCTTCCAGCCGTCAACATTTTTAGTTGTTACAGTTTTCTGGTGCTAGAAGGAGGGCCTTTTGGTACCTTTTTCGTGTGTCATGGTAGTTCTGTGAACCTTCTACACCCTAATACATATAAGCGTAAATGCAACAACCTGCTGCGGTTGTTTGCACTTTGTGCGGTGCAGACCGGTTGCCTCGATGGCTCCTTGGGAGCCCTATAGAACATAAGGCCTCCAATCGCCAGCTAACTAGCTTGTTTTATGGTTTTCTTGCATGCATTCTATACCCCATCTCATGTGGTACAGATTGATCACTTCAATGATCCCTCCGAGATCCTGCGAGATGCAAATTCTGATTGATCGCTAGTTAGTTCGTTCATCTTATAGTTGTCTTGCATGCATTCTGGACCCCACCTCGTGTGGAAAAGATCGATCACTTCGACGGTCCCTTGGGGATCCTGCAAGACATAAAGCCTTCTAGGTTAGCTCCCTCACCCTTATCTACAATTGTTTACGTGTCGTACGATGTAGATCAGTCGCCTCGACGATCCCTTTAAGACCCTATGGGACATAAATCCTTCAGATGACGAGTTAGCTTGCCTCCCCTTTTACAGTAGTCTTGCACGCGCTCTACACCCTAGCTCGCACAAGAGTAAACATGGCACCCTTCTGCTATTTTTTGCACCTTGTGTGGTGCAGGTCGGTCATCTCGACTGTCCCTCTGAGATCCTGTGAGACATAAAGCCTTCTTGATTGCTTATCAAATGAACTTGCCTTATAGTAGTCTTTCACATGCTCTGTACCTCATTGCACATTGACATAAACATGACATCCTTTGTGGTTGTTTACGCTTTGTGTGGTACAGATCGGTCGCCTCGATGGTTTCTCCGAAATCCAGCAAGACGTAAAGCCACCTTTTGTTTCTTTATCAGCCCTTTTGTTCTTTTTACACTTCTTGCATTTTTTTCATAATTACTTGCTTAGCAATGGCTTCCACCACCACCGCTATTGACACCTTCAACATAGAGGTGCCTTTCATGGTTCAAGGCACCACTCGTGCAGAACAATCACTGAACCCCATGATGGAAGCATGTCGATCACTCAGAATCCAAAATAGGGGACCTAAGGGATTAGCCTAGTAACACAAGTGTTATAGTTTCCTTTGCGTGAAGGTGTAGGATAATCTGCCCTTTGATTTACATGAACTCGAGGAAAAACATAGCTTCGAGTTCACTTATTGCAATGAGAAGGAATTCATTCCTACCCCTAGCATTCCTGTGCTTTTAACGTAAGACTATCAAAGTCTATTGGACTAATTGATCTAATTGGCTAGACTTAGGGAGTAACCAGACATCGCATCTAACTAGGACAATGCCTTTCAAGATGGATAGGAAGAGCTCGATTCCCAATCTAACGAAGGGGGTCAAGTCAACCTCGTTCCTGTCCCGCCTACCTAGTCCCTCTGGGCCAGCCCGTTGTCTGTCACCATTCCCTTTTTCATCATGCCTACACTTCAGCAGCCTACACCCGCAACTACAATGGGTAGCCATGCCACATACTCGGTGTATCATCACCCCTATTCCCTGGTTGCGCTCGCAGCAACTATGCCGCCGCAAACTATTTATCAGCACATTCCTACAGTGCATAACACACCTATCATGGCTACCCTACCGCATGTCCATACTATACCTACTTTGCAACCACACATAACTCCTTGGCTGATTCTTACGTATGCATCTGTTCCACCCATTGTGGTGGGCCTAGGTGCATCCATGTGGTGGACCCCATTTACCTCTTCATCTGTTCTACAACCATCGCAGATGTCTCACTACATTCGCCCTCAGGCCTATCCAACCCCACAAATGGTACATCCTGGCACGGCGCCATGGTCTATCCCACCAGTAACCCAAATGACCTATCTAACAACTCAACCCGCTATTACCGCTCTGACAATAACACCCACCAGGTGTGGACAATGCAAATAGCACCTTTAGCGGGGGTGGCCCCAACGACACTGTCGATGGGTCAAATCACCAACGCCACCATGCCACATGTGGGAGTTTCCTCTGCAGTCCCTCAACCGTCTACAATGTCTCTGGGTCTGGACCAAGCGTTTCAGCTCATCCAAACCCTAACTAGGGAGGTAAAATGCCTCAAAGCTATTGGGTCTGACATGGTACAAGTCATAGACATTTATCAGTATGACCCCGTCAACCCTACAATTCCTGCTTTGATATTACCACCCAAGATGTCTCTCTTGCACTTCACGAAGTATGATGGGGAAGGGGATCTGAATACACATCTTGTCACCTTTCGGTCAGAGTCTTTGCTATTGCAAAAGTGGTTGCATACAATCGTTCATGTCTTCGCCATGTCCATAGCTGGGAAAGCCCTAAATTGGTATTGCACATTGCCATGTTCATCCATTTCGACTTTGGAAGAACTCTTGACCTAGTTTGTGACACGCTTCAAGTATAACTTGAAGCCATAAACCACGTTGGATCAGCTGATGGGTGTGAAACAAAACCCGCTAGAACCAGTCCAAAAATTCATTCAACGTTGGAGCATGACTGAAACACCATAAAATTTTGAGCTTATCACTTCTCCAACAAGAATCGAGCTAAGTCACGATGCTCCCCAGCTAAAGCTTGAGAACCTCACAGACAGGTTCGAATGGAGTCAAACTAAGCAAGAAATGGTTCCCTAGGACCCACAGAAAAATATAGTGACATCTGGCATTAGACCTGGTAAATTTTGAACTCAAAATACTTGGTTTTCACTAAGTATGCATCCTGTACACTGGCCTATACATGCCTAGCGTATGGCCCAGCGTGTAGCAACATTTGAGTCTCAAAAACTCATTAAAATGGACCAAAATTGAAGGTCTAGACTCCCCATGACCTTCCCTAAGGCCCCAGGTAGGTCTCAGGCTCCTAACAATCAAATTTTGGGTACCAAATGGGTCATTTCCTGTCTACACACACATCCAAATTTTTCACTAGATCAAGGTTGGCAATTTTTGGACAAAGGGAGACAAAAAAAACTGGAACCGAGGAGACTTAGGAAATTTGGACCATAACTCTGCACCCTGGACTTCTACCCTACACGCTAACCATATAGCCTTCATGCTGTGCCTATAGTCCAAACTAGCATACCATCCTCCCTCCGCATCACCGGGGCTTTCCGTTCGCCTTGTGTCAGATCCACAACTATGTTCACACTAGTGCATTGTAATTCTCCATTTTGCAATAAAGTTGTTTCATTTCTGGTTAAGATTTGTTATAGTTTTTATCCATTTTTATTTGGCTCTGTGTTTGTTTCCTTGCACGTTTATGTTCTGGTTTACGTTTATCACGCTGTTTATGCATAACCCAGCGTATTGCACATTGGTATATGTTGGGGAAATCCTTGTTTGATCCGCATGTGGACAACCCAAGGTACTCTACCTTTGTTAGTTCCAGCTCATCCTCAAGTGAAGGTAGAGTCTTCTGTGCTCATCCACAGATCTTGCGGTGCTCGTCCCATTCCAACCTTACACCGACAATTTCGGATAGTACAGAAAATGGTGCTAGAAGGAGGGCCTAACACTGCTTAAACCTACTCTGATCCACCATAGATCTCTTCGGACCCGTTAATTCACCACTCTCTGTGCTTCTGATGTATCACCAAGTTTCCTCAGATTTATACTTCATCTGCATAACTCTAATTTTGCAACTCCCTGAATCTGTGTCCTGTTCCACAGCAATCTCAGCTTCTACACACTGCCCAATTTACCTGCACGTTGTAGATCTTGTCTACACGCTACCCAACTTAAATACCTGCATGCTATAGACCTTGTCTGCATGCTACCTAGTTTACCTGCACGTGGTAGACCCTGTCTACACACTACCTAGTCAACCCGCATGTTGTAGACCCTGTCTACACGCTGCAACCACTTGCAACATGCTAACCACTCTGTCTTTACACTGACGGTTGTAGTCTGCATGCCGTGAGCCCAATTTATGCACCGTGACCAGTTTCTGTATGCTAGTTGCTGAAGCCTGTATGCTGGGATCCAGTCCATACACTGTGTAAACAGGCTACACGCTACCAACTTAGGTGTATGCTAATAAGTATACCCATTTCATACTTGGCCATATCCTCACTTGTACACCCTGACATTATCTCCCACCCACCTAGTTACACTCACGACCTTTTCATCATGAATACTGCCCACACCAACATTTCAACCAAGTCCATTCCAGACACCATTGGCCCCACGACGATGCTGATACCCATTATGCAACTCATTGGGGCCCATGGTGAGGTCAATCCTCGAGGAGGACCTTGCCAATCTCTTAGACTGCAAGGGAAGAATTCATCATTTAATATCATAACACAAGAATAGTATAACTTCATATGTGTGAAGATCCAAGCCGGCTTAGCAGTAGATCAAACTAAACTAGAGGCCAAAAAATAGTATGAACTGGTTCATAAGGGAGGACATGAGTTCATCCCCTCCCCATATGACATCATCCCTCTTCCAAAGCACTACTCTAAGCTCATTTCATAGCTCCTCCTAGTAAGAAGTCAATCTCAAGACCAATCCATAGTAAATCCTCAATTAGAAGAGGAGGATGACTTTGCAGTGTAGTCTTAACACAAGGATTCATACCATACTCTTAGTCCGCACACTTACACGAACCCATTATTTCATCCCTTCACGGGGGAGACTATGTCTCTCCATTCATTTAAAACCACTAAAGCGCATGTGCCTCAGCAGGAACCATCCAATCTTGTTCCCACTCTCCCGGTGATCGATGCTCAATTCAATATACCCATCACCACTATTCCTCCCGTTACCACGTTACCCCCTCTTTTACAAATACAACCCCAACAACACCCACCTCAAGCTAATGTAGGAGTGACATTCCCACCCCAAGTGATTGGGATGCCGTCTGTGATACCGGCTTCTACATCCACTCACTATATACCACGAATTCAAACCCAAGGAGCACCCTTCATTACCACAACTCAATAAGTTTAGGGTTTTCCCTCACAAATCATGCCTGAACAGTGGGCTGTGATTGGTATGCAACCGCATCAATCCCTTCACTACAACATACCACCTCCCACAAATCCACCCATGAACATCCCTCAAGTACAACAACAACAACAACCCTTTCCTTACAGTATGCCACCCTAGTAGCACCTACCATGAATATTCCACAAGCACAACCTCCGACCACTCAACTTTCCTCTTTTCCGCCCACCGTACAACAATCTAACTTGTATACTACACAACATAACCAATCTGCCATCTTACCTAGGGCCCAAGACTGGGCTGAAGCCAAAAAAATAATGCAAGAGCTAACTGATGAGGTCAAGTGCCTCAAAAATGCTACTGATGAAGAGCTTAAGATAGTATATTTCTATCAGGATGACCCTATCAACTTTTCGGTTCCACCTCTAATGTTACCTAAGGGTGTTTCCTTACCCACGTTAACTAAATACAATGGGGAAATAGACCCCAATACCCATCTCGTAATGTTTAAACTGGAGTGTGTGTTGCTTCAAGCATGGCCACATGCCATCTTGCAAGTGTTCCCCATGTCCCTCATAGGGAGAGCACTTTACTAGTATCGGGCTTTGCCCCGAAGTTCCATATCTTCTTTGGAAGATTTATTACACCAGTTTGTTACCAGGTTCAAGTATAACTTAAAACCTAAAGCAACACTTGAAAACCTCATACAAGTCAAGCAAGCACTGCTTGAACCTATTCAAAAATTTATTCAACGGTGGAGTGCTGCCCTCAATGAGCTCCATGAATCAATCCTGGAGACTTATCTCCTCACTATTCTAAAGGGGGCCATTAATGATTTTGTAAAGTCCAAACTATACTATCTTAACACATGCACCCTTAGCAAAGCTTTTGTACAAATAAAGAATATTGAAGAGGCTACACAAAACAGTCATGACCCAACCTATTCAGTCTTTAAAAGCCAACATAATAAGAAAGATAAAGAAAAGGCTAAAGAAACAGTAGCAGCAGTAGTAGAAACCCAACAAGTGAAAACGTAACAAGGTAAACTACCTACTGCCCCCACTAACTATACTAGACCCACTCCCACTGCTACGCTCGGACTGTCCACATCACAAAATTCTACACCAGGTCATGTGAGAAACTTTGAGAGGAGAGACCCCTCTCAATATACACCATTGCCCATGAAACCTTCACAATTATTTGACCAACTCTTGAAGCCCACACTAATGAAACATAAACAATTGTCCCTTGTGGCAATTCAAAGACACAATCAATTCTGCGAATTGGTAAAGAACCCAAGCTTGGAAACACCGAATGAACCCCTAGTTCCAAGAGGCTTTAGAGTAGATCGCTTTTGTAAGTACCATCAACGTAATGGGCATGGCACTGACTACTGTTTCACCTTGAAACAATACATTCAATGAATGATTGATAGAGGTGAGATCACTTTTGATGAGGCCAACCCGGTCAAACCACAAAACTAGTCCATGGGCATATATAAAGATCCCCTAAATACTAAGGAAGCACCATACGTAATTAACACTATCTACTTAGACAACGAACAAGAAGCACCCAGGATTAACACCATTTATTTAGATGATGAACAACAAACACCTAGGAGGCCCTTTGTAGTCTGTATTCCTCCCACTGCACAAACACCCGTACCTCAATCATCATACCCTCCACATAACCCGCCTGCCCCACAAAGACCCTATGTCATCTGGGTACATCCTGCGGTGGCAGCCTCTACCATCCCACCACAAGCTAAACCATACGTAGTACGTGTACCTCCTACCACTACTACCGCAAACACGCAACCTCCTACCTGGACTACTCCCTATGTAGTCTGAGTGCCACCCATGGTTGCAACTATGGAGGCACAGCCCCCAAGTAGACCGACTCCATATGTTGTCAGGATACCCAAACATCCTGATAACCACCAACCTTCCACTCCACAAACACAAAATAGATCGATCTTGTATGTTGTTAGGGTGCCTAGGCAGCCTGACACTCAACCACCTTTAACTTCCCAATCGCAACCCCATCCTACTCCATACATCATACAAGTTCCAAAGCAACTTGATGTTCAGAAACCAACTATTCCCCCAAGCCATACGCGGGAACGCCTGGTGGACAGGCTCACACGGGAACGCTTGGAGAAAGAACGTCAACGGCTTTCCTTAGGACCCCCCAAGCCTACTCCATTAAGTGCAATACCCATGACATCACCAAATAACGAACCGAACATGAGCTATAAGGGAGAATCATCAGGAATACATGATACATCCAGATCAACGATTATGGAAGAAAACGTCAAACCAGCTACACATGAGATAAAACTATTAGGCCCGATGGACCAAGTAACCACTAGCAAGCATACACCTAACGGTAAAGATTTAACAACAGCCCTAACACAGGTTACGCAGGCACTTAAACAGAAAAACACTTCATTAAGCCTATATGACCTGATGTTAACTTCTCAAACTCATCATGAAGCCCTAGTACATATGTTGACATCAATCCTAGTAAATGAAGACTTACCTCCGAATGAACTTCCATTCATGTGGTAATGTATTCGCCTCAAGGGTCGACTTCTAAATCACTAGGCTTCCATACTAACAACATCAAAATTGATGAGAAAACAAGAGAAGTGACAACCGCACCTATGTTCATAACCATACAAGTAAATCAATTCAAAATACATAGAGTGCATGTAGATGACGGAGCTGCCACAAACATAGTGCCCTATCCCTTCATTGAACAATTAGGGCTTACGGAACTAATTAGACCAACCTCCACCACATGTTTAAAATCGTTTAGTGGATCACGTGTAGTAGTAAAAGGCATAATAACTTTGGAATTTATAGCAGGGGATCATTTCCTCATGTCTGCTAACTTTGTTGTCATCGACGAAATGCCAGGGTTCAATTTAATATTAGGAAGACCCTAGCTGGCCCAACTCAAAGCAGTCTCTTCCCCCATACACCAAGAGATCCACCTACCTTATGAAGGTGGTGAAATCATTATACACAGGGAAGCCACTACACCTACCATCTCATCACATACGGATACAAACCAAGGCTTGGAGGTTAAGTTTGAAGAGATTAAATAGGATGACACAAAGAAGAAAGAAAGTTGCATGCAACCAAGAAACAATGATCCATCAGACGTAAAAGAAACTTCACCTAGCATAGAAACACCCGAACCTGAAACTATACATACACCGCCTAACTTAAAAACTGCAACAAACATAGAAACTACTATACATATGGAAACACTAGAAGACACCAACACGGAGCCTATTCCATCAGACGTCCCTTGGGCTGAATTACTATTTAATGTGATCAGCAAAGGCGATGCTGAGTACAGAATCATACCTATTAACGCCACTCCGAACGTTAAATTAAGAAAACTCAAAAAATTACTAAACCGTTAAACTACATTCATCGTCTGAAATGACATTAAACTACATTCATCATCTGAAATGACATTAAACTATCACATGTCTGCAACGACATAAAACTAGCCACGGCCAAAAATGGCCGGTTTACCAAGAAACCCACCAGTATCACTTTAAACTTCTCTTGTTTACACATGGCCTGAAATGGCCTTAAACTAGAGCATTTCCTTATATTTTTTTTCTCTCAATTCAAGTTTACTATTTGAATTTATGCTTACATTGTTGCGTTAACGGTTACAGTTTCCCTTCATATTCCCCCTTGTACATGATTATGCTTCAATTACAATTACATTCCTGCTTGCGTTCCTACTTCCTGCGTTACACTTAAACAACAAAATGAACAAAAACATTTTACACTACTGCATCATGTTTACATCCAAGCCCAAAAGAACAAAAATATTTTCACTTCAATTCTATGCGTATCAGTGTTCAAAACAACTCAAAATTCAAACAACAAAAAGAAAAAAAATGAATAATAGAAAACTCAACCGAAAAATTGTATAAATGTATCAAAGTCAAATTACAACTTAGCACAATTTCCCCACACAATACACAGATCGTATACATAATCACGCCAAAAGAAAAAAAACATCAAATTGAAACTAGGCATCAAATCTAGGAGGAGCTTGATCTTCAGGCTCCTCCGTATCATCTTGCCGCACTCCACTGGGGTCACCTTCCTAGCCACCATCATCCTTGTGACTCTGTAAAAGGAAAAAGAAAATAATTAACAAAGAAAGAGGACGTTTTCTGCTAAAAACTAATAAACAAAATTGAAAAGTCTCAATGACTTACCGAAGAAGATTCTCGTAGACCAAACTCCAACCGACAAAGGATTTCCTCTTCAGGGACACCTGCCTAGTCGGTTCCATCAAGACCCAAATTAATGTTGGCTAAGGCCTTCCCTTTGTCCACCACAGACCAAGTGGGATGTTTAAGAGGAAACTTGCCCACAGAAACCTCCCTAGAAGCTGTAGTGATAACCCTCTTGGGAGACTCCATCTCTACCACAATGTGCTTAGAAAATGCGTCAAATGAAGATCGTAAGCCTAAACCATCTACAAACATCTCCAGCTAACGCTTCTCTATCAATTTCTCCTTTAATGATTTTTTATAATGATACTTATGCATCTTCTCATCTTGACCCCATTTCCACACTTTAGAGGGGAAAACTTTCCAATCCTGACATTTGAGATTCAGCAAATCTATCTGTGTCTTACACTCTACTAGATCCTGGGTCATAGTTACTTGGCGATTCAATAAATTCCAATACCTAGTATAAGTAATCTAAGAGGTTCGCCAAGAACGATCACCCGTCAACCTTGTTGAGGCAAACTCATAGTGCAACTTAAAATCATCTCGTTCTGCTGTTAGCCTAGCAATCTCCTTTTCATCCGCCTGAATTTACAACCATAGTTTCTTGATGGAACACCTATAGGTCCAAAGAGACTTGGCATTCTGCACAACACATTCTGCCACTTCATCATAGATCTGTCTTGGCACTTGCTCAATCTCTGATGGTAGTGTACGCAGACTGTCAATACAAATGGCCTTTGTACCGTCCGAAATCGTCAGTCTCCAGCTGGAAGGAAACAGAGACCGTAGGATCACCAGACACGCACAGAAGACCCTACCTTCACCTGAGGGTGAGCTGGAATGAATGAAGGTAGAGTACCTTGAGTGGTCCGCATGCGGATCAAGCAAGGATTTCCCCAAACGTACACCGAGGTGCTATATGCTGGGTTATACGTAAACAACGTAACAGGGGTAAATCAGAGCATAAAAAACGTAACTGATGTGAACAGAGCGTAGACGTAAACAAGCGTAAACAAAATAATGCAACAATTAATGTAAACTATAAACGATTTTGGAAAGAAAATATAACAATGGCATTACAGAATGAGAGTACAATGCACCAGTCCAACACAGTTGTGACTACGACACAAGGCGGATGAAAAGCCCCGGTGGATGCAAGGATGATAGTGGGCTGGTTCGCACTGTAGGCACAGTGTAGAGGCTATATGCTCAGCGTACAGGGTTGTCCAGCATATAAGGTTTTCTGCTCTAGTGCTCAACATCTCTACTCTCTGTGTTTGCTCTGAATGTTTGCCAACCGACCACAATCCCATGAAAAATTGGGGCTTTTATATAGGTTTTGATGGTGGACTCAGGTTGGGTGACACGCGGCACGTTGACCGGGTGCAAAAGCATAAAATTTACAACTATACAATATGTTACATTTGCTGGGTGTATACGCTGAGCGTATACGCTGCATCTGGTGGGCGTAGACTCTAGGCGTATACGTTGGATGTGCTGGGCGTATGCGAACTTGGGCGTAGATACTGTGGAAGCTTGGCGTATACACTAGGCATATACGTTGATGGTGGTTGGGCGTATACACCGATGCATATACGCTTATGGTTGCTGGGCATCTACACCTAGGTGTATACGTTGATGGTTGCTGCCTTGTGCCAAATCTTACTCTGCAGTGCTATTTCCATGCTGTCTTTGGAGATTTCATGCCATGCGTATACATCTATTGTAACTGCTGGGTGTACATGTGAGGCATGCACGCTGGGCATGTACATTGAATCTTTATGCTAGGTGTATACACTGGGCATCTACGTTGAGTGTCTATGCTGAGGATGTTAGGCGTATACGCTATGGATGTGAACTTGAGCATATACGCTGAGCGTATACGTTGAGACTGCATACTTGGTGAAAATTAAGTATTGTTGATCTCCGAAGTTGCCATGTTTGACACTAGATGTAGCCGTGGTCGTCTGTGGATCCCAGGGACCTGTTTCGTGTTGGAGGAGTACTAAGCTCAAAATTGTGTGGTGTTTCATTGGCCCCTCTTTGTTGACGCTTGGAGAAATCAACCTGAGACGCATCGACAAAAAAGTGCAAAACACCACAAGCACCTTAATAGAGACTTTGTCTGTTGCCACTTGACTAAACATCATCGTGCCATGTTTAGTAGTACATGGGATTGAGAGACGTAAAATTTGTATCTGGATGGGGGAAATGGAGCTTGTGGGGATTGGGGACTGACCAAGAGATTGTACTTGGTAAAGGGGATGCTCTGGTGTGTATCATGCTAATCCTTGTCAAGAGCCATTGTTTAGCAGACTCGAAATCCAGACATGCGATGTGCGTCCTTTAGCGGAACAAGACTCTTGGTTAGTGTCCAAGAGGACTTGTTGGCAAGACCAAAGCCACGTGATGATACGCTACATTCTTTGGAGGAACAAGGCCCTTGTTTAGTGTTTAGGGGGAGCCTGTTGGTGGAGAGCCAAAGCCATGCAATTGGATGTTTCTGGATTGTTTTTGACATGAGTACTTGTGTTTTTTTTGAAGAAGCTTTGCTTTGATCCTGTACTCATGCTCAAATGCTATGTTGTGTGTTGCAACTACTGTGAAGTGTTACAGTGTGCAACAGCATGCTCAAAGTTTTGAATGTACTGGGTGTATCAGATGTGTGGCTGAGTAGAGTATGTTGATGAGTGGGTAGGAAATGTACCAGGAAATGGGAATGTACTAATGAACGGTTTGATTTAGTCTTGCCATGTGTGGTGTGAACATTGCCTCATCTTACTTCTTATGATGAAGTGCATTCTTATGCAAAAACTTCCGAGTGTCATCCTGCAAACACAACTCCAAGAAGACAAGAAAACCATGAGTGAATAGGTGAGCTTAGACTTAAATAGCTACTGATGGAACAAAGACATTGGAGGTGATTTCAGGCACTGTATATGAGTGGCAGCAACGTTGGTGGGATCGTCTGATGGCGAGTGATGCAGTGATTCTGATGAAGTTTGAACATGGCGGCAGATTGAGGAACCAGAGATGAACTTGCCAGTTTATAGTCTTAGCGGACTATCATGGGTTAGTTTTATGTCATGACCCATTGGACATTGCTAGTTTAGCGTTGTGGTGGATGTTACATTGCTAGTTTCTAGTCTTAGCGGACCATGAAGAGGCGACCCAGAGAAACTAAAAACAAAATTAAAAAGGACTCCTCTAGAGGATTTAACTGTTTATATACAGCTAGATAAACAAGTAACAGAGAAAAAAGCCGAAGTAAAAGCATTAAGAAAACTAGAAAAAGAACTTCATGCTAGTTACGACAGTCAACCATTAACAACCGAATCAGAACAACAAGAAGAGCTTGAAGAATGGTTGCAACAAGAAGAAGAACAAATGCCATCTCAAAAAAAAGGGTTGGAGAAACATCAAATCAGATTATTACGTCTTAACCAACTCAAACTCTTCCTAACAAAAGCTAGCAAAGAATTAGAATCTTTGGAAGAAGAAGAAGAAAAATATCAACAACAAGCTTATGAAGCTGAAATATCTCAAATACATATAATTAGGATTAATCAGAATCAACATCGACAGGTACAAACTCCCCTTTGTACTTTTTGGATTAAACTAAAAGGATTTAAACCCTATCCCATCGATGCCTTAATAGATTCTGGTGCAGAAGTCAGCTTGGCAAATGAAGCTATCATTCCTTCTTTCTTATGGAAACCCAGGGAGAAATTAATTGTCAGTTTTAACAAAACGGCAACAACTATCAACCAGGTATTTTCTCTTCCAATACTTTTACCTAATTCTGAACGCTTAGAATTACAAGTTAATGCTATCAACTGGCTTTCTTATGATATGGTTATAGGAGTCGACAACCTAGCAATTCTCGAGCCATACACCATCCATACTAATTTTGTTACATTAGGAAATCATAAATTTACTAGAACATTTACTCCAGTAAATAGGTTTACCCATACAAAGTATAAGGTACCAAAAACGCAATGGCTTATTAACCACATCCAATCTCACAAAGAGGTCTTTGCACAATTATGCACTAAACTCCTCACTGTTGCGAGCGATGATCCAACAGCCTTTCGATATAAGAAACAACATTGGTGTCGTATTGAGTTATTGGATGGAATCCAACCACAGTCAAAAGCTCATCATATTGGAATGTCCCCACAATTAAAAGAAGAATGTGCCCAGGAAATAAAACAGCTCCTAGAGAAAAAAATGATCCCACATAGTACTAGCATGTTTTCCTGTGCTACCTTCTATGTCAACAAGCGTGCTGAACTAACAAGGGGAAAGAAGCAGTTAGTAGTTAATTACAAACCACTTAATGCTATTATTAAATCAGTACAACATCCGATCCCTAGTAAAGATGATCTTTTCCAATGCCTGCAAGGAACTCATATTTATTCAAAATTTGATTTGAAAAGTGGTTTTTGGCAAATCCAAATAGTCAATGAAGATCGCTGGAAAACCGCCTTTACCGTACCTCAGGGTCTATACGAATGGACTGTTCTACCTTTTGGTATTAAAACAGCCCCATCTATTTTCCAGTCTTGTATGGATCATATCATTAAAGAATATCCGTTCATACTAGTATATATAGATGATATTTTAGTTATGTCAAAAATGGTCGAAGAACACCAACAGCATCTCAACACCTTATATGAATTACTTGATCAAAATGGTCTTGTACTTTCTCCATCTGAGAAGAAGATGCAAATTGCAGTTGATGAAGTAAATTTTCTAGGCGTAGTAATTAAAGACGGACATATTAGTCTGCAACAACATATCTTAACCGATATTAAACATTTTCCTGATATCATAACAGACAAAACACAATTACAAAGATTTCTAGGGTGTTTAAATTATCTGTCGGGGTTTTACAAAGATCTTGCCAAAGATCGAAAAATTTTAAACCAACAGCTAACAAACAACCCTCAACCATGGAGCCAACATCATACTGATGCAGTCCAGAGACTAAAAGATCAATGTACTAAACTTCCATATTTACGATTACCAACCAATGGAACCTTGATCTTAGAAACTGATGCATCTGAAGAATTTTGGGGAGCGGTCTTAAAAGAAGAAATACATGGTATGACCTATATCTGCAGATATGCTAGTGGTAAGTTTATTTCTGCAGAAATGAATTATCATTCCACACATAAAGAGCTCCTTGCGATTATCCGTGGTATCGAAAAGTTTCGTCTGTTCCTACAAGAACAGGAATTTATTATTAGATCTGACTTAAAATATTTTGATAAATACTTACAAACAAAACATTTAAATAAAGTTGCCCATACACGACTCATTCGATGGTCTTTATTTCTGGCTAATTTTACATATAGAACCCAATATATTAGTGGCAAGGATAATAATCTTGCAGATTATTTGACTAGAGAATTTCAGTATTAATCGTTTGTTTTATGTGCAGCAACATACTTGCATGAAGGTTGGGAGCTTCGTTCAAGTCATAGAGTCCTCCCATGTTGTTTCTCTCGCATGTTTCTTACCCAACAGCAAGTTAGTAATATTCAGAATAGCCACCTTAATGACTGGTTATGTTATTCTTATAACTGTTATGCAAGATCTCCAAGTCCACAGATTTCATATACCTTTTCCAGACATCCTCAAGAGGTTCTTGATGATTTATATCCACCTGTACATATTAAAACCAGTCTCCATGCAAATCATTTCATCAATGAGTGTGTACAGTTTTATGAACTAGGATATCCTGAAGTAGCACCATTAGTACATTGGCCTAGGTATAAACCCTCTGGTTGCCATTAGTATCATATTGATTTTAATACGCCAATAGATTGTCCTCCAGAAGAACATCCATTTTGGGAATGGTGCTCTCTATATGGTCATACCATCAGAACCTTTCCTGACCATTTTGATGCATCCTATGTCCGTCGTTTGCGAGCCATGACACATTCTGATTTTCGTTATTTCTCCTGTTTTGAAACAATGGTTCACTTCGCTTTCCATGACTATAACCCTTCCTATTTTATCACTACGAGTCTAAGCCGAAGAACCGACTGGCAAAATCCATGGACCCTCGCTTGGTACCAAGATGTTCTGACCGCCACGGCACATGAAATTATTACCTTTTGTGAAGCTAATCATCGGGTTCCCACTACACTTGAACCCTATAATTTTGATCCTGCTTTTCAACTACTACAAAGAGAAGGTGGACACTGGCGAGTGCATTGGCATAATCCTGGTCCGGTCATCTCCTTCCATCCTGATTCATCCGATTCAGAAGATGAGGTATCCGAGGCACCTACCACACCACGCCATAATGATGATTCCGACACAAGTGATGATGAACAGTAAAAGTAATCCACTAACTAAAAGTAAGATTCCATCTCATCCCCTTGTACAGTATCCGATGAGGTGTAAGGCATTATAACCTAATGCGGTTTGAGCTGGATAACACCAAGAATGTACAGGAAGGGCTTTCCTCTTCCTATAAAAAGGAACCCTTACCTCTTCCTCAAGCACCGCAAGAGAGAGAGAGCTATCTAGTAGTTTCATTCTGCTAGTTTCATTCTGCAAGTGTCAGTCCTTCTGTCTGCAAGTCAATCCTTCGGAGTCCTTCCCTTTCTCTTATGCATTTCCATTCTGTCTATATTTCCATATCAGAGAAATCTGCAAGTGATGCGTTGTGCTCCTTGTAAAGCATTCCTGGTATGAAAGTGTGTAATCTAGTCTTCGCGGACTCTGGCGAGTGCGACCATGGTAGTTTACTGTCATACCGGATAGGTGTTAATTTATCGTCATTGCAGACACTGTGTGGTATCAGTTTATCGTCATGATGCCGGGACGATCTATGGTATCATTTTTAAGTCATGATCCAGGACTGTTCTGTGGTATCAGTTTATAGTCGTGACCCCACGACTCGCACGTACCTGAGGTTATACTCAAATGTGGAATGGTTTCAGGAACAAGTGATTGGTTGGATTGGCAAGTTCATTCCCTTCCATATCATCCAACTTAAATGCTCCATTGTCAAACGCTTTAGTGACCAAGTAGGGCCCTTCCCAATTGGCTGAGAACTTGTCCAAGTATTCTCAAACAGCCTTAAGTACAAGGTCGCCTTCTTTGATAGGGTGCTTATGAATGTTATGCCAATGTCATTGTCGTTGCTATTTTTTGTACCATTCGATCTGATCGAGCGCATGTATGCGTTCCTCCTCCACTGAGTCTAGGTCAATGATGCGCAGGTCATTGTTTCGCCCATCATCAAGGAGTCCGAAAAGTGTGATCCTTAACGATGGTACCTATAATTCCAGAGGTAAAATAGCTTCTGAACCATAAACAAGACTATATGGTGTTTTCCCTGTTGAAGTTCGATGCATAGTACGATATGCCCACAATGCGTATACCAATTGTTCATGCCATATCCTCTTGCTTTGGGTAAGCATCTTTTTAAGTATCGTAATAATTTTTTTGTTTGTTGCCTCTACTTGCCCGTTGCTCTGAGGATAGTAAGGGGATGAAAATGAGTGTTTGATCCCTAGACGATCACAAAAGGTTTTAGTCTCGGCACTACTAAATTATGGCCCGTTGTCAGTGATGATTGTCATGGGAACGCCAAAATGGGTTACAATGTTTTCAAGAATAAAGTTGCACACATGTTTAGATGTAGTTTTTCGAAGGGGAGCAGCTTCTACCCACTTCGTGAAATATTCCATTACGGTTATGATGAAACTATGCCCCGCAGAAGATGAGGGTGTTATTGGGCTGATAAGGTCCAATCCCCACTTCTGAAAGGGCCATGTGATTTGCACCGTATACAATTCGTTTGATGGGACATGGATTAGATTGCTATGTTTTTTATAGATACTACATGTTTTAGCCTTTGAAAGACAGTCGTATTCCATGTGTGGCCAATAATAGCCTAAGCGTTTGATCTTTGTTGCCATGGCCTTTGGTGCTATATGTCCTCCACATAGTCCATCGTGTACTTGTTCGACGATGGTTTGGGCATCGGTACTACTAACGCATGTTAGCAATATGTCTTTGTAGGACCAACGACACAACGTATCTCCTACCAGGGTATACTACTTAGAATGTTTTTGTACTGCATCCTTTTGTGCATTTGTTAGATGTCGTGGTGTTTCACCGTGTAGAAGGTATTCTTTTATGTCGTCATACCATTCCATTGCGTGTGTTGTACTAACAGATGCAATCAGCAATGTGTCAAGAGTATCAGTTATTGGTTTGGCAAAACTGATCACAGAGCTTGGTAATGTATGGAACATGTCTGGTGATATATTTAATGCTAATGTGGCTAACGCATCTACTATGGTATTATCGTTTCTGGAGATGTGTTGCACATCGATGTTTTCAAATCGCCTCATTAGGTGTTTTGCCAAGTCACAGTATGGTTGTAAATGTTGGGCTTTACAGGTATAAACATCTGTGATTTGGTTTAAGACCAGTTATGAGTCTCCTCTGACCACAAGCCATGTGATGTCTAAAGCCAGTGCTGCTACAAGACCTCTAAGGAGACCTTCATACTTTGCTATATTATTGGTACAGTGAAAGCTGAAACGATAAGCAAAGGGTCGGATCTCCCCTGAGGGATAGGTGATGACAGCGGCTGCACTTCCCCCTTGAGAGGTGTATGATCCATCAAAGTTTAGAATGGCGTCATAGTCATTCGGCACTATGTCTATTGCGCTTACATTCTCATCCAGGAAATCTGGCTCTACTGTTGCTTGATCGTGCGTTGGTGACGTGGCCATTTGATTTGCTATGGATTGACCCTTGACTGATGATTGCACTATGTAATGCAAGTCAAACTCGACTGTCATGGCTTTCCAATGGGCTATCTGACTTGTTTCGTAAATGTTTCCTATGATGCCTCTGAGCACATTATCCTTGAAAATTATGTTAACTTGGTTACGGAAGAGGTAATGTCGCTATTTCCTTAAAGAAAAGACCAAAGCTAAACATGACCTCTCCACGTCGTTATACTTTTTCTTGTGGGCAACTAATGCGTGGCTTAAATAATATACAGGGACTTCAGTTCCGTCATCTTGTTTCTGGCAAAGCATAGACGTGATTGACAAGTCCGAAGTAGTGAGGAAGATGTAAAATGGTTTATCGTTTTGAGGTGGATAAACCGTGGGTAGTCGGGCAAGTGCCATTTTAATATTATCGAATGCTTCTTGGCACTGTGGAGTCTATTCAAAATGGATGTTCTTGCGCAACAAGTGATTCATAGGTTTTAATTTGTCTGTTAGCTTCTCTATGAAATGCCTAATAAACTGTAATCTACCTTGTAGACCTCGAAGTTCGATAAGGTTGCCGGGTGGCTTCAAGTTTGTTATGGCCTTGACCTTATCGAGGTCTACTCATATCCCTACTTCTAAGGCTATGAATCCAAGCATTTTGCCTGTTTTGATGCCGAAGACACATTTCTTTGGGTTAAGTCTCAGTTCATACTTTAAACAACGCTTTAATACTAAGTCGAGATCTTGTACATGTTGTTCCGCTATTTTTGATTTAACCACAATGTCATCCATGTAATCATTGAGCGAGTGTGACATGTAATCACTAAAGATAAATGTCATCATCCTTTGATATGTGGCCCCAACGTTCTTGAGACCAAAGGGCATCATTGTGTAACAGAAGGTTCCCCATGGTGTCATAAAGGTTGTCTGAAGCTGATGCTCTGGGTTGATGCATATTTGATTGTATCTTGAGAAGCCTTCCATAAAAGATAATAGTGCATGCCCAGCAGTCGAGTCAACAACTTGATCGATGCTGGGTAGGGGAAAATCATCTTTTATGGTTGCAACATTTAAATCTCGAAAGTCAATGCATAAGCGAATGCTTTCATTCTTCTTCGGGAAAATGACCATGTTGGATACCCACTCGGCATAATCAACAGCCCAAATGAAACCAGCTTGATAAATCTTGGTGATCTCATTGTGGACTGCTAATGCCACCTCGGGTTTAACCTTTTGTGCCTTTTGTTTTACCGGTTTCAATTTCGGATCAAGGATAATGTTGTGCTGGACAATTTGAGGATCTAACTCGAGCATGTCCATGTAAGACCAAGCGAATGCTTTTATATTTTCCCTAAGCACGTCCTCAATGTTTTTGGCTAGTTGCAGTTTTAGTAATGTGCTTAATTTTAATATTTTAATTACCCCATCGAGCATGGCGATGGGGGTTTCGGCCAATGGATCTTCGGTGATATTTTCGACTTCTAGGTGTATGTACAATGTCAGGCGCAGGTATTTCTATTTTGGGTGAATCTTGTTCTGTGTTTAAAGGGTTGATGCCTACCGGTTGTTGTTCATTTATGTCTTGCTGTCTAGGCTCTTCGAGCTTGACCTCTGAGCCTTGGTTTGTGTCCATGTACGATGAAATAATAGGTGTAGCAGCCTCCCCGTGTATGATGATTTCACCACCTTCATAAGGCAGATGAATCTCTTGGTGTATAGGGGATGAGACTGCTTTCAGTTGGGCTAACCAGGGCCTTCCTAATATTAGGTTGAACCCTGGCATTTCATCGATTACTACGAAGTCAGTGGATGTGGGGAATTGGTCCCCTGCTATGAAGTCTAAGTTGATTGTCCCCTTAACCATCACATGTGACCCGCTGAATGATTTTAGGCATGTGGTTGCAGTTGGTCTAATCAACTCTGTAAGCCCAAGTTGTTCAACGATGGGATATGGTACTACGTTTGTTGTAGCTCCATCGTCTACATGGACCCTATGTATTTTGAATTGGTTCACCTGTATTGTTATGAACATAGGGGCTATTTTTATCTCCCCTATTTTCTTATCCACCTTAATGTTATCGTTGTGGAAACTTAGTGGTTTGGAAGTTGACCCTTGGGGCAAGTACATTACCGCATGAATGGAGGGTTCATTTGGGGGTAAGTGCTCGCTTACTGGGATCGACGTTAACATGTGTACTAAAGCTTCACGATGTGTTTGGGATGTTAAAACTAAGTCATACAAGCTTAATGAAGTATTCTTTTGCTTAAGTGCTTGTGTGACTTGTGTTAAAGCTGTTGCTAAGTCTCTACTGTTGGGCGTATTTTTATCAGCAGTTACTGGGTCCATTGAGCCCAACAGTTTTATTTCATGCTTCGTTGGTCTGTCATTTTTGCTCAGAGCCATTGTTTTAGACATATCAGTTTTTTTAGATGGTTCACCCTCATGGCCTGCATTTGGTTGACTATTAGGTGGTGTCATGGGCACTGCGTTAAGCGGACTGGGTTTAGGTGGCCCTAAGGCTAACCGTTGACACTCCTTCTCCAAGCGTTCATGCATAAGCCTATCCGCTAAGCATTCTTGTGTATGGCATGGGGGTGTGGTTGGTATTGAAGCCTCAGGTTGCCTTGGGATTCGTACAACATATGGAGTTGGGTGGGGTTGCGATTGGACAGTCGGATGTGGTTGAGTAGAAGGCTGGCTGGGCACCCTGATGACGTAAGGACTGGGTTTACTTTGCGTTTGGGAGGTGGAAGATTGGTAATCATTAGGACTTTTAGGTGTCCTAACGACGTATGGGGTTGGTTTAGGCAGAGGTTGGACCTCCGCTGTTGCGACTGCAGATGGTACTCAGACTATGAAAGGGGCAGACCGAGTAGAAGGGGTGTTAGATGTTGCTACGGCGGAGGGCAGGCAAACAACATATGGGTGCTGTAGGGCACGTGATGGTTGAGGCATGGGTGTTAATGCAGTAGGAGGAATACATATTACAAACGGCTTGTTAGGTGTTTGTTGTTTATAGTTAGAGTAGACGGTGTTAATGTTAGGTGTTTTGGGTTCATTATCTAAGTAGATTGTGTTAATAACATATGCCTCTTTGGTGTTCAGAGGGTCTTTATACATCCCCATAGCCTGGTTCTACGGTTGGACCGGGTTGGCATCATCAAAGGTGATTTGGCCTCCATCGATCATTCATTGTATGTCCTACTTCAGGGTGAAACAGTAATCCATGTCGTGCCCATTACGTTGGTGATAGTCACAGAAGCGATCCATTCTAAAACCTTTGGGTACTGGAGGCTCATCCGGTGTTGCTAGGCTTGAGTTCTGAACGAGTTGACAGAATCGATCATGTCTCTAGATGGCCACGGGGGATAACTGTTTGTGTTTCATTAATCCAAGTTTCAAGAGTTGATCGAATAGCTGTGATGGCTTCATAGGCAATGGCGTATATTGGGAGGGTTCTTTCCTCTCAAAGTTTCTTGTACGGTTTTGTGTTGGGTTCTGCAATGATGATGATTCTGGTGCAGTTGTGGGAGTAGGTTTAGTATAGTTAGTAGAGGCCACCAGCGTTTTGTTTTGTTGTGCCACG
Source organism: Gnetum montanum (assembly GCA_015680685.1). Taxonomy (NCBI): domain Eukaryota; kingdom Viridiplantae; phylum Streptophyta; class Gnetopsida; order Gnetales; family Gnetaceae; genus Gnetum; species Gnetum montanum. Next base: position 318,840 of record MNCI01010443.1, read on the forward strand.
TTTGCTTGTTGTGTGTCCGCTATTGCCGCTATAGTTGCTTTAGCCTTTTCTTTATCTTTTTTACTGTGTTGATTTTTAAAGGCTAGATACGCAAGATCGTGGCTATTTTGAGCTACCTCTTCTATATTTTTAATTTGTACAAAGGATTGGTGAAGGTTACGCGCATTGATGTAATATAACTTAGATTTGAAAAAGTCATTAACAGCCCCCTTTAGAATGGTGAGAAGATATGTCTGGGGGATTGGCTCATGTAGCTCATTGAGAGTAGCGCTCCATCTCTAGATGAACTTTTGTACAAGTTCCAGAGGTGCTTGTTTGACCTGTATAAGGCTATCAAGTGTCGCTTTAGGTTTCAAGTTATACTTGAACTTAGTCACGAATTGATGTAACAACTCTTCCAAGGAAAATATGGAATTCCTTGGCAAAGCCCAGTACCAATCAAGTGCTCTCCCTGCGAGGGACATAGGGAACACCTGCAAAATGGCATGGGGCCATGCCTGGAGCAATGTGCATTCTAATCTAAATGTTATTAGGGGAGCATTGGGGTCCGTCTCCCCGTTATATTTGGTTAGTGTTGGCAATGCTACACCTTTGGGCAAGGTTAGATGAGGAACGGAAGGGTTGATGGGGTCATCGTGGTAAAAGTCCACTACCTTCAACTCTCCGTCGGCAGCTATTTTGAGGTGCAATTAATTCCTGCATTAGTTTCTTAGCATCTACCCAGTCTTAAGCGCTAAGCGAGGTGGCCGCTTGGGGATGTGGTATATTGTACAGATTGGATTGTTGGATAGTAGGTTGGAAGGCTGAAAGCTATGCAGTTGGCGGTTATACTTGTGGCACGTTCATAATGGGTGGCACTAGGGATGGCACATTATAAGTGAGAGGTTGTTGTTGCTGTGGTTACAGCTGTACTTGGGGAATGTTGGTCGATGGAATTGTGTGAGGTGGTATGTTGTAGTGAGGGAGTTGATGTTGCTGTGGTTGGGCACCCATCACTGCCCATTTTCCGATCATGTTTTGCATAGTAACCCCTTGTTTGGTTACAGCGGTGGAAGGGGCTCCGTGCATTTGGATATGGGGGATATAGTGAGCAGACGTAGATGTCAGTATCACGTGAGGCATCCCGATTACTCAGGATGGGAAGGTTGCTCCCACATTATTGTGGTGGGGTGGTAGTTGCAAGGATGGGCCTACGGCTGCAGCGGGGATGATAGCGAGAGCGAGTGTACAGAATTACGAGTCAGTTGCAGGAGGAGCGTGAACCAGTGCGGATGTTTCTGGTGGAGGAATTTGTGCCTGGGTGAGCCTGAGGGGTTGGAGGGGCCTGATTTTCCCTGTGCCTGGATGAAACATGGGGTTGATATGGGTTTTTGGACTAAGGGTGTGATACGAGTCTTCATGCTCGGATTGAGCAGCGAACTCATCCTCATCTTCCGGTTGAGGCTCTACTGCAAGCTGATCTCAAGATTGACTCCTTTGCAGGAGGAGTTGTGTGATGAGCTCAGAGTAAGGCTCTAGGATAGGGATGACATCGTATGGAAAAGGAATGAACTCTTGCCCTCCCCTGTAGAATACTTTGTACTGCCTCTTAACTTCTATTTCGGTTCGGTCCACGGCGAGGCCAGCTTGTATCTTCACGCATATGAAATTGTATTGGTCTTGGGTTATGACGTTTGATGATGGGTTCCTCCCTTGCAACCTAAGGGATCAGCGAGGCCCCACTATGGGTTATACCGTAGGCTGTTAGACCACGGGTTGTTGGACAGCCATGGTGCCTACAATGTCGGTGACTTGGGTGGTTGTAGCGGTGGTGCTTGTAGTGTTCATGATGACCTGTTGAGGATATGACACGGTGTAGGGATGTGAAATTAGTGTACTGAGTGCAATGTAAACCTACATGGTAACATACAGCGTATACACTTCAACGTCCGGTGTATAACAACAGCGTAGATAGTGTATAGGTATGGAGCGTATAGGGTCGATGTAGACGAGTCTATGGTGTAAAGAGTACAGCGTATACGCTGAGCAGCGTATACAGTGTAAACGTGCGGCGTAAACAGGGTTACGACGTACAGAGTGTAGCGTATATGGACGATAGCGTAAACGAGTTTACAGCGTAGGATGTTCAGCGCAAACTTAATGGTGGTGTATATAGCATGGATGGGGTCTTATGTGTAGCGTAGACAAAGTCTACAACATAAATCGTGCAACATATATGTGGCAGCGTAGACACCAGAGATTTTACAGAGGGTAAGTTTTAAACAGGGCAGCGTAGACACTGAACAGCGTAGACACTGAACAGCGAAGACGCTGGATAGTTTTCAGGTAAGGTTTTAAATGGCATAGCGTAAACACTAGGAGGTTTTTAGAAAGGAAACAACATATGGTCAACAGCGTAAATGCCCAATAGCATAAACGCTGGGAAGCTTGCAGGTAAGGTTTTAGGCAGAGACCCTCCTTCTAGCGCCAATTTTTGTACCGTCCAAAATCGTCGGTCTCCGGCTGGAAGGAAACAGAGACCGTAGGATTGCTAGACACGCATAGAAGACCCTACCTTCACCTGAGGGCGAGCTGGAATGAATGAAGGTAGAGTACCTTGAGTGGTCCACATGTGGATTAGGCAAAGATTTCCCCAAACGTACACCAAGGTGCTATACGCTGGGTTATACGTAAACAACGTAACAGGCGTAAATCAGAGCGTAAACAGCGTAACTGATGTGAACAGAGCGTAGATGTAAACAAGCGTAAATAGAATAATGCAATAATTAACGTAAACTGTAAATGATTTTGGGAAGAAAATGTAACAATGGCATTACAGAATGAGAGTACAATGCACCGGTCTAACGCAGTTGTGACTGGGACACAAGGCGGACGAAAAGCCCCGGTGGATGCAGGGATGACAGTAGGCTGGTTCACACTCTAGGCATAGCGTAGAGGCTATATGCTCAGCATCTCTACTCTCTGTGTTTTCTCTAAATGTTTTCCAACTGACCACGATCCCATGAAAAATTAGAGCTTTTATACAGGTTTTGATGATGGACTCGGGTTAGGTGACACGTGGCGCGTTGACCGGGTGCAAAAGCGTAAAATTTACAAGTGTACAATATGTTACATTTGCTGGGTGTATACGTTGAGCATATACGCTGCATCTGGTGGGCGTAGACTCTCGGCGTATACGCTGGGCATATACGCTAAATGTGTTGGGCATATGCAAACTTGGGCATAGATGTTGTGGACGCTTGGCGTATACGCTGATGGTGGTTGGGCGTATATGCTTATGGTCATTGGATGTATACACCAGGGTGTATACGTTGATGGTTGCTGCCTTGTGCCAAATCTTACTCTGCAGTGCTGTCTCCATGTCGTCTTTGGAGATTTCATGTTAGGCGTATACATCTATTGTAACTGCTGGACGTACATGTGAGGTGTGCATGCTGGGCATGTACACTGAACGTCTATGCTGGGCGTATACACTGGGCGTCTATGCTGAGGATGTCGGGCATATACGTTGTGGATGTGAACTTGAGCGTATACGCTGAGACTGCATACTTGGTGAAAATTAAGTATTGTTGATCTCTGAAGTTGCCATGTTTGACACCAGATGTAGCCGTGGTCGTCTGTGGGTCCCAGGGACCTGCTTTGTGTTGGAGTACTAAGCTCGAAATTTTGTGGTGTTTCAGCCTCAGATGGATCCCACTTCAGCTTAGTCACTATCCATGTGAGAAGAACATGGATTAGACATCGGACAGTGGAAACGGATGTGAAAAGTGAAAGACTCAAAATGCTTAAGACATATGTACCTATTTCAGGATGAGCTTGCTGGATGCGATCAACTACCTCATCAACAATACCAAGGACAAAATCCATTTTACTTGGCATCTTGATCCAAGTAAATGGTTCATTTGTAGGAGGTGCATCAACTTCGGTGGTTGTTCCCATTGGAGTCTTCATCATAGGTATTTCCAGACGGACATTAGGAATCATCCTAGTTTCAACATTCTCACCTAGTAGCAGCAAAAACATAAAACTAAAACTCTGAATAATAGAAAGAACAATTCAAGAGCCAAATAAACATAATAAGGAAAACATACCGAAATCTCTGTCCTCTTCCCGATTTGGGGGATCACCAAGATCTAACCTTCCTCTGAAGAAACGATCAAACATCTCGTCGACTTCATCCTGATGATCAATGTGACCCTTTTCTGTGGGGTCTCCCTTCCACTCTTTCACTTCTTCCCTCAGAGGGGCAGGGACTTCCATCTCGTCGTTGCCCGCTTCATCCTCCTCATCCAAATTCATTGGGAACTCTTCCTCCTCAGTGATCGATGCTAACCCTCTCTCCTTACTTCGGGAGTTGGCTCTGACAACATTCATAAGTTCAACATTAGTTTCGCATAAATGATCAGAAATATTACATAAAATAAAAATAATAATAATGATAATAAAACAAGGATAAATGAGTGACACAGGCTTACTTACCCCGTGCAGGTATTTTAAACTGTATGCGTTTCACTTTTGGTTCATCTACAGCTGGAGCAGCCTCTCTTGAGCGCTTAGGTTTTTGAACTTTTCATTTTGCCTTCCCACTCTGCTAGCAGTGTAGGGCACATAACCTAGTTCCAACCCTATGCTATCACATGTATAGATTGAATGGCCAAATGATGCCCCCATCGTAACAGAAATCGATTCGTCAATCCCCTCGAGAGCATCTTGAGATTTAGTCACCTCAAATAAGTGGCAAATCCACGGGCAAGAAAGTTGGCCATGATCCCTTAACACATACTTGTTTTCTACACAAACAACTAGAAATTCAGCCAGTCAGCACAAATAACTGGTGAAGAATGCCAAGGTGAAATGGGACTGCACCTCAATGTTCAAACGCAACCTCACTATCTCCCCGTGGAAACCTAAAAGTAAATACTGCGCCCAATTATAACAGACCCCAGTCTCCAGAATCATGTGCATGATATGCACAGATTCTACCCCAAAATTTCTCACTTGGAGCAGGGACTTTGGAAACACTCATGCTCTAAACAAGGGATACAATTCATTGACTTCAGTTGCTTTTGATTGTCCCTGCATAGGGAATCCCTTAGCACCTTTAAGAACATCCAACTAGTCCTCCAACTCACAAACCACATGGATCTCCTTCTACGTTCTATCCAAAATCACTTTAACCCTAGCTACTGGTACACCGAAGAAGTCTGAAAAGAACTCCATCGATAGATGGAAGGCTACTTTGATTCCCTTGATGCGAGTACCATAGTAAGTAACAGCTTTGTTGAAAGAATTAATGATCGTAATCATCTCGGTCACAGAGACATTAGGACTTGGGACCGTAAATAACTCCATGAGGCTAGCATCACTCAGATAACTGATAATATGTGGCAATGCCTTATCACGTAGCCATCGTTTTGCATTGCTGATCTCCCCAGATTTCATGGCCAAAGTGCCCTCAATCTACCTGGTTGTGATGGTAACTCCACTAGGGGGGACATCCATTGTACGCATAGGGTAACATCGATGGAGTCAATATAACCAACGATGTAGTAGAACAAACAAACGTTAGGCATCAAAAAATACCACTACTTACCGTCAAATAATGGATTAGGATCATTAGAAGTCAAATCAGCATCACATGGGAAAACTGGCCCATTATGGGACCAATCCCCATGTAGCCACCCCCGAGCCTCACATTGTGCAAATGCCCTGGAATATCATTTGTGAAAATGAAAAATTGCATCCTTAGTCTAGCCTAACAAGGCACCACGAAGGGTGGAACCTTCCATGAAAGTCTCTAAGGTAGTATGAGTCAATGCAAGTCCATCATCACTTACGCATACTCCTTTGTCAAATTGGGATCTACAAAGGAACAACGGTCAAAACCTGAACAACCACTAAGCATCAGAACAAAAATAATAAATTAAACAACCTTACCTCTCTACTTGATACATCGTTCGAGGAGGATTCTAGAATAAGGTGTGTGCATGAGCTGCCAGGAATAAGGTGCTATTGATTTCATGAGAGCCACGTGATAATAGGTCTCATACACGCGATAACGGACGAGTAGATCTAGGTCCTCCAAAGGAACCATCCTCAATCGTAAGCAATCCCTCGTCGATGTCCACCATGAAAGCCAAAATGTCATTTGAGGATCCTGGTAACATAGTCTCAAGCACGCTCTGCGCTAATTTTTCACTTAGATGAGACCATATTACCACATTGAATTTTTCTAAGATAAAAGCAAGGAACTCACTTGCACCTGCTCTAAACCATACCCCATTTCGATCAATGGTCATATCAGGAGCCAGTTCATCAGAATCAATAGCCCCAAACCATGCCAAAACTCCACCACTAGGAGGAAAGGTTTGGGATCCCTGCAAGTATCCAAGAACCAGAGTAAATGTGCTACGCAAGAATGAAGTTTTATGATAGATGCCAACACTTGAAAATTTCTCAAAGTTCACACCTAGCGTGAACACCTTGCACACTGGCACGCCTAGCATGAACACCCTACATGCTGGCATGCCCAGCGTGAACACCCTGCACGCTAGAATTTTCGAGGTGTGCAGATCATTGATGCTGGAAACACAAGCATGCAAACCCCGCACACCAAGCATCCTAACCCCCCCTGCATGCCGAACATATAACCAAAAACTCCCAAACATAAAATTCGTCATGCGCAAAGAGACAAACATTGACACTAGTTTGCATGCTAACATCTACACTACGGAAACAAGACAGGCCTCACATAATGTGCCGAAATCAAGAAAATTGATAGAAACAGTAAGTGAAAATACAAAGTTTGACAAAAGATCAGGGCCTACTGGCACATCGATCCAAACCATGATGGGATCATGGGTTTGGGTAGGCATTGGAGCATTGCCTTGCTTTCCTCGGCAAAGGTCAAGCTAGGATCCTTCCTTCCCTAGTATTTTGCTTGCTTGCCATTACCCATTGCATTCATGTTGAACCCTTCACGCTGAGGGTTTTGGTCCTCCCTGCATACTGAGGGTTTTTTTAGGACGTACACGTCGAATCCTTCCATTCAACTCGTCGTGTCCCGATCTCTGCCACCTGAGCTACCTCCAAAGGATTGAATCCTTGCCTACTCTCCCCCTGCAATCAAATCCTCGTCTCCTCGCCACAGTGAATCGACTGGGGTTCACGCTGACGCCGTGAGCCTGGGGTTCACGCTGGCGCCGTGGGCCTGAGGTTCATGCTGAAACTGTCGCCTGAGGTTCACATTGAAACTGCTGCCTGGGGTTTTCACTAAAACTACTACCTGAGGTTCACGTTGAAACTATTGCCAGAGGTTCACGCTGAAACTATCGCCTAAAATTCACACTAACGCTGCAAAGTCGAAGTTCACGTTCACGCTGCAAAATTAACCTCATGCTCACGTTGCACGATTGGGTTCACGCTACAGTCACAAAAGTAGCTTGCTCATCGGTTATGTTAAATTACTCTTATAAGCCCTCACACTCCTTGTCACCCTTGTTGAAATCGACACTTTGATTCTTTTTACTCCAACATAAAATGGAAATTTTACTCCAACAATTGGTTAAACATTACCTACATAAGACCTTCCCTCTCATATTGACTCATTTTAATTAAACTAAAAATCTTGGTACATACTCTTTGTCTCGTAGTCTCACACTCAGTAACAATTACAAATCACCCAATCAATTAGAAATCGTAAACATACAGCCACATTCAGCTCGATAAGGCTTAAACTGCCGCAATCGGCCCGATAAGGCCTTAAACTGCCACAATCGGCCCGATAAGGCTCTAAACTGCCATCATCAGTCCGTTATGACTATAAATTGACAAGAAAGGCCCGATATGGCCCTAAACTACCATGTGTCTAGGTACGACGATAAACTACCACTGCATACCTTAGTCACTATCAAACGTACACATGAGTTACATTGCTTGGAAAGCATAACAACCCCCCTAGCTCACTTTTCTCCCTGTTTATTGGCAAGAGAAAGTGCAATGGATTGCAAGCATCTATTCACACCATTGACCATCGATGGACCATATGGAAAGATCACAAGGGAAGTCAACATAAATTCTATCAACTTAGGTCTACCAACAGATGACACATTTGCAGCCTCAATGCAACAAACATTAGATAGCTATGAAGGTATGACAAAATCTCTAGACATAGAAGCTCATAGCATCACTGAAGACCCTTTAACTGAAACCCCCATAACTATGCCTGACGGTGAAGTTAAGGTATTAAAATTGAGCACACTATTACAACCTCAACTTGCCAAGGATATAGAACATGTACTTCGAGACAACATGAAAGCATTTGCTTGGTCTTACAATGACATACTTGGACTAGATCCTTGCATTATCCAACACAACATTGTACTCGATTCCAAGTTAAGACCAGTGAAATAGAAAGCACGCAAGGTCAAACCTGAGGTAGCACTAGCAATTTGCAATGAGATTACTAAGCTCTATCAAGGTAGTTTCATTTGGGTTGTTGACTACACTGACTGGGTATCCAACATGGTTATTGTCCCAAAGAAGAACAGAAGCATTCGCCTATGCATAGACTTCAAGAACCTCAACATCGCAACCATAAAGGATGACTTCCCGCTACCAAACATTGATCAACTTGTTGACTCAACTGTGGGGCATGCTCTATTGTCTTTTATGAATGGCTTTTCAGGATATAACCAAATACAGATCAACCCAAAACATCAGCTCAGGATGACCTTCATGACACCATGGGGTACTTTTTGTTATACAATGATGCCATTCGGCTTGAAGAACGCCGACACCACATATCATAGAGCAATGACATTCATTTTTAGAAATTACATACTTCATTCGCTTAATGATTATGTGGATGACATCATAGTTAAATAAAAAACCAGAGAAGCACATACAAGACTTAGATTTGGTTTTAAAACGTTGTCTAAAATATGAACTTAGGCTCAACCCAAAGAAATGTGTCTTCGGGGTAAAAACAGGCAAAATGCTAGGCTTTGTAGTATCAGAAATAGGAATCCAAGTAGACCTCGATAAGGTGAAGGCCATTACAATCCTGTAACCACCAAGCAACCTCACTGAACTTTGAGGCCTACAAGGTAGATTATAGTTCATTAGGCACTTCATAGAAAAACTGACTGATAAGTTGAAACCGATGAACCATTTTCTACACAACAATGTACATTTTCAATGGACCCCACAATGCTAGGAAGCTTTTGACAATATCAAGATGACACTGACTCAATTACCGACAATTTATCCACCTCAAAATGATAAACCATTCTACATTTATCTCGCCACATCCGACTCATCAATCACATCCATTCTTTGCCAGAAATGAGATGATGGAACCAAAGTTCCTGTTTATTACTTAAGCCATGCATTAGTAGCCCATGAAGAGAAGTATAACGAGGTGGAAAGGTCATGTTTAGCCCTTATCTTTTCCTTAAAGAAATGGAGGCATTACCTCTTCCGCAATCAAGTTAATATAATCTACAAGGATAATGTACTCAGAGCCATCAATAGCAACCTCTACGAATCAAGTAAGATAGCTCGCTAGAAAGCCATGATAGCTGTGTTTGACCTACACTACATAGTGAAATCATCAGTTAAGGGTCAAGCTATAGTAACTCAAATGACTACATCACCAATGCACGATCAAGAAACAATAGAGCCAGAGTTCCCTGATGAAAATGTGAGTGCAATAGACATAGTGCCTAATAACTACAAGGCCATTTTGAATTTTGATGGAGCATCCACCTCTCAAGGGGGAAGTGCCACCTCCGTCATCACCTATCCCTCCGAGGAGATCCGACCCTTCGATTATTGTTTCAATTTTCACTGTACCAACAACGTAGCAGAGTACGAAGGTCTCCTTAGAGGTCTAATAGCAGCACTAGCTTCCGACATCACACGACTCATGGTCAGAGGTGACTCACAGTTAGTTCTTAATCAAGTCACAGACGTTTACGCGTGCAAAGCACAGCACTTATAACCATACTATGATTTGACTAAGCATTTGCTGAAGTGATTCGAAAACATAGATGTGCAACATGTATCCAGAAATGATAATACCATTGCAGATGCACTTGCCATGTTAGCCCTAAACATAGCACCAAACATATTCCACATGTTGCCAAGTTCTATAATTAGTTGTACTAAACCCATAACCGATACTCCCGATGAATTACCGATTGCATTCGTTAGTACAACACACACAGTAGAATGGTATGATAACATAAAAGAGTACCTTCTACGCGGTGAAACACCGCAACATCTAACAAATGCACAAAAGGATGTAGTATGAAAATGTTCTCGACAGTATCCATTAGTAGGTGACACATTGTGTCGTAGATCCTACGAAGGTATCCTATTGATGTGTGTTAGTAACACTAATGGCCAGACAATCGTGGAGCAAGTACATGAAGGACTCTATGGAAGGCACATAGCACCCAAAGCAATGGCAACCAAAATAAGGTGTTTAGGGTACTATTGGCCACACATGGAGTACGACTATTTCTACAAGGTCAAAACGTGTAATACGTGTCAAAAGCATAATAATCTTATACATGTCCCACCCAACGAATTGCATATAGCTCAAATTACATGGCCTTTCCAGAAATGGGGTTTAGACATTATTGGACCAACAACTCCCTCATCTTCGGCAAGGCATAGCTTCATCATAACCACGATCGAATATTTCACAAAATGGATAGAAGCTATCCCCCTTAGGAAGATTGCATTGAAACAAGTATGCAACTTTATCTTGGAAAACATTGTGACCCGCTTTGGCATCCCAATGACCATCATTATTGATAACGGACCACAATTCAGCAGTGTCAAAACAAAAACCTTCTGCAACAGCTTAGGCATTAAACATTCATTCTCATCTCCATATTACCCTCAAAGTAACGGGCAAGTCGAAGCCATGAACAAGATTGTCATCTCAGTACTAAAGAAGATGCTTACGCAGAGCAAGAAAAGATGGCATGAACAGTTAGTATACGTGTTATGGGCTTATCGCACTACACATCGGATGTGCACAGGTAAAATGCCATATAGCCTTGTTTATGGTTCGGAAGTTGTTTTACCTTTGGAGTTGCAGGTACCATCCTTAAGGATCACACTCTCTAGACTCATCAATGAGGGTCAAAACAATGACTTGCACATTGTTGACTTGGACTCGATGGAAGGTTAATCAAGGTTAATCAAGCCATTCACTAGTACAATTCCCATTTCCACTTACATGTCTCATCTATTCCTCAACATACTCTACTCAGATACATCATTGACACACTCAGTGCATCCCGAAACATTGAGCACATCGTAGCACACTGCAACACTTTTAAGTAGTTGCAACATAAAACATAACACTTGAGCATGATTACAGGATCAAAAAAAAAAGAGCAAAGAGCAAAAAAGCCAAAAAGAAACACAATACCCTTGGCACTTCCCATGCAAGCCCTAGGCGGGAAGGAAATTGTCTTAGAAACAAGTACTCATGTCTCAAACGCCCAAGTAACATCTCATTGCGTGACTTTGGCTCTCCACCAATAGGGCCCCTTTAACATTAAATAGAGGCCCTGTTCCTCCAAAAAAATGCAACACATCATCACGTGGCTTTGGTTGTGCCGACAAGTCCTCTTAAACACTAAACAAGAGTCTTGTTCCGCCAAAGGATGTACACCTCATGTTTTGGTCCCAAGTCTACTAGATAATGGCTATTGACAAGGATCAACATGACCCATATACACATCAGAGCATTCCCTGCACCATGCACAATCCCTTGATCAGTTCCCAATCCCTACAATTTTCATTTCCCTATCCAACTATAAACTACATTTCCCCAACCATGTGCACAACTAAACACGGTGCGATGACATCTTTCCAAGTGTCAAAGGACAATACTACTAAGTTGTTTGTGGTGTTTTGTACTTCTTTGTCGACGCCTCTTGGGTCAACTCCTCCAAGTGTCAATAAAGAGGGGCCAATGAAACACCATAAAATTTTGAGTTTATCACTTCTCCAACAAGAATCGAGCTAGGTCACGATGCTCCCTAGCATGACTAAAGCTTGAGAACCTCACAGAAAGCTTCAAACGGAGTCAAACTAACCAAGAAATGGTTCCCTAGAACCCACAAAAGACTACAGTGACATCTCGCATCAGACTTGGCAAATTTTGAACTCAAAATACTTGGTTTTCACTAAGTATGCATCCTGTACGCCAGCCTATACATGCCCAGCGTATGGCCCAGCATGCAGCAATTTTTGAGTGTCAAAAACTCATTAAAATGGGCCAGAATCGAAGGTCTAGACTCCCCATGACCTTCCCTAAGGCCCCAAGTAGCTCTCAAGCTCCTAACAATCAAATTTTGGGCACCAAACGAGTCATTTCCTTCCTACACACACCCAGCATGTACGCCCAACGTGTGGCACCAAGGGCAAGGCTTCGAAAACTTCTATTGTGGGCATCAAAAGTATCATTTATGGCCTCACACACTGGCCTATAAGCCCAGCGTGCACCACCAAAAGTGAGTTCAATCAAGCGATTCAGCCAACCTGCACACTGACCTGTATGCCCAGCATGCAACACAGCGTACGCCAGTCGAAGCCTCCCAAAACCAGGTCAGATCAAGTCCAAATAAGCTGAAAATCCATAGGCAACATCCTCATGACACCAAAGCTCAAATTCAAGGGCCAAGTTCAAGATTTTCTATTGTAACAGTATGCTCATTTGTAAAGTTCAATTCCTTTGTATTGGGAAAGTCTGTACACTGAGTTCACATGCCCAGCATGTACACGCTGGCATACAGCACGCTGTACAGTTGTAATATTCTTTGCACTTGGGCAACGTAGCCACATGTCATCCAACCCAAAATTCTCTCACACACGGCCACTCATACCCTTCCAGATCTGAATCCAATGCCCAAAACCTCATAAAAACCCTAATTTTTCACTAGATTGAGGTTGGCAATTTTTGGACAAAGGGAGACAAAAAAACTGGAATCGAGGAGACTTAGGAAATCTGGACCATAACCTTGCACACTAGACTTCTACCCTGCACGTTGACCATATAGCCTTCACATTATGCCTGTAGTCCAAACCAACATACCATCATCCCTCCGCATCACCGGGGCTCTTTGTCCGCCTTGTGTCAAATCCACAACTGCGTTCAGACCGGTGCATTGTAATCTCCATTTTGCAATAAATTTGTTTCATTTTCAGTTAAGATTTGTTACAGTTTTTATCCATTTTTGTTTGCCTCTGTGTTTGTTTCCTTGCACGTTTATGTTCTGGTTTACATTTATCACGTTGTTTACGCATAATCCAGCATATTGCACATTGGTATATGTTGGGGAAATCCTTGTCTAATCCATGTGCGGACCACCCAAGCTACTCTTCCTTCGTCAGTTCTAGCTCATCCTCAAGCGAAGGTAGAGTCTTCTATGCTCGTCCGCAGATCCCGTGGTGCTCGTCCCATTCCATCCTTGCACCAACAATTTCGGATAGTACAGCGACCCTTAACGAAATCTATGAGCCCATCATGGAGGCTCACTTGTTAGCCATCTTTAAGGGTGTAGTGAACGACTTCATCAAGTCCAAACTGTATTATCTCGCTTAGATGACAAGCATACAAGATGCGGTTGAGGCGAGCAAAGACCTAGCCTACATCACTTACAAGAATAGCTTTGCAAAAAAGGACAAGGGTAAGGCCCCAACAACCACTGTGGCCACTATGACCATCGAGGCTACACCCAAACCTAGCAACAATGGAAGCAAGAATAACAAGAAACTGGCCATACCTGCAGCTGACTCTGTGCCCAAATTGGGCCAAGCATCACAACCTACTGCACCTGTGCCCGAGACATCTGCATACACTAAACCCAACTTTGAGTGTAGAGATCGTTCGAAATACCCCCCACTGCCTCTCAAACCTTCAGAACTCCTAAAGAAACTATTGACAGTAGGATACATCAAACACAAGTAGATGTTGGAGGAAGAAAACATGAGACATCGATGCTACTGCAAGCTCCTTAGGAATCCCTCTTTGGCCCTGCCATATGAGCCTCCAGTTCCTAGGGGTTTCAGGCTAGATAGGTTTTGTGACTATCACCAACTATGTGGTCACACCATGGATTATTGTCTATCGTTGCAAGATGACATCCAAAGATTAATCGACCTGGGAAAGCTGGTGCTGGATGAAAGTAACCCAGTATGCCCTAAAAATCAATCTATGTATGTCTACACAAATCCCCTCAATGCCAATAATGTCAGTTACATAATCAACACCATCAGTATTGATAATGATCCCATGCCACCCTTCCAGCCATTTTTAATTTGTGTGTCTCAGTGTAGTGCACCAATACCACCAATGGTTGGTCCAAGCTCGCAGTTGCCCTTCATCCTGAAAGTCCCACCATAGGCATCTACCTCTGCACTACCTGTTGGCGAGGTCACGTGACCCTGTTAGTTAACACCTCTAGCTCCATTCATCATCAGGGGGCCAACATCTTTAACAACCCCCATCTCGTGCAATAACATTAAATAGCCTCTTCGCCCCACAAGGTGAGAAGCCCACTTGGTGGACGAGACATCGAAAGGAAGTGTCGTCAAAGGTATCTTCAAGCCTATGCCTTTGCCTCTTGTATTTACACCTTCATCACCAAAGATGAAGGTCGACATGATTACACAACCTACATTACCTTCCCGACAAGGATTTGAACCTAGGTCCGAGGTCATCTCTCCTCGAGAGATTCATCTTCTAAGATGAATCAAAGAGGAGGAAAGTATAAAACAGGTGAGCGATCAAGACTTCTTGGATGCCCTCATTCAGGTTAGGTAAGCTCTAAAGTAGAAAAATGTTACATTGAGCTTGTATGACCTAGTCATGATATCTTTACCTAACCAAGAGGCTCTAGTTCGTATGTTAACAATGATTCCGGTCGACGGGAACATGCCAACGGAAGAGGGAGAGATCCACTCAGTAATGCTTCCCTATGTACCCATAGATTCCGCGACACCTCAATTAATTTCTAGTAATGATGCCATTAAGGAAAACCTCGAAGAAGATCAAGTGACTATGATGCCTCTCTTTATCACAATTCGGGTCGGTCAACACTGGATCCAAAGGGGACACGTTGATGATGGGGTTGCAATGAATGTCATTCCCTTCCCTATTGTGGACAAGTTGGGATTGGTCGACCAGATCAAACTAACAACAACATCGTATCTAAGGTCGTTCAATGGGGCATGCGTCCTAGTGAAGGGCACCATTCATGTAAACTTCGTAGTTGGGAACCAGTTCCCCACAGACGCAACGTTCATCGAAGTTGAAGAAATGCTTGAGTTTAACCTGATCTTAGGGAGATCATCGTTAGCGCAACTCAGGGCTATCTCCTCATCTATACACCAGGAAATCCACTTACCATACGCAGGTAGAGAGGTGGTAATCCATGGTGACAAAGTGGCAACGCAAGCAATCAGCAACGTAGGCATGCAACAGGGTTCAGAAGTTACAACCTCTAAGGATGAAGTGCCTGTACATGCATGCAGTAATCATGCAACAGGAGGATTAGTCCAGCGAACCAACCCTTAGATCAAAAACGCATGGGTTGAGTTGTCCTTCCAAACAAAGGACAATGATATGAATGGGGGCCCTAGTGAAAAACCTCAACCTTATGTTCCGATCAACCCACGATGGGTCAAGAAGCAGTTGCGCATAGCGTAGCAACCCTATGGCTTCCCGCTCTATCACTATCTTTGTAGATTCACCATTTCCTTGCCTTGTTAGTATGCCGACCATTTGGCATGCTACGCTATGGCCCGAAATGTCCTAAAACTAGCATCACCGCCTTATTGCTTTGTTAATGAACTACCCCTTTTAGCATTGGCCCGAAATGGCCTAAAACCAGCATTATTATTTGTCATTTTAATTTTTCACGCAACGATCTGAGATGGCCTAAAACTAACATATAAAAACATGAAAACTTTACATAGTACATAAGTTAACACAAAATCAATTTCCTTTCTGATGTTTTTCATTTAATTCAAAATTTTCATCTATTGGCAATGTTGCAAAATTTTCAAAAAAAAAGAGAGAGGTAAAATCCCATGTTGTCATGGGTTGTTTCCATTTACAACACCTTCACCATTTACCTCCACTTCATCTACTTGTGCATCACCCACTCCTGCATTGCCTTCTACCAATCCTTCATTCCCTCTCCCCACGGGTCTCACACCCTTATCCAGAGCCTGCACCGCAAGAATGAAGTAGTTAGCTAGGGAAACAAATGCAGTAAATGCAAGCATAACATGAAAGCGACCAGCCTTAGAGGAGCCTGCGTCGGTCTCAAGGGGTATCTAGTCTAGACCAAGCCTGAGGCGACACCAAATCTTCTCTATCGAAATATCCATCCAACGCCTATCACTGAGTTCAGCATTCACTGCAATAGCCTTCTCCCTTTCCGCAGTCGTTCATGTAAGAGGTTCTGGGGAAAGGGAAGCAGTTGTGGTCTCTCTTGTAGGAAGGTTCACCCTCAAGTCAGTAGATTCCATGACCTCCACCCACTCTTTAAACTTACCATAGGCCTCAGAAGCACCAATGGCCTTCAAGAACGCTTCATACATGAATGCCTCCACAGCAACGTCTCTCTACAGTTTTTGGTGGGTCTCATTCTCTAGCTTGTACATATGTTTATGGTCTCTCTAGGTTTTCCCCCATTCAAAGACCTTAGCGCTGATGTCTTTCATCTCTTGGCACTTCTGGGCTAGCAAATCCATGTTCCTTTGCTGTTCGACTATCTCGCAGGTGGATTTAACGTTCTGATGAACGACGGTCCAAAACCTGGCGTAGTCGTCTACAGCCCTCTGGCAATCGACTGGGTCAAGGTTGCGATTTATAAGAAAAGTGTTCCTTGACCTAAGATTCTTCACCTCTGCAGCTAGATTGGCCTCTCTCTGCTCAGCCCTTTGGACACGTTTCCACAGGTCCTCATTGGTGCACCTACATTCCCACAGAGAGCGTGCCAAGTGCAAGACACACTTATAAGCCTCGTCAAACGTGTGACAAGATACCACAATCACATCGAGCGAGAGTTTGGGCACCACGCCAACCTTCATAGGTTATGTTGGGTCCCACTTGAGCCGGGAGGCTGTTTAACGCACAGAGCGTAGTGATCGCGTTAACATAGAATAATCAACAAACTCAAAATCTTTAGCGTAGCAACATAAGGATGGTTAACACTGATACTTACTCGTACTAGGATCCACCTGTTGAAGGCGCTTGATCATATCATTAACAAGTCCCTACATGAACATGAACTGGTCAGGGATGTTAGCCCACAACTCTGTACAAAGCGGAGGGGGTCCCATGGTGTCAACAATAACACCTGTTACACAATTAAGCATGTCAGCAATAGCCAAAATAGACTATGATGAGGTAGACGTCTCACAAACTCACTAGTGCCCGATTGTGGTCCTTCTTCTTGCTAAGGCAAGATGACCATGGTAGCCACGGTAGAAGTCCTTGTCAAATCCATGCAACTTCCTTCCTCATGAGCTAGTGCCTTTCCTTATAGGAGACCAGTGTATTTTTTTTGGGAGGTGCCTCTTCGTTGGTAGGAAGAAGCTCCCTAATGACAAGAGCCCCTACCCTGGAGACAGGGGCTCCATTATTCCTAACCTAGGCCCTTTCCTCCGAAACTAGGGCCTTTGCATCCTTATTCATCACCCCCATCCTGAGGGTTGACACTTCCTCATTGCCTTCTTCTTCATCTTCTTCTTCCTCTGCTAAGCAAAAAGGGGTATGTTTGCATCAATTCAAAATAAGCTGGTTTAAAATAGGTGCTATGCTACACCGCACTGGCTAGCAGAGTATAGCATAGCAAAACTATAACGAAATAAGCATTCTACAAAAACACTTACCAATGGGGGGTTGCGTCTACTGCAACTTGAGCTACAGTCTCCACCCCTCCTCTTCACGTGAGCTTTCCCTGGCTGGGGGAGGTCTCTTCCTTCGCAGCTCTTTGGACACAATCTCAGCCATGAGACATTCACCCTGTGTCACGTTACCGGTTATGACAGGGGGCGTCTCTCCTACACTGTTTTAGCCGTGAGTGCTACGAATTGCCAAACCTTTAGTCATTATAGAAAACAACTCCCCAACCATTTCTGGAGGATCCTAGGCCTGCATAGTTCAGAGGACCTGCCGAATCCAGGGCTTGAAAATCTAGTCGCGATCTAACAGGGACTAGGCTCCATCCTCCTGGACCACCAAGAACTCCACGAAGTGCTTTAAATAGCCTATACAGAAGGTAGAATGTATTTTAAAGCTGGACTCCGTTTGCTCACGGAGTTCCAAAATCTCGGCCTACAAACCACTACATAGGAATTCAGCCCAGCTGTAATGGGCCCCCTCCTCCATGACTTCACGCATTACCCAAGTCTGCTCAAGCCCTATGACCTTCCCTTGGGTGAGCAGTTGAGGGAATGTGCAGGCACGAAAGATCAGGTATATTCCCACAGCAGGGCAGTCCTTATGCTTTTCCATGGGAAACAATTTTCGCTCCTTGGAGAGCCTCAGCCACTCCTTGATATGCTACTTCTGCAAGGTCAACTCCTATTTTCCCTTCGACACTACGGAGGCACCATCGATAGGAACGCCAAACAAATCTGCAAACATCTACTCATTAATATCAATGACCACCCACATGCCCTGCACATACGTGCAAAAATGACCCACCTTCCCATAAAATGAGTTGACCAGGAAAAGCATCTCAGCAGCAGAGATGCGAGAGTTTAGCACCATAAACAAATCCATAAGCCCCATCCTTCGGAATTTTGTGAGCAAAGAGTCTGGGGCCCCTCATTCTAACCAGCTTTGGCTGGCCACTACTTCGCCATATTTGAAGTAGATGTTTGCTCCCTACCTCTTGGCAGTTACCACAGTTACCTCACGAGGCTTCTTCACCCCTGCAAAAATTTTCACAAAACATACTTAGCCTAACAATGCAGAGAATGCAAAAATTATGAAAACATTTGAGGATGTGGTACCTAACTTTTGACCCACCAGGTCTATACAATAATGGAAATAGTGAGAGTTCAACTGCCAAAACTACTTCAAGCGTGACCTGTTTGAAAGGTTCCCTCCACTTCTTGTCCAACCAACCCTTCACCCTAAACTGATCATAGAAAGGGGCGAGCGTGCGTAGGTAAGTAAAATATTCTCCCCCGCAATGACCAATCATGCCCGCCCACAGGCTCTTAGCATAAGCAAGTTCCTATAAGGCTAGCTGTGTCGTAGCCAGCAAATCCGGTTGATCGTGAACCCCATCATCATCAATGTAGAACCTGGTGACAAACACACATCATTAGCATTCAGCCAAGTATAGTCAGCGTCACATAACAGAGCAAAACAAAGATAAAAAACTCACCCACCAACACAATAGACAGTCCCCTGCAAATTCTGAAAGTGCGTCGCCATGTGACATGCAAGGTACAATGTTTTATATGGGTGATAGCACTAGTATTCTGGCATGTCCCAGATCCAAGCTAAATGCCTTAACCCTATTGGTTGTTGACTGGACCCCCCTCCTGCCCACTTGTGGTTACCTCATCGAAAAGGTATCTCAGGATGCCCTGATTCGCCCCTGGCAGCATGGCCTCTATTATGTCGGATGCCTGCATCTCGTCTAAGGAAGACCAAACAATCACACTAAAGTGGTTGAGAAGGAATTGCAAGAAGTCTCATGCCCCTTCCCTAAACCAAACCGCTCAATCTCCCACACGTATCAGGGGAAGAGGAACGTTGGCCATAGGCCTGCTCACATGGCACCGGACCCCTCCAAGGTCCAAAACGATCAGCCTAGACCTTGGTCCTACCCTGCACAATGCAATTAACAAATGCTGGCATCACACTCAAATGCAATACACGTGCAACATAGCAATGCCTAGCAGTCCATAAATATAGCATAGCATAACCCTCTACCCATACATAGCGTAGCAAAGGTGTGAGAGCCTAGCATAGCAAAAACATGCAAATAGCTCAGCGTAGCAGTAAAACAATTGGTGACATGCCCAAGCAAAACACGCGTTGCGATGCCGCATTGCACATGATCAAACCCTCCCAAGGGTTTTACATTACGACATGCCAAGGCCAAACAACTTAAACTGCCTCAGCCCCGCAGGCATGACAACCGCAGGGGCAGTAGTCCCAGAGGCCTTACAACGAAACCTTTGCACATCGGCCATGACCGAAAAAGGGGCCATGGCAATGCAAAAGCTAAAACAATGTGGCCACAAAAAATGTAGATAGCAAAAAAAATAGGATGCAAAACCAAAGCAGAAAATAGCAAAAGGCGCAAAATGAAAAGAGAAAAGGAGGCATGAAAATTTATTGGGTCAATGGTATGCTCTCTCGTGTCGGAATGCACACTTGTGGTGCACGTCTTAGGGCTTGTTTCGCCTCCCCAACCTTCACAAGCACTAGATGAGTCTTAGGAGCCATGGCCCTCCTTGCAGATGTACAACCTTCACTATAGAAATTCGTCTCGCTAGTCGATCAACACAACTGCTCCGCGCTTTGAAATCGTCGTATGCTCCGATGAGGGTTCTACACTCTTACGATGGAAACAACGAAATTACCCAAGTTTAACCCCTATTTATGGCCATAAGGGCAAGATGGGGAAACTTACCTATTTCTTTCTCCGATTAATGTGGAGCGTGCCATGCAGTGTAGCATGCTCACCATGACATCATAACACTATTAACATTTAAGCCTTGACATGCTTCAACCCAACTACTCGCCTTCTCGAAGATAAAGAAAAAAAATATAATAATATTTGTTTTTGATTAAGGGTCTGAAAAAGACCTTAAACTAACAAGCCTAGCATTTTTGCTCTCCTCAGGGTCCAAAAGACCCTAAAATAGTAGTTTCAACCTGTTACGTTCACAATCCGCAATGACGGTAGACTAACCATATCCTTACACTAGTAGTCACCTTATCCTCTTCCACATAGGTAGTATCACATTTCCTAGTAGTTTCATGATTCCATTTTTGCACTAACAGTTCGATACTCCTTATACTCGCAATTCCCTTTTATTATTATTATTATTTCATATCAAGATTTTACATGTTGCAATATGGTAGTTCGAGATGACACTAAACTAGCAGTTCGGCATTGGCGTATCGACAGTCACACGTTCCATTGGCAACCCTACACTCTCGCACCTTGGCGGTCCACCACAACCTTAAACTAGCAAACTTTCAATCTTTACATCACCTCACTTAGCAAGTTGCATCTCGGTGTTGCTTTGCATATTTGTGTTTCACATAATCTCTGATGACCCTTACCCAGGCTTTCTTCTTATGATGACAAGTCAAGCAAGATATGGGAATCCATCGTGCCCTTTCCATGCCTTTAATGTTAGCAGGGCCACAGTGCAAGCTCGTGAGACAGTTGAACCCTGACATGATCAATTGGGGGACAACTACGATTAACACTATAGTAGCCTTGGAAGCATCCCCAGATTGGCCTAGGCACCTGGTCCAAGCCCTAGATTTAGAGGTCGGGGATATAACCAAGGATCCTCTTGTCAAGATACCTATGACCATGTCAAAAGGGGAGGTAAAGACATTAAGACTCAGCTCCCTCCTAGACACACAAACACATGAAGGTGTAGTTAAAACTCTGCAGGACCACATCGATGTCTTCGGATGGATGTATAGCGACATGTCGGGTCTTGATCCATGGCTGATTCAACATAACATCATCCTAGGCCCACACACAAAGGTAGTCAAGAAAAAGGCTCCTAAAATTAAGCTAGAAATAGCACTAGCCTTAAAGGTTGAAATCACTAAGTTATACCAAGCAAGTTTTATCCGCGTGGTTGACTATTCAGAGTGGGTGTCCAACATCATTGTAGTTTCGAAGAAAACAAGAGGGATACGAATCTGTATAGACTTCCAAGACTTGAACAAGGCAACGATCAAAGATAAATTCCCACTCCTGAGCATCAATCAACTCATCGACACCAAGGCTGGTCATGCTTTGCTATCCTTCATGGATGACTTCTCTGGATACAACCAAATCCACATCAACCCAGAGCACCAGCTGTCAAAAATCTTCATGACTCCATGGGGAACCTTCTACTCTACCATGATGCCTTTCAGGCTCAAGAATGCTGGAGCAACCTACCATCAAGCCATGACCTACATTTTCAATGACTACATCTTAGAAACATTAAATGATTACATAGATGACATAGCGGTTAAGTCTAAGAAGGCAGCCAATCATCCACGCGATCTAGGGGTAGTCCTCAAGTGCTGCCAAATGCATGACTTACGTCTCAATCCTAAGAAGTGCGTCTTCAGGATAAAGACTGGATGCATGTTAGGGTTCATAGTATTGGAGGCTGGAATATGGATGGACCCCAACAAAATCAAGGCCATCATCAATTTAGCGCCTCCCACCAACCTTAAGGAGTTACGCGGTTTACAAGGCATGGTACAATTCATTCGAAGGTTCATAGCCAAGTTGATTGACAAGTTACACCCCATGCAACATCTTCTAAAGAAGGGGGTTGACTTTGAATGGACAACCCAGTGTCAACAAGCCTTCAATGACCTGAAGCAAGAGCTCTCGCACCTCCCAACGGTGCACCTACCACAAAGGGACAAGCCTTTCTTCATATACCTTGCCACCTCCAATGCATCCATAGTGGCACTGCTATGTCAGAAGCGGGACGACGGTTCTGAGATACCGGTGTACTACCTGAGCCATGCACTAATAGCATACAAGGTGAAATACAATGAAGTGGAGAGGAATTGCCTAGCCTTATTATTCACACTAAAAAAGTGGCGGCATTACCTGTTTCATAGCATAACCAACATCATTTGCAAAAGCAACATACTCCAAGCTATCACCAACAACCTGTACGAAAGTAGCAGGATAGCCCGATGGAAAGCAATAACCGCAAAGTTCGACCTATGCTATCTAAGTCAATCATCAACAAAGGGTCAAGCCATAGCAACCCAACTTCCAGCCTCGCCAGTCAGTGACTAGGCCACCATAGACCCAAAATTCCTAGACAAATACGTTAGCAATGTCGCCATTGTCCCATCGCATTTGGAGGCTACCTTACATTTTGATGATGCCTCAATCGGATGAGGAAGTAGCGCTGTTGCCACGATCACATTCCCCTCTGGGGAAGTACATGCATCCGCTTATCATTTTATGTTCCCTTGCACCAACAACGTGGCGGAATACGAGGGGCTACTCAAAGGCCTCTTAACTGCCTGAACGTTGTGCACACAACATCTGGCAATTCGAGGAGATTCACAACTAGTCGTGAATCAAATCACCGAAGTCTACACTTGCAAGGCTATGCACCTACAACCCTACTGCAACCTAACAAAAATCCTACTCAAGCAATTCACAACCATCGATGTGCAACATGTGCCACGTAATGAGAACACCATAGTAGATGTCCTAGCTACCCTCGCGTTAAATATCCCATCACATTCTTTGGAAAACCTGCCAACTGCAATCACAGAATGTATCGAGCCCATCACTCAAGTGGAACACGTGGCCTTTGTTGACATCGCGAATACCCTGAAGTGGTATGATTGACATCTACAGCATGGAGAACCCCCAGGTGGATTGACATCAGCCCAGAGAGATGCAATTCGTAAGCGTGCTTGGCAATACGTGCTCATGGGAAATGACGCCCTATGCCAACGATCCTACGATGGGATATTGCTAGCATGTGTGGGTGGCAAGTAGGCACAAAAGGTAGTTAATGAGATTCATGAAGGGTTGTGCGATGGACACATAGCACCTAGGGCTATGGCGGCGAAAATCAGAAGCCTAGGGTACTATTGGCCCTACATGGAACGTGACTACCTGACAAAAGTCAAGATGTGCGACACATGCCAGAGATACGCAAATCTCATACACGTAGCACCTATAGACTTGCACCCCATGCAAATCACGTGGCCCTTCCAACGATGGGGGCTAGACCTCATAGGGCCTATCAAACATAAGTCCTCTGTAGGGCATAGCTTCATTATAACTACCACAAAGTATTTCACCAAGTGGGTGGAGGCTATTCCTCTGAGGAAGACGACGTCCCAACAAATCTGCCATTTCATCCTTGATAACATAGTAACTAGGTTTGGGCTTCCGATGACTATTGTGACTGACAATGGCCCACAGTTTAATAGTACGAAGACCCGAATCTTCTGTAGCAATCTAGACATTAAATAATCATTTTCTTCCCATTATTATCCACCGGAGAATGGGCAAGTGGCGGCTACAAATAAGTCCATCAACAACTTGCTGAAGTGGATGGTTAACAATAGCAAGAGGCAGTGGCACGAGCAAATATTGTACATCCTCTGGGCCTACCAAACAACATGCCAAACTACAACAAGTAAGACCCCTTACAGTCTTGATTATGGATCTGAAGTAGTATTGCCTCTTGAGTTGCAAGTACCCTCACTCTGGATGATCCTATCCAACATCGTGAACGAGGCCCAAAACAACGAGTCGCAAACCATCAACCTTGACTCGGTGGAGGAAGAACATGTGCAGATGCTGAGACACATCAGCACTACCAGAGGAAACAATAGCAGAAGCACCATGCAGACCCACATAGACAGCCAATGCAAAAGGGAGACCTCATCTTCAAGGCCATTTGTGAGCACGTGAGTAAATTCTTAGCCAACTGGGAAGGTCCTTACGTGGTCACTAAAGCCTTTGGGAATGGAGCCTTCAAACTGGCCGACATGGACAGTAATGAGTTCGCCTACCCAGTGAACCACATGTACCTCAAGCCGTACTACGTCTAAAGTGCAACAGCAACAACAAGCACCATCCGCTACAACAATAAACTAGTAATCGCACCAGGCAGCATCTACAATGACGATAAACTAGCAGCATCAAGAAGCATCTGCCATGACATTAAACTAGAGGCAACCATTCGCTACGACGTAAAACTAGCACTGTTAGTCCACTATGACTATAAACTAGCATTGCACATCTGCTACGATGTAAAACTGGTATGTACGGTCTGCTGGGACCTTAAACTAGCACAGTGGTCCTCTGGGACCTTAAACCAGCAAACAGTCTACCAAGACCTTAAACTGGGTTTGCATCGCATCCCCAACATGCACCAGCACCAGATACACACCAAACGAGTGGGCGTGATGCTAACAAGTGGGTGGGACACCGTAGCTCTAGAACGTCGTTCACGACACACTGAGAATGTGGTCCAGAACATATGCAATGTCGCCACCCTTGGCATCATGCTAACTCTCTGAAGACATTGTATGGCTTCACACTAACCCTCCGAACCTACCATCACCATGGCCCATCGCCTTAACGGTAGTGCTTGGGTTAGCTCCCGCATCTGGAGTTCTGGTAGTATTGTGGCCTAGCCACAATATTGTTGCTCCAGCTCCCTACCAATGCCTGGGCTTGCATGACATTAGCTATGTGGCAACTAATACCATGACTGAACTAGGAATGCAAACCTCTAGAAGGGATTCCAAGGCATCCACATCCCACTCCTCTATCCCGGCATTACCAGAGCCATTGATGGCCTCCCTGCTTTGGGCATCTCACACTAGCAACAGTGTCCAAGAGTAACAACAATGCCAACAACTAGCAGGATATTATCCCCGCAAACACATCTCGTTGCAGCAACAAACGCTACAGCGTCGCGAAGCGAGTGCCTCGACTAACATGGCTATTTAAGAGTGCAAACTCCAGCACATGCATAACATAGCTCACAGTATAGAAGGTTTCTGTAGGTAAGTCAAAACCCTTCATGGATGTAACGCAACTCATCCTACGAAGGGGGCACCTGCTTATAGAGGTTGAATAATAGTGCCAACCAAAGATGAAAATGCAAATGAGCCCCTCAGAGCACTCCGACGAGGGAGTTGGCTAAACATCATCTTTTCCCTCTGCCTTAACCTTTGCAAAACTAATGCAACACTCTCAAATGCGGCCAAGCGACATCTCAGCACTCACCAAGTAATGACCTTAGCATTCCGCCTGCTACGGTGTTTCATATTCTTTGCCGACGTCCATTGAGCCTATTCTCCAGACGTCGACAAAGAGGGACCAATGAAACACCCTAAAAATGCGAGGTCATCCTTGCTTCACCAGGCTCTTACAGTCCGCACAGCACTACGACAGTTCATCAGGCAGAGAATGTTCTAAGTCCAGGTCAACCAATTCGGAAAATTTTCTACTTTGAGCATGGACAGGGTCTTTGTCATCCTACCTACCTACCAAGGTAGTCTAAAAAGATAGCAGCCTACTCAAAAACAGTGTGCGGAATCGGCAGCAGCACTCTGGATGTGCAAGAAATAGTTTGGTAAGTTTTCTAAGTCACAAAGCCTGCTATGCTATGCTACGCTATGTAGTGTAGCAAGCTTCAAAAGACGATGGCGGAACAAAATGCAACGCTACGTGACATCACATAGCGTAGCACGGCAATGACTTCACTACCGACTCCCCTAACCCAATTTTGAGTTGTGCAGTGATGTCCCTTTCCATCAGGAAGTGACAAACCATGTCTGCTGCTACTCTATGTTGAGCTACATGGCGCAGCAAGGCATAGCAATCCTGTAGAAGGGACAGAAGGCAGTTTGAAAGGCAAGTTCAATGAAGTTCGCAAGACTTACATCGCAGGAGACAAGATTTGCAAAATAGTAAAGCTTTCACGACTAAGGCAAGTTTCTACGCTACGCTACGCTACGTAGCATAGCATAGCATAGCATAGCATAGCAAGTATGTGACACATAGCAAAATGCACGATGAAGTGCTACTCCACACCAAACATGCTACGTCACAGAGCACAACAAGGCATGTAAGTGGTTGTGCGACATCAATGCACTCCACCCAATCGAACCGTTGGCACATGTCTCTAGACGCTGGCGGTGCAATTACGGCATAGTAGGATTGTAGTTATTGCATACAGGTTCACATCGCAACAGTCTTGTAGGTCCAATAGTCACAAATGATATGAGTGGTGCTAGCAAGACAACAAAGGACCGAGGCACATAACATTCAAACCACCCCTTTAACACACCCTCGGTCCTATAAATACCTCGGCAAACAGCATGCAAAAGGTCCAAAATATTTAAAAGTTGGAAATTTCAAAAGTGTTCGCATCCTTCTCGAAGCAAACAGCTTCCAAGTGGTGGGAACTTTGAAATTCTGAAAAAAAGATTTACCCTCTCTCCAGCATTGAAATATCAAAGTCATCTATTTAACACTATAAACAACAAGTCTCTCTTGGCTAGCGTGAGGTCCCGTCTCCATTCTACCACCTTGGTAGAACCCCGCAATTTTGTACATGAGTCTGCATCAAAGTGCATAGCTCTTTTTGCTTGACACGCCTTGGTTACCTTCGGGATTTCTGCACTCCTTCATGTTGTGTAGCCGATTGTATCCACCCTGACAAAGCAAGTTTGTAGCTTCAGAGCAGTGCATGTTTCTAACCACACTTTACTTTATTTCTTGCTTGTTGTCTCGTTTTACATCATTTTCCATTTTATTCACCTTTAAGCATTACTTTGTATTACTGTCGCATCCTTTTTTAGTTCCTCTCCTGTTTCATTTACTTTCAAGAATTATCTTGCATTTTACATTATTTACATTGCAAAAGACTATATTAACGCCAATGTAATTCCCTATCTGATCAACTAGACCATTCAGGGCACCCTGTATCCGCACACACCCAGCACGGCCCTCCCGCAGATACGGGGTTGGAACTATTGCGCCCGTCAACCCCGGTGTTCTTCCAACCGTCGACATTTTTGGTCATTACAATATCCAAAGAAAGTGCATTTGGAAAGATTGAGAAGAAGCAAGTTCCATGCATTCCTTATAGCGATACAGGGTGCAATTGTGTGCAGAAACTCTGAATAGCAAAACGAGCATCCATCTTGGCATGTAAGTAGTATGTACTAGAGGCAAAAATTCAAAGGTGTTTATATGTAGCAACCACAAAACAAGAAGGCACCTAGTAACTGAACACTAATTCTAAGAGTAGCACAGTTTCCATAGAACCAATTAAGAGCTTGAAATGTGCATATGTTGCAAGAATTGGTGAACTAGAGCAAGTTCATCACCAACTCTTTGATGATGCAAATGATTATACCTATTGAGAAGAGTTGAAAATTCTTAAAAATTTCAAGCAAGAGCCCCTTGATATAGAACCTCTACTAGCTTGCATGGAATATGTGTTCTTAAAAATGGAAAGTTGGTTCTAATCAATGCAAATCTTGCTTTAGAATAGAAAAAGAATGTTGTTTAATGTGGTTGAAAAATGGTTGGTAGATTTTTCCTAGTCATATCCTAAACTCATAGGAATTAATCCTAGGATATGCCAACATCACATCTACACTAATCCAACCATGAAGCCAAAGAGGTAGCCACAGAGGTGATTGAACCCCAAACTAAAGTAGATCATCAATGAGGAAATTTAACAACTTCTCAAGATGGGGTTCATTTATCCCATTGCAGATAGTGAGTGGGTTAATCCACTCATGCCTGTGCCAAACAAAGGTGGCAAGTGGTGGGTCTACATCGATTTTTAACTACTGAATATGACGACGTTCAAGGACCATTTTCCATTGCAATTTTTTGATCAGGTGTTAGACATAATACTTAGGCATTGCTACTACAGTTTTCTAGATGGTTATAATGGCTATAACCAAATTGAGATCATGCTTGAGGACTAGGCTAAGACAACATTCACGAGTCCTTGGGAAAATTTTACATATTTCAAGATGTCTTTTGGTCTATGCAATGCCCTTACTATCTTTCAACACTTGGTTCTAAGCATTTTTCAACAAAAAATTGGTTGTGGTGTGGAAGTCTTCATGGATGACTTCTCTAGTTATGGAGCTACATTTAAGCAAGTCCTAGATCACCTTGAGCAAGTACTAAAATGATGCGTTGAGAAAAACCTCAGGCTCGATTACCAAAAGAGTCATCTAATGGTCTAAGAAGGCATTGTATTAAGGCACAGAATATCACAAGTATGAATTGAAGTTGACCTTGAAAAAATAAGGGTCATCCAAGGAATAACCCATCAACTAGAAACTATCAAATATGTTCATCCATTCCTTAGACATACTGGCTATTACCAGTGATGCATAGATAATTTCTCTAATATTTCAAAATCATTAGTGGAGCTGACAAAAAAAGATGCTCTATTTGTTTGGACCATGGAATGTAAAGCATTATTTTAGTAACTGAAAAAGAAGCTTGTAGAAACTCCAATCCTACGAGAACCCAATTAGTCTAAACCATTTCATGTTATGATAGATGTATCAAATTACACATTGGGAGCTATGCTTACACAAATGGATGATAAAAGACATCCATACTACATCCACTACACTTGCTAAAGCCTTCTAGGTGCACAACTAAACTACACTACCACAAAAAAAGAATTGATGGTAGTGGTGTTTGCTCTAGAAAAGTTCAAGTATTATGTACTTGGATATAAAGTATTTTTGTACATAGACCATAGTGCCATCCATTTCCTAAGGAACAAGCCAACAATGAACCCCCATGTCATATGGTGACTAGTGATCTTACAAGAATTCGATCTCACAATGGTAGATCAAAAGGACACTAAGAATATGATCATTGATCACTTATCTTGGTCATGATGGGATAATAAATAGGAAGAAATCCCACTATCTGATATGTTTCTTAACGAACTCCTCTTTGTTGGGACTATAGCTAAATAATTTTCCAATGAGCCTAAATGGTATGATGCCATTCTCACCTATCTTCTAACCTAAGATATGGCACAAGGGTTGGATCACCAGAGGAAACAATAGTTTCTTCACTAGGTAAAATGCTTCATAGAGATCAACAGACACCTCTACAAGGTATGCACTAATGGCCTAGTTTGATGGTATGTCCCTGATCTTCATCAACCATGCATTCTCCAAGATGCTCATGAAGGTCCTTGCAGAGGCCACTATGTTTAGAGATGCATGTAATTAAGATCCTAATGGTAGGATACTATTGGCCAAAAATCTTTACGGATGCTTATCAATATGTCCACTCTTGTGAATGATGTCAACATAATGGTGGAATGACTACTCGAATGAAGGGGCCTCAACAATGGATTCAACCATTGGAGCCCTTTGACATCTAGCACATTAACTTTATGGATTCCATTACATCCATGTCAAATGGAAAGGCGTACATCATAGTTGTTGTTGACTATTGTACAAAATGGGCAAAAGTAGCATTCATCATCAATTATACATCTTCTACTATTGCTCAGTTTGTACAACAAAATGTTGTAAATAAGTTTGGTGTGCCATGTGCATTAATTTTTGATAATGGAAATCACTTTACAAGCACTACATTTCAAAATCTTATGCAACACTTGGTGGTTAAACATAAACTCACAACACCCTACCACCCCCAAGGCAATGGTCAGGCTAAGGTTACTAATAGGAAAATCAAAAAGATTCTAATAAGAACTATTAGCAAATATAAGAAGTACTAGAGCACAAAACTTAATGATGACCTTTAGGCCTACTACTCAACATGGAAACTTTTAATAGGATACTCTTCCTATGAGCTTGTGTACGGAAAATTACCAACACTTCCTATTCAATTTGAGCTCCATACACTTTTAATAGCCTATGACCTTGACCTTGACTTGAGTCTAGAACAAAATAAAAGACTAATAAAAATCTCAACTTACTAGATAAAAACTAATTGATGGTCCTATTATCTAACAAGTTGCACAAGTCCTACAACAAAAAGCATCATGACCTTAAAATTAAGAAAGTCAAATTTCAACAAACAGATAAGGTTCTCTACTAGAATCCCACATACATACCTCAACAAACTAAGTTCCAAACATTGTGGGAAAGACCTTATATAACTTATGAAACTTTTCCTTCTAGGGCCATGATG
Organism: Gnetum montanum; assembly: GCA_015680685.1. Classification (NCBI taxonomy): domain Eukaryota; kingdom Viridiplantae; phylum Streptophyta; class Gnetopsida; order Gnetales; family Gnetaceae; genus Gnetum; species Gnetum montanum. The sequence continues at coordinate 349,817 of MNCI01010443.1, forward strand.
ATCTACAAACTTGAGAGCCCAAACAAGAAATAGTTGCTCAACATACAAGTCAACCCTTTCAATGAGCATAAGCTAGCAAATATAACAAACACCTCATCGGATGGACAACCATGCTCAATATTTCGAATCTCATCCCTTCAACTCAGTCATGGGGGAGATTGCCACCCATGTTAGCTATATAAGCAACTCCTCAATTTTTCACCATTTTTGTTTTACACAGTTTTGTCTTGCAACTTTTTATTTTACACATTCTTTATTTTATATATTCTTATTTTCATGTTATTAATCTTTTCTAACGTTTTTTTTACAACATCATTAGTACATTTATTAATTTTTTAATATTTTATACTTCCTTTTATATTTTCTTTTATTATAGTGTGATTTTCTAACTTTTTGTTAATAAGTGATAGGCACAATGGTAATTCGTTGCTTAATGGTGATATGTACTATGTTGTTATTTGATTATTGGTGTCTAGATTCTAGCTTTAAATTTTGTTACTAATAATGAGGACATGGTTTCTTTTGATGCAATATGCAGTGAGTCCACAATATCCACCCATCCACAAAATCTATGGTTTCCTTGTTCTAGAAATGTTTAGTCCCTTTTTCATTAATTAAACTATAATGAATTTGTGACTTTGGTAGTTTCTAGAATTGAAAATGATTCAAAGGTTTGAATAGGGTGTGACTTCAAAAGGATTTGATATTCTTTTTTCTTCTCTACTTACTTAGGCACATGTGTGTTTTCATGGATTTCTTACCATTTCATGTCGACTAATAAAGAAAGTTGAATAAGTCTTTGCATGGTGTGGTTCTCATAAGAAAAAACACACAATGGAAATTCAAAGAACACCCCTTGGACACAATAAACAAATAAGTCTTTTCATGGTGTGTTTCCTATTTAATAAAAAAAAACAAATAATGGAAATTAAAAGCACACTTCTTAGACAAAATAAACAGGCTACAAGCATTGGTTATGGGACTAGACAAACATGTTGCCCATGCTTGAAAGTCCTCTCTAACTAAGGTCCTTCCTCACTTCCTACTTCTCCTTTTTTCTTTAATAAGGAATGACGGTTGTTTTGTGGAAGCACTCTTCTCTCTCAGGGGGATGGACTGATCTTAGAATGATGATGTGAAGTCACTGAATGTGGTTGGCTTTGGTCTAGACTAATGATAGATATTATCAAGTCATTTAATCATAAAATTCACAAGGGACTTCATGTGACCTTAATCAGGAACTCCATTCCACTCTTTCTTGTCCATCTATGTTTTTCATGTTTCACCTCACTATCGATTTCATGTTCTTGTTTGATGTCCTAGTTTGATGTGTTGAAATTCTTAGGTAGTTTTTTCCATGTTTTTGTACTAAACATTACATAATCATTAATCATCCACGAGGTTCAAAGACTCCTTGATTTGATGTTATGCAAGGGTAATAAATGGCCTATGCCTACTTTTGGGAGGATCCACTTGCATATCTTTTGGTTGGGTCAGTTAAGTTCTTTATCCTTAGACACTCTTATAATCAAATCCTTTATTTTGCCTTATTAATAACATCCAATTTTATGCATCTTTACAAAATGTTTTAATGAACTTTCATTTTTATTGTTGTGAATTCTTACACCCTCTTCAAAAATTTCCTTGTGTAGAACTTTTTCAAATTTAATAGCCCACTTATCTATTTTATCATATTTGTTAGTTTTCCTACTAACACTCCTAAAGGAATCAATCTATCACAATCACAACCTAGTCTAGTGTAACCATGAATAAGACAAGGTACTTGAAAACTATGTGTTACACATTGCATACTCATTACTAATTTTGTTGTGATTGTAGTAAGAAGCAAGGACTAGAACTAGAACTATCTTCACCAAGGATGATGTAGCAATACCACACAACAAGGACCATTCATGATTGTTAGATCTTCTCTCTTATTCTTCAACTGCAAAGAGGTGTTGGATGTTAGTTTTATCTAGGGTGTTTACTTCTCTTATCATGAACACCTAATTTTGTAAAGATTGTAACTTCGTACACTTGGGCACTCAAAGTCTACTATTCCACTTAAATTAGTTTGTATGTTAGTCAATAATCCCATACCTTCCTAATATTTTCTAAGGAACTTCTTCCTCCTCTTCTTCACTCAAGGATGAGTTTTAATTCAATCATGGAGATATAATAAATCATGTTTTGACTAGTTCTGATATTGGATATCCAATATCGGAGCCTCAACACCCAATGTTGAAGCCTAGGATGCGATGTCGAATATTTGATATCATGGGGTATATGCCAGCCTATAATATAGTGCTTGGACTTATGATTTTCTATAAGTTTTTCATAGTTTTTATCATACTTAGTGAAGCTCTTGCACTTTATTTTCTCTAGAGTTAGAATATTTTCTAAGTGCCCATAGTAAGAGTTTGAGTGTGTATGGATCTTTGTTCGAGCACTAATAATGTACCTACGCATAGCAGTGTGACGAGAATAAAAACAAATCCTTTTGAGCATCCTTGTAGCACTAAGAATAGATTAATTTTTCCTTGATGCATCTAATATTCATGCACTTCATTTTAATATTCTTTAATTAGGTAATTAATTTTTAGTTATTAATGAACACAAGCATGACCACCTTGAGCATATGTGTAACACTTGGTAACCTAGAAACACTTAACATTTCGTAGCCTAGTAGCACTATATGTGTTCAAGATGTGTCTAAAAAGTGTGAATGAGTACTTTTGTTAGGCTAGCTAGGTAGTAGAATAATTAGATATTAAATTCCTCTACCTTCCATTCTTGTTGTAGGCTTTTACACTTAAAAAACATAAAAATGATAAATATCATGTACCTCAATTACACTTAAACCATATCCTTGAGCTTCACAAGTGTAGTTGGGAAGATAACGAACATTCTCAATGCCCATTTCATTTCCTAGAGAATCAATGCACTAGAGAACTATAGGTCCATGGAATTTGACTAGATCATGCATGAACATCTTAGTGATTCATATGGTTGGATGTAGGGATACCTCACTGTTCATCATGTTTCCTTCAAGAAATATTCCCTAACTCTAAGATAACTTATCTAAGATTTGATTATTTCAGGGAAGACATCTCCTACTTCTCCAAGATGTTAGATGAGTTGCATGGTTTGACCATATCGATGGAATGCCATTGATGCAACCTTGTCAATGGCATCTCATCGACATGATCCTATTGACACAAGGTTTGACCCATTAACATGTACCTATCTATGGGACACCCTATGTCACCTCTAGATGTGTATTTTCCATTGCGTTGATGGCATTCCTTTTATAAGTTGTAGTGAAGCTCTAGTAGTTTTCGCATTCAGAAGTTAGAATATTTTCTAAGTACCTATAATAGGATTCAACGAGTATATGGATGTTTATTTGAGCACTATTGTACCTAATCACTTTAATGTGTTCGAAAATGAATATAAGCTTTCTGATCAAACCTTGTAGCACTTGGACTAGATTAATTATTTCTTCAAGCATTTAATATTTTAACCACTTTCCTTCAATGTTTTAGGTAATTAAAATAATTAATTAAGGTAAATTAAATAGTAATCATGAGTACAACCACTTTGAGCATATGTGTAACACTTGGTAATCCTAGTAACACTTAACGTTTCGTAATCCATTGGTATTATACGTGTTCAAGATGTGTTCAACAAGTGGGGACAAATTCTTATTTTAGGATTAGTTAAGTGTTAGCTAGATGTTAGATTAATTTAGTAATTAATTACCTTATTCTTTATTGTTAGGCAACTTAGAACATAAAAAAGATAAAAAATGATAAAAATCCTATCTCAATTATACTTAAGCATACCCTTCTACTTACAAGTATAACTGGGAAGATAACAATTACAACAATTGATGCACTTCCTACACCAGTATATGTAGAAACTGAGAAGTCCTTGGAATTTGACCGAATCATGTGTAAACACTTGTGATTCGTATGGTTGGTTGCAGGGTCTACTTGACACTCATCATTGGTGTCATTGTCAAGGAATTTTAGTGAGCTTCATATGCTTCTAAGAATTAGTAAAAATTATTTACATCATTGGATCAAACCTTAATGTCACAATCATCCTAATACTAATAAAAACTGTAAAAAAGCACACTAAATTTTTCTTCTAATCCAAAATGTCTTCTTCTCATAGGTACAATAGATCAAAACCAAAAGTGCCCTAAGAATGCAAAGTAGTGTTAATGCATCCAGATGAGTCTGTGCCTAATTTTACCTTCATTCTGCATCAAGATGAATAGCTATGGTGGAGAGACATGGAGGAAAACATTATGTTGCCACCCAACCAATCAGTTCCTGGGATGCTAGTCCAAACTCTTAAGAGGTTCGACATCTAGGATCTCAAAGATGAATATGTTGTATAGGAACATGAATATCGGATGATCATCCCATTGAAACACAATGAAAAAGAGATAAAAAAATAGGAGAAATGCTATGAAGCTCTAAAGGGGAAAGAGTTTATGAACCCTTTATTCTTGCTAAACTAAAAGAAGATGAGGATCCCCTCTTTGAGGATTTTTAGCACACAGACTCTCCTCCCCTTAATTTTGCTGATGGGGGCTTGAACTAGAATTTACAATCCACTGTAAATAATCTTGGTTCAAGCAATAATGGATCCCATGATCATGAGGGATTCAAAGGTGGGAGTTATGGCAAGTGCAAGGATAGGCATCATGATGATGATCGTGGCTATGACCATCAAAAAGAAGGTAGTAGGTATCACGATGCTAGTCCTCATTCCTCTTCAACTTCATCATCCTCTTCTTCCTTCTCAAGCTTTAACCAAAGCTATAGCAAACGTGATTGTGATGGAGGTGACCAGTGGGTTAGAAATGATCGTGATTGTAGGGTCCACCAAGATGATCGAGATTATAGGCATGCACATTCAAGGGAGGTCCACCACCATGAGAGAAGGGGTAGTAGAGGGCATCATGGGAACCATGGCCATCATAGAGGACATGACTATGATGAGCCTTTACTCACAACTTAAAACATGTTGAACATAGTAGAGGTAGTTAGAGTTCCAATAAGGCATATGAAAGATAGTCGAATAAAGCAGTTGGATATGAAAAATATATCCAAATTTGAGGGGGGATACAATTTAGATCTGTAGAATCATCTACAAGCCTTTCATGATGCTTGTGCTTTGCAAAACATAGACAATGATTGAAAAAAACCTAAGTTGTTTACTAGGACACGCATAAAAGAAGTAGAAATTTCGTACCACTCTTTGGAGCTAGAATCAATTCATAGATGGAGTATGATGCTTGAACTATTTAATGACAAATATTAGACATGAAACACCACAAAATTTTAGGTCTTGGCATCTCGACTACATATTTTTCTAAGTGTCATAGTGATGGCACTTTCTGCACCCTGCTACGCTATGTAGCGTAGCACTGTAGTGTGTAGCGTAGCACTATAATGCAACACCGTGCTACGCTGCATAGCATAGCGCTACAATGCATAGTGTAGCATAGCGCTACAGTGCATAACATAGCGCTACAGTGCAACACCATGCTACGCTGCTTAGCATAGCATAGCATAGTGCTACAGTGCATAGTGTACCATTACAGTACAACACTGTGCTATGCTGCATAGCATAGCGCTACAGTGCAGCATAATGCTATAGTGCATAGCGTAGCACTACAATGCAGCATAATGCTATAGTGCGTAGTGTAGCACTACAATGCAACACCTGATGCTACAATGTAATACCCACTGCACTGCCATGTGGCACTTGATCCACATTTTGGGCTAACCCTAGCTCTATAAATACCTCTATGCCCTCTTTTTCGAGAAGGAGAGGAGAAAGGGGGGAAGCTTCAATTTTTTTACCAGCAAGGTAGTTGGCATTTTTCCATTAAGGCATTTGGCATTTTGGCATCTTGACACCCAACTCCATGAGTGAACGAGACCTAGAGCACACCACACTGATAAAGAGGCACAACTCTATCATATGGTATATTGTGACCACCGACCCAGGAGGCATCCTTTATCACAGTGAGCACCAGATTTCACAGCTTGACACCACCAAGGCTGTGACTCTGCTCCTACTATGCCTATTGTACACCTTGTATACCTGTACCCTTTTTTCAGGGTAGTGTATCTTCCTATTCAAACTCTCTTTTCGGCTAATTACAGCATTTATTTTTTGGCATTGTTAAACGTTTAATCATGTCCACTATCTTGTTACGTGCTTTAGCACTTTTCTATTGTTGTGCACATCATGTTTTTTTTATCTTACCACCAGGTGTTCCATTTAAAATCATTGTTTGCAAAATGGTTATTGTACACCGATTAAGTCCATTTTTTATCGAACAGACTATTCAAGGCACCCTGAATCTATTTTCTCCAGCACGGCCCTCGTGCGGATTCGGGGTTAGGCTGTGCACCCAAAGACCTCTTAGTGTTTCCAGCCATCGACATTTTCTATCGCTATAGTTTTTAGCGCTAGAAGGAGGGCCTAAACCATTTTTTCTGCATTTTTGATGAGCACTTAGTCAAAACACTGGATGTTCTAGAGAGCATAACAAGTTCTCAGAGTGTAGCAAGCTCCAGCGTAGAGAGTGCTACACCAAAGTGGGCCATTTTTAGTAGTTTTTACTCTTAGCATTTTTTCTGCATTTTCATACTTAGCATTTTAATGCATTTTTACACTTAGCTTTTTTTCTACTACCGGAAGATTTATTCATTTCTTTCTGTTGTTTTCAAAGTTAGTCGTATTCTGCAAATAGTAACTCTCACAACCAAATCTGTGAATATGAATCTAGATCAACCTTCCACGTTGGTGTCTAACATATTTGATACCATAATCCATCCAAATCATGCTGCATTAAGCCATGAACAATACAATTTTTTTTGTGCCAAAATCCAAGCAAGATTACCAGTGGATTACCTTGATTTAGAAGCAAAACAGGACTACGAATGAGTCCACTGGAATGGGCAGGAGTAGAACCCCTCCTTGTTTGACATAATTCCACTCACGAAGTCCTACCACCAGTTATTGTCCCAACTCATCTGTGCAAACAAGCATGATGCAGGGTCAACCTACAAGGAAGCCTCACAGAATGAGGAAGATGAGTTTGAGGCCCACTCTGAGCATGAGAGCCCCCTCCATACTGTCTTCCAACAACCACTCCTTATTAGAGCCCCTCCTCAGTTTGGTCCATCCATCTCCTCCAAGATAATGGCCATGTCAATTCAGCCTTCCTCGCATGCAACTAATGCATTTACCTAGCACTACGCTCATGCAAGGGCCACCTCCCAGCCCTAAACAACTCAGGCATCCTACATCCTACCTGTCTCATCAGTGTCTACAGTGTCCATCCAACCCACCCATGTGTGGCCCACTCCAATCACCACACCCATCACTCAGCCAATACATCAGCAATCGTCCACTATGATGTTAAACTGGCGACAACCATCTACTACGACATTAAACTGGAAAACTCCATAACCAACAATTCTGCCCTATGTTATGCAACCAACCCAATCCCAACCAATGCAACTGACTAGCACATCCCCTAGCTTGGATCAGGCATTCCAACTAATCCAAAGCTTGACGGAGGAGATCAACAGACTCAAGGCTACCTCCTCTGATAACATCCAAGTGGTGGACTTCTACCAAGATGATTCCATAAGTCCTACGGTACCACCTCTAACTCTTCCAACTATGGTCCAGCTGCCACAATTCACCAAGTATAATGGTGAAGGAGATCCCAATGCACACTTGGTCACATTTCGATCTGAATGCCTACTCCTTCAACCTTGGCCACATGCCATCACACGTGTCTTTCCCATGTCACTCACTAGTAAGGCCTTAGATTGGTATCGTGCATTACCCAAGGCTTCAATCTCCTCTTTGGAGGATCTCATAAGAAATTTTGTGATGCACTTCAGGTATAACCTAAAGCCTGAAGTAACCCTTGACCAGCTGATGCAAGTTAAACAGGGGCCTCTAGAGCCCATGCCAAAATTCCTTCAACGTTGGAATGCTGCATTGAATGAAATGCATGAACCCTTAGCGGAGACACACCTACTAGCTATGTTCAAAGGTGCAGTGAATGACTTCATTAAGTCCAAACTATATTATCTAGTCCCAAAGTCTCTTAGCCAAGCCTTTGCCCAAGCAAAAAGCATAGAGAAAGCAGTGCAAGCTGGCAATGATCCAGCCTATGTGGCTTATAGAAACCAACATGCTTGCAAACAAAACACAACAGTGATAACAGTAGCCACAAGCACAAAAGCAACCAACTGGGGCCCAATAGCTAAGCAACCCAAAGCCCTAACTAACAAAACTACCAATTCTGGCACCAACTCACCTACATTGACAGGGGCTACCCCAAGACCCAACTTTCAATGCAAGGACCGCTCAAAGTATACACCACTACTAGTGCAACCCTCTGAACTATTAGAGTAACTCTTCAAAGCTGGGCAAACCCAACATAAACATGTATCAGCAATTACCCATCAAAAACACGATAGGTACTTCAAACTATTAAGGAACCCCACTTTAGTAGTACCAAACAAGCCCCCCATTCCACAACACTTCAAGTTGGACCAATACTGTCATTACCACCAATTGGCTGGTCACAGTATAGACAACTGTCGTGCTTTGCAAGATGACCTATAGAGAATGATAGAATGTGGCCAATTGGTGCTTAACACGGTGAGTCAATCCAACACAGATGATGCCTCCTATGTGATAAATTCCATTAGCATAGGTGGTAAGTCTAAACCTATGCAACAACCTTTTGTGATCTGTGTGCCTCCCAGCAAGGCAAGGATTCCCTCCACCTCCACTAGCAAGAGGCCTCCCTTGGTTATCAAAGTACCACCTTGAGCACCCAGAGCATCCTTTGTGGTCAAAGTTCCATAGCAACCATCTGCTAAGATGTTAAACTAGCATCATGCAACAACAACTACTAGGCAACCTTTTATTATCAAGGTGTCACAACAAGTTGACCACACAAAAGCTCTACCTAAATCACCATTTGTCATAAGAGTGCCACAATGTGATGGCCCCTCACCTATCCAAAGCCCAATAGTGGGCAACATCTTGATTCCTCCTCCTTCAAGGGTTGACCCCACTAGCAACCCAAGTAGGCCCACCAAATGGCAACATAAGAGGAAAAATGATCATCTCACAACTCCCATGGCTGAAGCAAAGACCACAACCAGCAAACAACAACTAAACACTGGGGCCCCTACCCCCAAGTAGGCCAAGCAAACCAAGCTTAAGCCCCTCTGTAAGAGATCTATCTCTCAAGCCACATGGAGGAACTCAAAACCAACACAATAGCCAATGACAAGGACTTTGTAGCTGCACTAACCTAGGTAAAATAAGCACTCAAGCAAAAGAACATAACATTGAGCTTATACAACCTGTTCATAACTTCATCTTCTCACTACCAAGCATTGGCCAAGATATTGGCCTCCATTCCTGTTACAGAGGACATCCCTGCAGATGAGGCATCCATACATGCAACGATGTTGCCCCCTACACCACAAGAATTGGGTACAAAATCTCTATCTTTTCATGATGATGAAATCAAAGTCAACCCCAAACAAGGAGAGTTTACTACAGCTCCACTATCCATTAGCATTTGTGTTGGACAATGTACCATCTATAGGGTACATGTTGATGATGGTGCAGCAACAAACGTAGTATTGTACTCCATCATCGACAAGCTAGACCTAGCAGATGAAATCAAGCCAACCGAAATCACATGTCTAAAATCCTTCAATGGATCATGTGTCACAGTCAAGGGTACCATCAACTTAGCCTTTATGGCAAGAGAGAAATTTCCCACTAGCGTAGATTTCACCGTCATTAAGGAGATGCAAGGTTTTAACATGATTCTAGGTAGGCCTTAGCTAGCCCAACTATGTGCCATCTCCTCTCCCATCCACCAAGAAATCCACCCCCCATACGAAGGTGGTCAAGAAATCATCCATGGTGATAATGCTTCCTCTTCGACTATCCATGACATAGACATGGCACAATTTTTAGAAGAAGAGTTTCTTGGTGGTACACCTATAACAACCAATGCAACACCTAAGGCTAACACACCCAAATGAGTGGTTGAAGCCAACAGCCACCCAAAGTATCCTAAGCCTTGCACACTCCCTAATCCATGCCTAGTTAGGAAGCAACTACATGACCAAGACTTTCCCTTGGCCAAAAATGTGCTAGATTCTTACCTACCCTTTGCCTCCACTTGCCATGCATTTTTTACATTCATTTACATCGCACTAGCCTACGCATTTACATTTTTCCTACTTACTTAGATTAGGCATTTCATTTTATTTGCATATTTATTTTACTTTGTTTATACATCCATCCACTTAGCTTATGCATTACATCTAAAAACATTAAAAAAAAAACTATAAAACATAAAACTACAAAAACACATGGCCCAAANTAAAAAAAAACTATAAAACATAAAACTACAAAAACACATGGCCCAAAAAGGCCTTAAACTAGCCTATGGCTCAGAACAGCCTAAAACTATCACTTTTTACATTGCTTTTATTTTATTCATAAATTTTAACTTTGTTTACAATAGTGTTGCTTAATGTTATTTTCTTTCTATTTTATTTTTGCATAATCTTTTAGGCACACAGCATGACTATGCATGCAGCATCGCACCTTATACAAGCAAGGTAAGCACCAGTCCACTATGACTATAAACTGGCATAGATAGTCCGCTATGACTATAAACTGGCATAGCTCATCCTTAAGTCATGACATTAAACTGACACAACATCCACTATCTGCTACGACATTAAACTAGCATCCAGCAATCTACTAGGACTATAAACCAGCACATCACGGTGTGCCAAGACCTTAAACTAGGTTCACAGTCTGCTAGGACTTTAAACTGGCATGTAGCTGATCTGATCCAAACACTTTCCATTGCCTTGGGAGCACTCACAACACCATCGCCTCCCACCATTCTAGTGATTCTTTTGGAGCACTTGTCATTAGTGCAACATTCAAAACACTTGCAGCATCATTTCCCTGGCACTTTCACTAGCTCTCCAAGCACTTGTGACTAGCATAGCATTCAACACATTTGCAGCATCTTCACAGTTTTGAATCTACGACATCTTCACATTTGGCATTTGCACTTGCATCTCATGTTTTGAGGTTTTCTTGTCCCCTCTTAGTTGTGTTTGTAGGACGAAGCCTTGGAGGCAATCGTGCAAAGGTGCATCTCATCGTAGCAGCAAGTTATCACGTTGCTCTAATGTACATGATTGAACTAGTTGAGCCACTCAAGAGTGCACATCCTCCTCATCCCTGTTATAGCCGATGCACATCCATCCCTTCATCCCAATATCCTCTCATCCTTCCCATACTCATGATTTCACACTCCTCTGATGCATACGCACTGTGACACACATGGCATTCTCTTCATATCAACTATTGAACCCATGGTTGATTGTAACACAATTCATCCTATGGGGCACCTCTGTTGCATGGTAAAGGCCTAAGCGGATGTAACATGAATCATCCCTAGGAGGAAACATCTATCCTATAGATGCAATGTGGTGCATCAAAACAAAGCCCATCTTCTCAATGGCCAACTTGCAGCTGACATTTAGCAGTAAGCCAAACCTAAAGAAGGTTTACCCCTCAAAAAAAATCAATAATGTTGCAGCTTTGCAATTGGCCCATCCTTGGATCAACTTTAACCCTCCCATGAGTACTTTGATGAAAGGTCAACATTTTAGGGGCAAGCTACTTCATGCCAAGGTCACCATTAGCCATGCTGAATTTGCATCTTACATCATGATCCACTGTTTACATTTCATTCCCACCATTTAAATTTCATCTCCCTAGGATTACCTATACCTCTTGTCCCTTAACATAACCTTATTCTCGTAACACTCTTGAGTAAGGTAAAATGACATTTGATCTTGTGCTGAAAAATCACATTGATGACATGTTTTCTATGGTGTTTTGTAATTCATTGTTGATGTCTTTCAGGCCACTTCTCCAGACGTCAACAAAGAGGGGCCATTGAGACACCACAAAATTTTGAGTCTCGGCATCTCGACTACAGATTTTTCTAAGTGTTAGAGTGATGGCACTTTCTATACCATGCTACGCTATGTAGCGTAGTGCTATAGTCCAACATCGTGCTATGCTGCGTAGCATAGCGTAGCATAGTGCTACAATGTAACATCCTACTACGCTACATAGCATAGCACTACAGTGCATAGCATAGTGCTACAGTGCGTTGTGTAGCACTATAGTGCAACACCCAATGCTACAGTGTAATACCCACTGCATTGTCATATGGCACCTAATCCACATTTTGGGCTAACCCTAGCTCTATAAATACCTCTATGTCCTCTTTTTCAAGAAGAAGAGGAGAAAGGGAAAAAGTTTCAATTTTTTCACTAGCAAGGTAGTTGGCATTTTTCCATTAAGGCATTTGGCATTTTGGCATCTTGACACCTAGGTCTGTGGGTGAATGAGACCTGGAGCACACCACACTGATAGAGAGGCACAACTACATCATATGGTATACTGTGACCACCGACCTAGGAGGCACAGTTTATCATAGTAAGTACCAAATTTCACAGCCTGACACCACCGAGGCTACTCTACTCCTACTGTGTCTATTGTACACCTTGTATACCTGTACCCTTTTTTCAGGGCGGTGTATCTTCCTATTCAAACTCTCTTTTTGGCTAATTATAGCATTTATTTTTTGGCATTGTTAAACGTTGAATCATGTCCATTGTCTTGTTACGCGCTTTAGCACATTTCTATTGCTATGCACATCATGTTTTCTTTTTATCTTACCACCAGGTGTTCCATTTAAAATCATTGTTTGCAAAAGGGTTATTATACACTGGTTAAGTCCTTGTTTGCTCGACTAGACCATTCAGGGCATCCTAAATCTGTTTTCTCTAGCATGGCCTTGGTGTGGATTCGGGGTTAGGCTGTGCACCCAAAGACCTCTCAATGTTTCCAACCACCAACTTTTTCTGTCACTACAAGACATACTCTTGAGTGTCCAACTTGAAAAATCATATGCACGGTTGATGACAAGGAACACATGAACCCTTGGATGTAGCCATTGGTTAGTATTATTCTCTCATGCACAAATGTTCTAGCCAAGATTATTCTCAAAAGGAGCAGCTTTGCATATTATAGATGAGCTCCAATCAAAAACAAGGAGAATGCTTAGGGTCTATGCCCAAGGAAGATTGTTAGAATTAAGATCCCATCAAATGCAAAGGCTCATTTAGAACTTTTTAAAAGAAGAAAGAGAGCTTAGAAAGAGAGAAAGTGCNCTTTTTAAAAGAAGAAAGAGAGCTTAGAAAGAGAGAAAGTGCTAAGGAGCATAATCAGGATCCTTCCATCAAAAAAAGAAAAGTTCAATTTATTAACAATGAGGAGGAGGCACCACTTGATGAAGTAGTGTAATGAAAAACCTTGTCGATCTCAAAATATATCTCTAAAATTTTGGCTAAGTTAGATAAAATGTAGGAATCTTTGAATTAAAAATTCCAAATAGCTCTAAAAATTGCAAAGAAATCCAAAAAGCAAAGTAACAATCATGATCACATGAGAAGGAAGGAACCTGAACATGCCCACCAAAGGGGTAAGGGCAAGGCCGCTATAGTTGAAGAGGTTGTGGAGGATAAATCAAATGATGATCATGGGTGTGACATTTGCCAACATGAACATCCTATGGGATGTTGCACTATTTTGTCACACTTGCAAGAATTGGGAGTGTACATTCTAAATCCTAGATTGGCAAGAAGACAAGAACCTAGAAAATTGCCTTATCCTCAAGGAAATCCCAAGCAGTTCCACCAACAACAATAAGCTTATTACCCAAGTGGAGCTCCACCACAACCGTTTAAGCAATATCATCAATGGTAGTATCCAAAATCATGGGGAATTCCACCACCAAGGCAAAAATACCCTTATATATAGCCTAATCCATATGAGTACTATGTTCAGTAACACATATCTCCACATGACTCTTCCAATCATGCCTCATTTCAACATGACTATACCCTCCAGAGTATTGTAGAGTCTATTCTCCATCTCCTAGTGGGAAGTCCTCATTACCTTATCACCCTTCTCATCCTTTTGTACATGTTCCTTCATCCTTAATCCAATTACCACCTGCTCCTTCCATGTAGAGTGAAATTCTAGCCTAGCCACAACAATGTAATACTACTAGGGCTATTAAATTATAACTGAGTGGTTTAAAACTTAGACCTCAAAAATGATCATTTTTGTGAACCAATATTCCTACAAAGCTCTAACAAAATCATACAGCCAAAAATCCTACTTCTTCCTCATCCTTTGCATCTAATCCACTTAGCATGAGAAAGTAAAATGGGTTTTATGGGTAGATCGCATTCGTTAGAAAGAATTTCTTAAGACTACCCCATATGAACTAGTTTATGGCCAAAACCATATATTACCCATTAACTTGTAAATCCCTACTTCTGAGTTCTTCTTGGATTACCTATATCCCAATGAAGGTCTCAGTGCTAGATCTTATGATCTTTGGGATGTTGAACTAAAATGTTTAAAAGTACTAGAAAACCTATCAAATCATCAAACCATTATCAAAAGATGGTTCAATAAAACATTTTCTACTAAATCATTTCAAATAGATGATCTAGTCTTGAAAAGAGATAGAGATTCTAGGCAAAAAGGTCCATAAACTAAGTTTTCACTGATGTGGTTAGGACCATACCAAGTCATGGAGGTTGTAGCCCCAAATGTTTATAAGATAGTTGACCTTCAAGGCAATATATTCACTAGAAACTTCAACATGTTCCACCTTAAACATTTTTAAACTAGTGTTCCACATGAACAACATATAACTTTAGGTCCATATCCATATAGGTACATGCCTTAGAAGTAAACCTAATAGATGTTTGGATTCAAGACTTATTATTTTATTAAGGTTACTCTATAGATTATGGGAATCCTTATAATTCTTTCTTTCATCATTAACTAAATTTTAAAATGAGTTCATTATGGCTAAGTTATAAGAATCATATCTTATTAAGTTACCTATTAACTATATGTTGTTTTATGGTGCTACCTTTGAAGTTGACTTGATGCCATGTCATTGTCCTTTGGTTTGTGTCTATTTAAGATGACATGTATACTTTTAAGTTATGTCCATAATTTGATGATCCATCCCCAATTATGATGAGATAACTCAATGTGAGGAATTCATGATGTGCTACAAAGAATTTGATCTAGCATCCCACTATTGAAATGCAAAGTTCATTCTTTCTCATGCTCAATCATGATTCGTATTAATTACTTTTTAAGTTCATAATGATGGCATATAGCTAGAGTTCCTTCCTTTCCTTCAATAAAATAATAATGATGATAATGATAATAACTAGTTCAATTCTTTTGACTAAAACCACCAAGGATCTCATGATTAAATTTGTTGACATATGTATTGAAGAGCTCCAAGATAGTAACTTAGTCTATTTATGTCTCTCAATAAAATCCTTAAAGCATTGGATTAAACTTCTTTAGGTATGTTTCTCAAGGCAAATAATATTAGGTTTACATTTTATCTAAAATAATCATAATTATTATGTATTAATATACATAGGTTTTAATATATATATATATACACACACATAAATTTATGATATAGTATATATTTGGTGTTAAAAAAAATTTATTGAAATGCTTGATGTTTTCTTTGTTGATTTGGTTAGGGATTGATATTAACGCTAACATCGCCTATAAATGAGGCCTTTTCCTTACTAATTAAACCTTAAGTTCCAACTGGTGGTTAACAAAACAAAACAAAAATCATGATTGAAAGATTTCCACACCACACCAGTGCTACTCCCATTGTTACCGCAAGGCTCTACATCCTACCATGCAACCTTAGTTTTCTTCCCACCTATATACCCACCACTACTAGATTCTAATCAAAGCAATACCACCACCATTGCAACCGTGCAACCCTGCCCTTCTGACTACCATGATCTACCTTCGCACGTCCCTGTCCAGTCATCGAAACCTACAACTTGCCTATCCTCCCATGTATCCTTTACTACATCGCACCACAGAAACCCTTCACTATCATTGTGTTTCCATCATGTGCCCTTGTGCATCCCTATTGTCTAGTAGTTTCACCATCTATTGTGGTGCTCTTTTCCCATCTACCACTACCTTGCCTGCAACATCATGTTCCTAATCTACACCGCCAGCTTGACGTATTACGACTGCTCTCCCCTATTACCTTTTCCCATTGGCATCCTCACCATCATTGATAATGATGATGAAGAGGCTGCCTCTAAACTACCAAAATCCTCATTACCACACCCAAGCCTACCTTGGTCATGTATGCTATGCAGATGGCCACACAAGACCCTGCAACTTGCCATACAACCTTAGCTACCTTGCTTGCTTTCACATTCACATGAATGAATGTATGACCACCATTTTACTTTTACTATGGGAAGTTAATTAATATAGTTATTGACTCATACTATTGCTACTTCTATTGTTGGGATACTGTTGGAATGAGAATCGTGTCACTGTTCACACCGACATAATCGGTCCACCGCATGTCAATGGCATATGCATTTTGGACTCATCCACGCCTCCTAAAATTTGCAATATGTGTTTTGGTTTTTGTACATAAGAACTCTTTCAACCTTTCAGGATTCACCCATTTTATTTGTAGATTTTCTTTTTAATGTTGAAGTTTACACTATTTATGTTTTAGAATTTTCTACCTGTCATGCTTAGTAGAACTGCATTCAGAATTTATGTGCTTCTTATTAGTGTTTCCAGTATTAGGTTATAACTTCCTCACAAGAGTTTCGGACCAGCTTCCACTTCTGCAGCTATAGATTCATCTTCAATATCTTTATATTCGAATTTGTTTTTATTATCACGTATTCTAGGAGTTATCAATTTTAGTTACATATGTTGACGTAAGACATTATGATCCTCTGATCAGGTAAAGTGGCAAGGGTCGCATCCATGTGCTACCTTATTTGGCTAGTTTGAAAACTTCAAGATGATGTGTAGTTGTCTTGATCACCTTATTTGATTCTTGAGTAGAATGTGCCCCAACATGCCTAGTTGCAAGACAGTTTATTGTTGTGATTTTAAATTTTTATTTTAAGTCACAATTTTATATTTAAAAAATGCTACAATTTATGATTTTATGATACTCTAATTTTCTTTATTTTTACTTGGACAGTTATCAAGTACAAAGAAAACCAAGAAGATTGAGATCACAAAGCATATGTGGAGATTAGTTGTAAATATTTTGAACATCCAAAGTATTAGTTAGAAGATAAAGAAGATCTTCGATTTCCATGCATTAAAGACAAATGACACCCATGCTTCACTTCGTAAGACACATGGCACCCATGATGCACTTTCAAAGAGAAAAATAAAGAAGAGGAGAAGAACGTAAGGGCTATAAAAGCCCATATACATAGATGAAGAGGAGGATCATCAAGGAAGAAGAAAGAAAACTCTCTTGGCTTCTCTCTTTTGCTTTTCATATATTGTTTTCTCTTCCCTTCTTTCTTTCGTTCTCCTGTTTCATCCCACCATCTCCTCATCCTATACCCCTTCTTCCTTTCAATATTGGTGTTATTGCTATGTGTCACTCACTACTTGGTGTTAGTATTGTTACATGCAATCTATCTCTATTTGATGCTTGTTTCTATTGATGTTTTTAGTCATTACTGGACAATGTTGTTACTTGCAAGCTATTGATACTACTTGTTGCAGTTGCTATGTATTACCACCATGGCTACTTATAGCCATTAATGAATCTACTAAGTTCTGTCTTTTCTCTACTTCATGTTATTTCTTTTTAATATTATGATCTTTCTAAATTATTTCATCTTTAATATTTTTGTTTGAAAATAATTTAATATTTTCAAATTTAGTGATTTTATTTAAATTATCAATCACATTCCTCTTTCATCGAGACTATTCCTAGGCTAGCCATGCCCATAAGCAAGGTGCCCTAGGCAATAACCTTACCAAATTGAGCACTTTAGGGGTCTTGTGTATTAGTTTCCCTCATGGCCTAAATTTTTGCATGAACAACATCCTTTACTTACAAAAATACAATAATTTTATGTTAAACCCCCACCATGCTAGGCTTGCCAGTAGTGTCCACTCTAAAGCTGAAAGAGAGGGAAGAAAGGGGGTAACATAAACTATCTTATGTCTTTCTTCATAGCATTGGGGATATCTTCCCTTGGAAAGATTAAGGGTTATTATAAAGAGTTGAGGTGATAATTTTAGTTTAAGGTTTTTTGGTTTTGGTAGAATACCAATGCTTACCTTGCTGGGAAGTTTTCACATCAAAGTGGGGTAAGATTTTGGGTGGTCGTGAAGTAGCAACGCTAGCCTTTGGAACACAAAAAGGTAGGTGCAACTTGCAACCACATTGGCTTTTCAATGTCCAAAATCTATTGTGAAAATTTTTTTCAAAGCCCAAATAACCTGTAACCTCCATGCTAGGTTTTGATAGTAGGGAGATGGATGGTAGCATTGGTTTTTGTTGCAGAAAAAAATGTTGTTTCTCAGACATTTTTTTGGTTTTGGCTGAATGTCAATGTTGGTCTTGCTAGAAAATTTTCATAGTAGCCTTAAAATATCAAGCAACTACAATGAAAATATTTTCAAAGACTAAATCACCTACAACCTCCATGCTAGATTTTGGTGGCAAGGAGATGGGTGACAGTGTTGGTTTTTCTGTTGCCAAGGAGATGGGTGACAACGTTGGTTTTTTTGTCACAAAAAATATATTGTAGAAGTTTTAAAGATGTTTTGTTGTAAATTCAAAATTTTATGCTTACAAAAAGCATTGTTACAATGACAAATAGGATTAAATGCAGAACTTGGGTAGAGACCATCCTTCTAGTGCTAGAAAATTGTAGCAACTAGAAATTTGGTTTCTAGATAACCAAAAATCCTAAGTGGAATAACTTTAACCCTAGATCCCAAAGGCCTCCAAAAATAGGATCCAATGTACCTTTGATGATCTTGCTAATTACCTAAGGACTTACCAAGTGTAAAAAAAGTGAAAATAATGCAAATTTTGTTCAAAAAATGTACAAAATAACATGAAATTATACTAATTTTCACAACAACCAAAACTATAAAATTTATTGTAATAAAATATTGAACAGAAAGAAGAGTTCGAGATTTGTACAAATGGTGCCTGATGTACAAAGGATGCACTTCAATGGGTGTTTGGAGTCTATTGAAGCTAGTAGACTTAGAAACCATAGTAAGCTCCGCAATCCAGATGCTCCACAACTTCTAAAATTGCAACACCTTGTTGTTCCCTTTACCATATCTACAACATTGGTGGTATAGGAAGGTGAGATGTGTGAAGGATTTTAGACCCCAAGGGAAGGCCATGTTGGGATTCTTGATGCCTAGGTTTCTCAGTGTTACCACAAAATCTCACACAATATCAGGGGTGGAATAGTGATCAAAATAGTTGTAGGTTCCATGTTGAGAATGCTTCAAAAGCCTTGTGTTTGCAATGAATTATTAAAGCTATGGAATTCCAAAGTGGTGGAATCTCAAAAAATCGATGAACCTTTTCATGGTGTTCAAGCTTGGATTATATAGGTTTTATGGCCATAATGTTGGCTACAAATTTCTACCCTAATTGTTGACAAATTGATGTTACTTGCAAGTGTAGTAGTATCCAAATCCAACATGGTTTCCACTTATAATAAATTTTGGCATCCCCAAGGTATCAAAACCATTCTAGTTACCAAAAATAGTAAATGGGAATTTCACCCATGATGGCATCTTCCACCCATGCTGGCCTTCTAGGAATAATGTTGAGCCTACAATAGATAGATGGGATGTTGGAACAACATTGGCATTGCTTGAGCAATGCTAGGTTGCAAGACCAATGTTGGGCTACAGGAGAAAAGCTGGGATGTAGGAGTAACTTTGGGCTATAAGAGCAATGCTAGGCTACAAGAGCAACACTGAGCATGCTAGAGTTAAGCCCTAAGCATAGGTGCCTCCAATGTAGTAAAGGTCATACCACCCACAAAATCTATGAAAAAGCCAATTTTGGTGGTCCAAAAGGCACTTTTGAAAACCAGCACACCACCCACCCCACCCCCCACCCAAGCCTAAATATAGACATAATATGACTTTTTTCTCACTTGAGAATTATGGTTATGACCACTTGTGAGGCATTTTCTTCGCCCAAAAAGCTAAGGCATGTAAAATTACATCTCGTGGGTTACAATCTTCACATTTTATAATGAAATTTTAGCCTTGTGTTTCATGGGATGAAAATTACAAATCCAAAAGGGTTACAACATGCATTTCCTTCTTGGTGTTTCATAAAGTTCCAACATCTTCCTAAAATAACATCAACATAATCAATAGTGAGGATGTTACAATGTACCTTATCTTTAAAAGAAGCAATTCTAAAGGACAAAATACACTTCTTCTTAACCTCTTGGAAATGATCCTTAAATATCTAATGGACTCTATAGGGCTTAGGATGTGGAAAATGTCTTCAAACCAAGCTTAGAAATAGCCTTTGAAGAAATCACATTTTCATGAGCTCCACCATCAATTAAATTTTGTATCCATTCACCACTATTTAGACACATAGCTCCAATCTTAAAAAGCATCTTTCTTCTATGATCTTCATTGGCATTAACATTTTTCATAAAATGCAAGAATTAATTTCAGTAATATTTTGAATCATTGGTACAATATAATTACCTTCATTAGAGGATTCTTAATTTTCCATGGTCTAAAGTTCCTTGCCTTGGGAAATCTTTGGCTTTTTAAACTTCCATTATTTGTGTCTCTTTTCACCACAATTGAAGCATTGAAGTTTGGATGCATAGCCATTTTCTTGACCCTTTCCATTCATGGAATAGTCTTTCTTGGAATCTTGGCCCTCCTTGAATTTCTCTTGCTTCTCCTCTATGTCTTCTTTGGCATTTCCCTTCTCCTTTGCTTCTTTCTCATCTTTAGAAGCTTTGGAGTCCTTGTCTTTAAAAAATTTTGGATCTTTCTTATATCCTTGGAGTTTCTTCTCATCCTTAAGAGCCAATTAAAAATCCTCATCCAATGTTTAAGGCTCATAGAAGGTTAGCTCTTATTGATACTCCCTTTTAAGTCCTTGAAATTTGAATGCTTATTTATAATTATCCCAATGAAATTTTGCAAAATAGAATTCCTTACAAAAATCCATGTAGTAGTCCTTCACATTCTTATCACCTTACCTTAGGTACTTTAATTTTTGGATGGCCTCTTATCTATAATGAGCCTTCTAAAATTTTTTCTTAAGCATGAACTACATTAAAGACCAATCCTTAATAGGAGTACTATTATTAATATTGTAAGAATGACTTTCCTTCTCCCATAATGTAAGTGCTATGACTTCCAATTTGGTTTCAACAA
This sequence comes from Gnetum montanum, assembly GCA_015680685.1. Taxonomy (NCBI): domain Eukaryota; kingdom Viridiplantae; phylum Streptophyta; class Gnetopsida; order Gnetales; family Gnetaceae; genus Gnetum; species Gnetum montanum. The sequence goes on from MNCI01010443.1 coordinate 371,327, forward strand.
AAGATACCTTTTGATGATTTTCCACATCTTCAAGTTCAAATTACTTGTTAATCATTTTCAGCCAAGAGACAAAAGATTTAGTTCCTTCCATGCCATTGAAAGATTTGACTTCAACATGAGGCATCCTTGAAGCATATCTAAAATATTTTGCAAGAGCGACTTCAATTCCTTCTCCTTGCTTTCTTAGAGGCTTAAAAGAAAAATACCTTTTTCTTTCATAGAAAAAATTGAACCTTGAGACTTATTTTGAGCACTAAAAGCATGAAGAAAAACATCATCTTCAACTTCACCTTCTCCAAAGTATTCATCCTCAAAAGGAGGATTATCTTCAAGGGATGGGATTAAGCAATGTCTTGAGGAAAATCTTGGTAAAGAATGGCATGAATTGTGCCATTGCTTGGATTTTTTTTGGTGAAGTAGCATGTCCTTGGTTCTCTTCAAAGCTTTTCAATTTTCTCAATGATGAGCTTAAGAGCATTTATCATGCCATCCATGTCTCTTAATAACACTTGAACTATATTCTCTTTGGAGGCATGATAAAAATTAATCTAAAAGATAATTTTTGCAAAATAAACATAAGGAAGGCTAAAATTTTCAAGATTTCTCAAAGAATGAGACAATAAATACTTATATCGTAAGAGAAATGAGCATAAGATCTTCAAACACTAGCTATTACAAGCCAATGAATGTTAAATTCCATAATTATCTTCCAATTCTTTTAAGATATGATAAACTTAGGGATCAAAGGTACATTTTCAAATCCTAGGATGAGTAGAACAAGTAGTAAGAGATAATTCATCCAAGCTTGAGAATTTGAAGTGATTCTTTGCAATTGAGATGAGAATTATTCACTTGAATGAAATTATCTTCAATTCTAAGCTAGTTTGATAATAATTTGATGAGGAGCTCACTTTGATTCTACAATCCAAGCTCTCTCAATCTCACAAAAATAGTAAATTTGAACAATACAAGAAAAATGAAAGCTTTATTCTTACTCAAATGGAGAATTTACATATGAAAGAAAGCATAAATTCCCAAGGATAGACAAGAGATTCAATCAAACTCTCATACACTCAAACAAAGAAAGAACACTCTCACATGGATAATGATCAAGGCACTTAGCCAAGACTCTATATCTCTCTACTCTTCTCTCAACTTCCTATACTCTCTCTTTGGTCTTTCTCGCTCTCTCTCTCTCTCTCTCTCTCTCTCTTAATTAAATTAAAGGCCTAAGAGGTCAATTTATATCCTTTCCTTTTATCTCTTCATCTTTCCTCCAATTTACTATTCAATTTGATATTTGTTAAAATTCTTACAAGACATCTTAGAAAAATAATAGACATCTTTCTCAAGTGTAGAGATGTTAGAGGAGACATCTTAAAATCATAAGAGATGTCTTATGTCCTTGTCAACTAGGTCTTATTGGCGAGGCCTAGTTGATGCATCATATCATACGTCAATGAGGCCCTATTAACATAGTGTCTATTTTTAGCTATAAATACATGCTTACTAGCTACATTTATAGCAATAGATATTGTAGTTGTAGCAAAGCTCTTGTAGTTTTTTCATTTGCAAGTTAGAATTTTCCTCCCGAGCGCCCACAGTAGGAGTCATTGAGTGTACAGATCTTTATTCAAGCATTGTTGTACCTAATCATGATAGTGTGTGCAGCAATAAAGACGAGCTTTCTAATAAACCTTACAACACTTTGGATAGATTAAATATTTTGTTTATGCATTTAATGTTTTTAATTATTTATTTAATACTTTCAATTATTTATTAAATTTTTCTATTAATTAAGTTAATGAAGTAATTAAGCAGGATAGATTAAACACATAAGTATGACCACTTCGAGCATAACACATATTCACTTGGTAATGCCAGCAGTGGTATTGCTTGGTACTCCCAATAGCATAGCATTTGGTCACCCAGCAATGGATACGTGGGTTTAGGACATGTACAAAAAGTGGGACCAGATGCTTATGTTAGGACTAGTTAAATGCTAGTTGATTAGTTAGTTTAAATTAGTTAATTAAATTACTTTTATCTCCATTCAAACATCAAATCATAAAAATACAAAATGATAAAAATTAGATGCCTCAATTACACTTAACCACACCATTGTACATCACAAATGTAACTAGGAAGATAATGATTGACCTTAAGGGAAGATTCACTTCCTAGAAGACTAGTGCACTGGAAACGATAAAGTCCACATAATTTGACCAGATCACACATGAACACTCTATGATTCATATGGTTGGACATAGGGGTACCTTCCTACTCATCATTGGTGCCATTGTTGGGGACTTTATTTGTTGAAGCATGTGCTATCTAGGATTAGTGAATATTATTTATATCATTGGACAAACTCAAGGTCAACATCACTCTCAACGACATATAAATTACTAAACACATTGATAATTTTATTCATTTTGCAAAATGTCTTCTTCTTCCCATAGACGTGAAGATATTAAACTGTTGGTCCCACAGGAATACAAAGTGGTATATACTCATCCAGATGAGTATGTACTAGACTTCACCTTCATCCTACATCAGGATGAATAGCTACAATGGCATGATATGGAGGGCAACATCATCATGCCTCCTAATCAATCTATACCTGGGATGCTATTTAAAACTCTTAAGAAGTTAAACATCTCAGATCTTCACAAAGAATACATTATGGATGGTTATGATATTTAAAACTACTATCCCACTCAAACACAATGCAAGCAAGATCAACGTCAAAAGAAATTCCATGAGGCTACGAATGGGAAACATTACACTAATCCCTTGTTCCTACTAGATCAAGGTGATAATGAGGATCCTCCTCCTAAAGATTCTCAACATAAAGATTCTTCACCCCCTATTATTGATGATGAGGATGCAACCATGAATCTGCAATCCATGATTCATAAAATAGGTTCAGGAAAAAGTGATAGCCAAGGTAGGGACTCAGGCAAGCATCACAATAGTAAGAGATCTAAGGATGATAGTCGCAATAAGCAAAAACGTGATGGTAGACACCATGGTGGAAGTGGAAATACACCTTCCTCTTCATCCTCTTCATTTGATTCTGAACATTCCTCTTCATCTCCCAATTCTAATAGAATCCATCGTCAAAATAATCATGATGAAGATGATCAATGAGATAACAATGATCGTGAAGGCCACCAAAACTAAAGGGGTGATCAAAACCATCATTAGTGTCATCGACACAGTGATGATAATGAACCTCTATTGGCAACTTGAAGTATGTTCAACATTCTAGAGGCAATTAGAATTCCAACTAGGCATATGAAAGATAGTAGGATCAAGAACTTAGACATGAATAATATCCCAAGATTTGAGGGGGGATACAACTCTAATCCACAAACACATCTACAAGCTTTCCATGATGCTTATGCCTTACAGAACATAGAAAATAAATGGTAGAAACTCAAACATTTCCCTAGGACACTCAAAGAAGCTTAAAGCTGGTACCAATCTTTAGAGTCAAAATCTATCCGCAAATGGAGTACCATGTTAAAGTTATTTAATGATAAATACCAAACGTATTCTCGAGTGTCTAATCTAAGGAGGCAAATCCAAGAATGGAAATAGGGAACACATGAACCCTTGGATGCTACCATGGACAAATACTATTCACTCTTGCACCAATGCCCTAGCCATGGTTATTCTCAGAGGGAACAACTTTGCCACATCATAGATGGGCTTAGAGTAGAAACTAGAAGAACCCTTGGGGTGTATGCTCAAGGAAGATTGTCTGAACTGAGAGCTCATCAAATCCAAACGCTAATAGAGTAGGTAGCAAAAGAAGAAGATCAACTATGAAAAAGAGATAGTGCAAAAGAGTATAATAGGAACCCTTTCATCAGAAAATGAGAGGTTCAATTTTCTGACGAAGAGGAGTCACCACTTGATCAAGTGATGAATACGAAAACCTTACCCATCCAAAAATCTATTTTTGATATTTTGGAAAAGGTTGATAAATTATGGGACTCTTTGGATAAAAAATTTCAAACTACTATGAAGATCACTAAAGAATCCAAAGAGCAAAATAGTGATTATAACCACATGTGGTGAAAATAATCTAAACGTGCCTACCAAAAAGGTAAGGGTAAAGATGCAGCAGTAGAAGAAGTTGTGGAAACTGACTCTGATGATGAAACTGATTGTAACATCTATCAATACAAACATTCAAAGGGTTGTTGCCCTATGGTGTCACACTTACAAGAGTCTAGGGTGTATGCATTAAATCCTTTACTAGAACATAGGAAAGCACCCAGATACTTACCTTATCCTCAAGGCAATCCAAGGTAGTTCCACCAACAATAACAAAATTACTACCCAAGTGAAGCTCCTCTACAACCTTATGAACAATAACAATAATGGTACCAACCATAATTATGGGGAATGCCACCATCAAGGCAACAATAGCCTTATAGGCAACCATATCCATATAGGTACTATGTTCAGTAACCCATCTCCCCAAGAAGTTCTGCAAGTCATACCTCATTTTAGCATCACTATTATCCTTCGGAGTAACACCAAAGACATTTATCATCTACTTGAGGGAAGAATCCATATCCATACCATCCTCTGCATTCATCTACACACACACCTCCACCTTTAACCCAGTTACCTCCTACTCCATCCATGCAAGGTGAGATTCCTCTACAATCCAACAACGAAATGCTACAAGGGTTGTACATTCACAACTAGCTTTCTAGCTAAATGGTTTAGATAATCAATCCAAAAAAAAAGACCTTTCTTCTAACCGAACAATGCTCTTCAACCCTCACAAGCTAGTTCAGTTGATTGTCCCACATCTCTAATACCCCCATCCTTTGCATCAAATACCTTCAAGTGCCCTTCAAACCAAGTGCCACCTCAAATTTGCACTGTAATGCTAACTCATGCCATTTTTTATTAGATCAAGGTTGGAAATCTTCCCAAAAAAAGATCTGACTTAGGAAGTCCACTCATTTACCTGTAAATCATTGGACATGAGCCATGTAAGGCTATTCTTAACTCTGGTTCTAGAGTTAATCTCATCTCCCATGATATGTATAAGGCCTAGAACCTACCACCTCTCAAGAACAGCAACATCCATCTAGAATTAGCATATCAATCAATTACTATGCCTCTAGGATTAGTAAAGGACAATGTGACCATAGTTTGTGGATGGTCCTATCCTACTAATTTTCTAGTGATTAAGGTTAACAACTACAAAAGTGACTTTTCCATTATTATGGAAAGAGCTTGGTTAAGCATGGTCAATGCACGTATGAGCATAAGGGACGTATCTCTAGAAATATCAAAACAAAATGAATTAGGAAAAATAGAGAAGAATCGTATTCCATGCATCGCATACAATGATAACGTGTGCAATTGCGTGTAAAATATTTGGTCTATCAAAAGTACATACATTAAAGCATGCAATCAATGTGCACAAGAAATCAATATTTAAAGGTGTCTATACAGAACAGTCATAAACTAGGAGGGCACCTAGTGGTTGATAGCTAACTCAGATAGCAGCACATTATGCATGGAACCAACTAAGAGCCTAACATGTGCTTATGTTGAAGGCATGGGTGAAATTGAATAATTTCATTTCCAACTCTCTGATGAAAATTATGATACTTGGGGAGAGTTAGAAATCCCTGATAACTTTAAGTATGAGCCTCTAGAGCTAAAAACTTTACCAGCTAGCATGGAATATGCATTTTTAAACAATGGTAAATTGGTCATAATTAATGCCAAACTTGCTCCTAAATAAAAAGAAAATCTATTAAAGGTAGTTAACAAGTGGCCAAAAGCCTTTGCTTGGTCATATCCAGAGCTAATAGGAATTGATCTAAGGATATGCCAATATTGCATTTACATCGACCCAGCCATGAAGCCTAAAAGGCAGCTACAAAGGTAACTAAAATCCAAATTGAAGTAGATCATCAAATAGGAAATTTATAAACTCCTCAAGGTGAGGTTCATCTATCCAATTGTGAATAGTGAGGGGGTTAGCCCTCTCATAATTGTGCGAAAGAAAGATGGAAAATGGTGGATCTACGTTGACTTCGGGCTATTAAATATAGCAACATTTAAAGATCATTTCCCTTTTTCATTTGTGAATCAGGTGTTGGACATCATATCTAGGCATTGTTATTATAGCTTCTTGGCTGGTTATAGTGGCTATAATAAAATCCAAATTTCAACAGAAGATTAGGCCAAGACAACATTCACAAGTCCTTGGGGAACTTTTGCATATTGTAGGATGCCATTTGATGCATGCAATGCCCCTACAACATTTCAATGCCTGGTCATTAGTATTTTTCAATAGTAGATCGGTAGTGGTGTGGAAGTCTTCATGGATAACTTTTCCACCTATGGAGCTATATTTAAGAAAGCCTTGGATTACCTTGAGCAAGTGCTAAAGAGATGTGTTAAAATAAACTTGTAGCTCAATCGGCAAAAGAGCCATCTCATGGTCCAAGAAGGCATTGTGCTAGGGCATCAAATTTTACAAAAAGGGATTGAGGTAGACCCAAAAAAATAAGGATCATCCAAGGAAAAGCACATCAACTAGAGATCATTAAAGATGCTTGGTCATTCCTTGGACACACTGGCTACTACCAAAAATTCATTGAGAATTTCTCTAAGATTACTAAACCATTGGTACAGCTCACAAAGAAAGATGCACCTTTCATCTAGACCAAGGAATGTGAACATGCATTCCACTAATTAAAATCGAAACTCTTAGAAACACCAATCCTATGAGCACTAGATTGGTCCAAACCCTTCCACATCATGATAAATGCATCTAACTACACCTTGGAAGTAGTGCTCACGTAGATGGATGATACAAAATGCCCATACTACATCCACTACGCAAGCCAAAGCATTGTGAGAGCACCATTAAATTACACCACCATCGAGAAAGAACTAATGGTAGTGGTATATGCTCTTGAAAAGTTCAAACACTATGTACTTGGTTACAAAGTATTTATGCATATGGACCACAATGCAATCTGCTTCCTCATGAACAAGCCAATAGTGATCCCTTGTGTCATATGATGGCTTGTGATCTTGTAGGAATTTGATCTCATAATGGTAGATCAAAACGGGACTAACAATGTGGTTTTTAACCACCTCTTTCACTTAAGATGGGATAATATAGAGGAGAAGAGCCCATTCTTTGATTAGTTTCCAAATGAACTCCTCTTTGCTAAAGCAATAAGTAAAAAAACACCCACAAAAAACAACATGGTACAATGGCATCCTCGCTTATCTTCTCACTCAAGATATGCCATAGGATTTTGATTTTAGAAAGAAGCAACAATTTCTTCATCAGGCTAAATACTTTATGAAAATCAACAGACACCTCTACAAGGTGTATGCCGATGGCCTGATTCATTGGTGTGTCCCTGAAGAAGATCAACTATGCATTCTCCAGGATGCTCATGAAGGGCCTTGCAGGGGCCACTATGTAAAGAGATGCACAACCATAAAAATCATGATGGCATGATACTATTGGCCTAAAATATTTAGGGATGCCCACCAATTTTTCAAATCTTGTGAACATTGTCAATGAGATGGGGGATGACCACTCACATGGAAGGTCTTCTATAGTGGATTCAACGAACCTTTTGACATATGGATCATTGACTTCATGGGTTCCATCACACGCATGTCCAATGGATAGGCATATATTATAGTAGTAGTCAACTACTACATAAAGTGGGTAGAAGTAGCAACCATTACTAATTGTACATCATCCACTGCTACTAGATTTATACAACAAAATATTGTGAATAGGTTTGGGGTCCCATGTTCACTAATTTTTGACAATGGAACTCATTTCACAGGTGCCACTTTTAGAAAGTTAATGCAACACTTGGAGGTTGAACATAAATTAACAACACCCTACCACCCTCAAGCCAATGATCAAGCAAAGTTAACCAACAGGGAGATCACAAAAATACTAATGTGGACCATTAGCAAATATAGGAAAGATTGAAGCATAAAACTTAGCAATGCTCTCTGGGCTTATCGTTCAACATGGAAACTTCCTATTAGCTATTCTCCCTATGAGTTAGTGTACAAAAAATTTCCAACACTTCTGATTCAATCCAAGCTTTGTACACTCTCAATAGCTTGTGATCTAAATCTTAACCTAAGTCTAGCATAGAAAGAAATATTGATCAACCTAAATGTGCTAGATGAAAATTAATTAGTAGCCCTATCCTTGAATAAGGTGCACAAGGCATTCAGCAAGCAACATCATGACCTCAGAATTAGGAAAGTAAAACTTCAACCAAGAGATAAGTTTCTCTACTGGAACCCCACACATGTACCCCAAAAGGTAAAATTTCAAAAATTATTGGAGGGGGGGACCTTATATAATTGATTAAACCTTTTCCTCTAGGACCATGTTGATTTACAAGCTTGAAAGCTAAAATAAAAAGTAGTTGGTTAACATCTAACAAGTAAAATGTTTCCTAGAGCCAAGATAGGCCAGTGCAACTACCACCTCAATGAAAGGACAACAACTTTTTATTTTTTAGATATCCTCCTCCCAACATAGTTGTGGGCGAGATGGCCATCTATGCTAACTATCCATAAGGCTTCTCAGTTTTGTCTACCTTTTTTCCACAATTTTTATTTTATAAATTATTTATTTTACAAATTTTTAGATTTTCAAATTTTCTAATTTTACACCATCATTAGTACCTTTGAAATTTTCTTTATTATTTTACAATTTCTTATATATTTTACTTTCTTTTGTTTTATTTTATTCAAGTGTGACATTTTCTCAATTTTGCTAATAAAATTGCTTTATTGTCATAGGACATAGTGTCGTTGTTCTTGTTTTCTAATGATGGTTTATGCTTAATGTTGTAATTATCGATGTCTAGTTTCTATTTTTGAATTATGATGTCTAATGACTTTGACATGGTTTATTTTTCATGGAACAAGTAGTGAGTCCACGTCATCCACCCATCTAATAAACTCTATGGTTTTCCTTGTTCTAGGAAATTGAGATCCCTTCCATTTAAGAAACTTTTAATTGATTAGTAACCATGGTAGTCTTAGAATTAGGAAGGATTCAAAGGTTTGAAAAGGATATGAATTTAAGGAAACTCAATACTCTTTGTGTTCTTCTACTTGCTTGAGTGCTTGAGTGTTTTTCACAGACTTCTTACCATTCCATACCAACCATTAATAGGAAGTCAAATAAGTCTTTGCATGGTGTGGTTACCATTTCAAAAATAAAAAAAATAAAAAGCAAAATATAAAAAATGGGAATTCAAAGCACATAACTTAGACACAAGAAATGAATAAGTTTTTGCATGGTGTGGTTGTAACAACGTTGTCCCTGAGAACGTTGTTCGGCACCCCAAGAGTTTCCCAAGTAGATTCTGAATCAGGACAAAACTCAAGAGGAATATGCCTTAGCAATCAACAATCCTGAAACCCATGCTAACAAACAATGTGTTTGTGTTAGCATGTCTCCTGAGCGGTGTTTCATAAACAATATTCATGATTCACTAACAAGCTAGATAGCGCTCCCTTGCTCCACTCACATGGACACCATGGGGACTACCAACTAAACCCTCCAAATTCATCACCGCGTGCTGGTAGTTGGTGTCGTGCTCCAAGGAGTGCATGTAACATCCCATAACACATCCCATGACACACCCGGTAAAACACCCCAATGCAGAGTTGAACTACGTAACCCTCCCAGGAAAGGTCCTACCGAGTGGGGTAATGAGGTAGGTCATAGCCTCCTCTTAATAACGCATGGAACTGCCATGCCAGTATGGTTCCGAAGACATAAGGAGTGGAGGACCCCTTCTGCCGCCATGGCCCCCGAACTGTGGGGGAGGTAGTAGGCTACCAGCAACCCTGCTACCTCTCTCACAATTCTCCCCCACTTAAAATGAGCGACGACCTTAGAGAATGGCCTAAGTAACCCGCAAGGCTACTACATCAAAACCAAGGGAGAATTTCGTCAATTCTAAGGAAGTATGCCCATGTTATTCTGAGTAAATTTGAAGGGATCTTTGATTCTGGAAGGTCCAACTACTAGGGCCTAAGGCTGTAAAGCATTTTCATTGAACTTGACCATCTTCCTAGAATCTAGACTCATCCTAGCATCTAATACCCAAGTCAAGAGCATCACTCCTCAAGACCTGGACTGTCCATCCTTCCATACCTAGCCTAGAATGCCAAGCTATGGGAGAACATCAAGTGGTCTATCATTACAACATGATAGAATGCACCGACCTAGGGATCCATGAGTTCCAAGGCATCCCCTAACTCATTTGATCCCAAGATCTAGGGGTCTTAAGTTCAACACTCTTTGAATATTAAGCCCCATTGCCTATAGAGCACTTTGACTGGCTCCAGGCACCTTCCTCCCGTGTTTGAGGCTTACTCCCATGGGAATTTTCTCTCGAATCCTATAAGGCACCAAATGTCGCACCTCTTCTAATTTTTTTTTCACATGGGAGGATTATCCATCCATCATCGGAGCAGCCAAGGAGGGAGGTCAATTGCTTGCTCCCTACAGAAGTCCAGGATCACGTTTTCCTGGGACCTCAAGCGCTCCAATGGTTCCTAGCTATCGTCTAAGTCAGGACGATGTTTCCAGTGGACGAGGAACTCCACTTTCAAATCTACCCCGTGGCCCGTGCTCTGGAAGTTCTGGATGCATTCTGCTCTCTTTCCTTGTATAGATTGTATACAAGGTTGCTCTCTGATCAAGAGGCTTCTCTCCGGATATGGGAAACCATCTAGCAACAACTTCAGCATGCTAACATGAAACGCTGGATGGACTTGGTCCATATTGATCGGTAGCTGAAGCTTATATGTTACATGGTTAAATTTATCAATGATCCGGAAGGGACCATCATACTGCCTCATCAGCTTGGTGGTAGTTCCCTGTTTCTATTTAAACCGTCATGGGTCCAACTTCAGGAGAACCCAATCATCCACCTTGAATTCACAAGGCTAGCATTTTCGATCGGCATATTTTTTCATTCATTGCACTGCCCTCTCCAAATGATACTTTGCTATATCAACATTTTCAAACCACCTCTTCAAGAATTCATCTGTTGTGGGATGCTGACCTTGCAATGAGGGGGAGACCATAAGAGGGGTAATGGGCTGCCTTCCCATTACCAGTTCTGCAGGAGAAAACCCAATAGCTAAGGACTTCTGGATGTTATAGCTCAGCTGGGCAATCCCTAATAGAAATTATCAGTTCTTTTGGTCACTACGAACATAGTGATGTAGGTACTCTTCAAGCACCCAATTCATCTGTTTCGTCTGCCCATCAGTCTACAGATGAAAGCTCGTTGACAATTTGAGGTTGGTACCCATCATGTCAAATAGTGCTCGCCAAAAAGCACTTGTGAAGCACAGATCACGATTTGAAATGATGCTCATGGGTAACCCAAAATATCGAACCATCCTATCAAAATAATATGCTGCTGTGTCCTTAGCTGAACACTGTGATGGACAAGGAATGAATATGGAAAATTTAGAGAATTTGTCCACCACAACAATAATGCTGGTTAAACCCTGAATATTTGGCAATCCCATGATGAAGTCCATAGATACTATAGCCCATGGAAATGGAGGGATTTCCAAGGACAGCAGAAGACCACCTAGATGCTCCGTAGATCCCTTATCCTGCTGGCACACCAGACACTTCTAGATAGAATCAATCACATCTCGGTACATTTTTGGCCAGAAGAAGGTTCTCTCAATGAGAGCCAAGGTCCTTTGTTGTCCCAGGTGCCCTACCCACTGTGTGTCATGGCATTCTCGGATGATCTCCTTGCGTAGACCATCACAATCCAGAATGCATATCCAGTTATCTCAAAACCAAAGTAGTCCATCCCTCATTTTGAACTACGATGCTCTCCCAATTTCTATCAACTTCATTAAATCAATGATATGGGGGTAACTTTTCAACCCATCTTGAATTCTTACCAATAACACTTCGTCACATTGAACGTGTGAAGTTTGTGGCCCAATGATGGAAAAGAGCTGAGAGGTAGGTTGAGGACGGTGACTCAATGCATCTGCCACCACGTTCTCCTTCCCAAGATGGCAAGTCAATTGTAGATCAAATTTAGACAACATGGCCAACCATCGAGCCTGTTTGGGCCTTAGCTTCGTTTGATTCATCAAGTAGCTAGTGGTCAAGTTATCCATCTTCATGAGGACATGACTTCCCAGCAAGTAATGTCTCCATGCTCTCAAGCAATGGACAATAGCAAACGTTTCCTTTTCATGGATTGGCCACCTTTGCTCTACTTGATTTAGCTTCTGATTTTCATAAGCGACAAGATGACCTTCCTATAGTAAGATGCCCCCAATTGCATTGTCACTGGCATCTGTGTGAACCTCAAAGGGTTTTGAGAAATCAGGCAATGCCAACACTAGATGGGAGGTTAAAGCCTCTTTGATCCTCTTGAAGGCTTTTTGACAATTTGTGTTCCACTCCCATGAAATTTCTTTGTTTTGTAGATTGGTCAAAGGAGCAGCAATTCCTGAGAAATTTTTGATGAATTTTCGATAGAAAGTAGCTAACCCCATGAACTGTCTGACCTCATGCACATTAGTGGGAGCAGACCATTGGTGCACAACCTCTACCTTCTTTGGATTTGGCTTTACTTGCCCATACCCCACGAGATGCCCCAAAAATTTTAGCTCCAAGCAACAGAATTCACATTTTTCTTTCTTAACATACAGTCGATTTTCTCGTAGCTTCTCAAGGACCATATGCAAGTGGAGGTCATGTTCCTCCCTTGATTGGCTATAAATCAAGATGTCATCAAGATAAATGACCACAAATTTATCTAGGAAGGGTCGAAATATCTTGTTCATCAAGGTACAAAACGTAGCCGGTGCATTGCAAAGCCCAAAAGACATTACGGTCCATTCATACAACCCATATTGCATTACACATGCAGTTTTTGCTTTGTCCCCTTCTACAATGCGAACCTGGTAGTACCCTTGTCTGAGATCGAGTTGGGTAAAATATCGAGCCCCTACTAATTGATCGAACAAGTCAGACATGAGCGATACTGGATACTTGTTCTTGATCATGTGTTTATTTAGTAGTTTATAATCACAGCAGAGCCGTAGCATTCCGTCCTCCTTGGTAACAAATAGCACTCGTGCCCAATAAGGGGATTTTAAGGGACGAATGTATCCCTTAGACATTAAACCCTCCAGCTACTTTTTCAGTTCCCCCAATTCTGGTCCTATTAACCGGTATGGCCTTTGGATAGGAGGATTAGTGCCAAGCTGCAATTTGATTTTGTGATCCACTGCTCTCCGAGGTGGTAAACTACTAGGCAGTTCAGGTGGCATCACATATTTAAACTTATCGAGCACCTGTGCTATGCAGGGGTCAACAATAGCTTGGGATCCACAAGCCTCAGAAGGATCACCCGTCTGCATAGCTAGAAGAAATTTCCTGGTAGGGTCCCTGGCCAAATGTTTCATCACCATTGGTGATACAATCTAGGGGCTAGCATTCTCATCCTTTCCCATCTGTGCTCCATGAGTTTGAATGATACATGGGGAGCTTTCATGTGAAATAAAAATCAAGTCCAAATGTGGAGCTGTGAAAAATTTGGCCTTGCGTAAAAATTCTTGCCCCAAAATGACCTGAAAGGAGTCCATATCTAGAATTGAAAAATCTAGCACTCCTTCCCATGAGCCTACTCGAACAGGGATACTACGACACATCCCAATGCACTGAAGGGGTCTGAACTTGGCCAACTTGTAGGATGCTTGCATGGGTTCCATCTTTAGCTACAAGTCCTTCACCATGGCTAGAACCATGTAATTGTGGCTAGCCCCATTATCATTTAGGGCACTTAGCTGACTCGAGCTCACAATGATTGGGGCCAATTGAACCTAATGTAGAGTATCAGGATTAGGATTCTAGGAGTTTCCATCTCCTTACCTTTGTGTAACTATGTCTGATAACTCCATCATCATCGCTAGTCTTCACTGTTCCCTGGATGTGCTTCCATCAGTGATATGAAGGCATGGGTCAAGGCGATAATCAAGTGCCATCAATTGTTTCCTAGGGGCTAGCCCCTGCCTAGCCTCAGTCCTTCTTGAACTCAAGGGAAAATTCCGTGTCAAGTGATTTCCATGACATAAGAAGCACTGAATTGGCCCCTTAAATATGCCTCTTGTAAACTGCTTCTTCTTGGCCCCAGGTTGCCACTTGCTTCCTGTATCTTTCCATTTTTGTTGGGAGCATTGGTTCCTTGGAGGACCACCCATCGGGTGACTACCTTACTGAACTAATCTGAAGGTGTTTCCACCTTTGATGAATCCTATATCTATTCTCTAAGAGTGGGAGGGCGTGTCATGCTTACCCTTCCCAAGCTTGCCCTTATTTGGCTTCATTTCCTTGAAGTCTAGAAAACTGCCAGCAGCTGCAATAACCTTTGTAAGGGAGTCAATGCCTCTTCGACACAATTCCATCTGCGCCCATGGTTGTAGCCCATTTACAAATTTGAAGAAACAATCCCAATCTCCCATATCGAGAATTAGCAACATAAGCTCTTGGAAGCTATTAATATAATCCTCAAGCTTTCCTGAATGTTTTAGGGTCTCTAGCTTGGTTCTAGCGACCCATTCAGAGTTCCTAGGATGGAACTATTTGATCAATGCAGCCTTAAAACTGTCCCATGTCTCGATCTTTTCTGTTGTGGTGCCCTTTTCTTGGACACGAAGGAGGCTAAGCCACCATAGCTTAGCACTTCTGATGAGAAATTATGATGCTGTGGAGACCTTTTTGTTTTTAGGAACACCCCCAGTATTTAGGTACATCTCTGCATCATGAAGGAAGGCATCAATTTTAGCATCATTTCTCTCACCATCATAAGAACTCGGTTCTCTAGCTTTGATGCGGGCTGTCGCTACTGGCTCATCTACCAAGCATCCTACCAAGGAGGATTTCAAGATGACATTTTCAATTTTCAAATCAGATAGTTCCTAATTTACCCCCACCAAGGCATCCTCCAAAACTTTCACCCGACCAACTAAGTCCTCAACCAAGGATGCTTTTGTTTGTGCCTCTTCCAAGGATCCGAATAGATCCTTGTAGAGGTTGATCATGTGATCCAGATGATCATCCAACATCAAAACCTTAGGCTCTACCAATTTCACCCTATCCTTGGAGTGAAGATCCATATTTTCTTGTGGCAAGTCAACATCTTTCAAAATGTGATGGATCGCATTCATGTTCTCTAGACTAGGATGTGCTAAGGCCTCATCAATTACCTTGACATGATCCCATAACATTTGAAACTTAGTCTCATCTTGACCAAGTTCTATTTTGGCCTCAATTTCTAGATTTATTTGAACATCAGCCATGTCACTTGGTCTGCCAGGCTCCATGTTTGCCAAAGGGAGCTTTAGCACAACGCCACCCTCCAAGGGAGTGGCTAGCAGAAGTTGAGAATGGTGAAAACAGAAACCTCACAAACCACAAACCCTAATACCCACTTAGCGAGAAACTTTTACCAACAACTGAAACTGTGAGGCTCTGATACCATTTGTAACAATGTTGTCCCTAAGAACATTGTTCAGCACCCCAAGAGTTTCCCAAGCAGATTCTAAATTGGGACAAAACTCAAGAGGAATACGCCTTAGTAATCAACAATCCTGAAACACATGCCAACAAACAATGTGTTATTGTTAGCATGTCTCCTGAGCGGTGTTTCATAAATAATATTCATGATTCACTAACAAGCTAGATAGCGCTCCCTTGCTCCACTCACGTGGACACCACGGGGACTACCAGCTGAACCCTCCAAATTCATAACCACGTGCTGGTAGTTGGTGTTGTGCTCCAAGGAGCACATGCAACATCCCATAACACGTCCCATAACACACCCGGTAAAACACCCCAACACAGAGTTGAACTATGCAACCCTCCCAAGCAAGGTCCTACTAAGTGGGGTAATGAGGTAGGTCATAGCCTCCTCTTACTAACGCATGGAACTGCCATGCCGGTATGGTTCTAAAGACACAAAGAGTGGGGGACCCCTTGTGCCCCCATGACCCCCGAACCATGGGGGAGGTAGCAGGCTACCAGCAACCCTGCTACCTCTCTTACAGTGGTTTCCATTTTAAAAGAAAAAAAAATAAAAATAAATAAAAAATGATAGGAATTCAAATCACATCCCTTGGACAAATAAACAGGCTATAAGCATTGGTTATGGACTAGAAAGACATGCACCTATGCCTAAAGGTCCCCTCTAACTAAGGCCCTCTCTCTTACTTCTTACTTCTCTTTTCTTCTCTTTATGGAATGGTGGTTGTCTTGTGGAAGCACTCTCGTGTCTCGAGTGGGTGGATCAGTCTTATGGTGGCAATGTGAAGTCATTGAAAGTGGATGGTTTTGGTCTGGACTGGGTCATTTTAAACACAAATTCCACAAGTGACTTCTTATGACCTCACTTTGGAACTCCATTCCACCTTCTCTATCATCCATCCATGCTACTATAATTCACCTCACTATTGTGTTCTATGTTATGCTTTATGACTTGGTTTGATATGTTGGAATTCTTGAGTAGATTCTTTTTGGTTGATCCTTAACTTTTCATGATCATTAAATCGACTATGAGGTCCATGAACTCCTTAGTTGAGGTTATGCAATCCATCCATGCTACCATAACTCACCTCACTATTGTGTTCTATGTTATGCTCTATGACTTGGTCTAATGTGTTGGAATTCTTGAGTAGATTATTTTTGGTTGAGGCCTTAACTTTTCATGATCATTAAATCAACTATGAGGTCCATGGACTCCTCAATTGAGGTTATGCAAAGGCAAAAAGGGCATGAGCCTGCTATTGTGAGGACCCCCTTACATAGCTCTTAGCTTGATTAGTTAAGGTTCTATACCTTTGACATTACTACAATCCTATCTTTTGCATATTCAAGTGGGTATTTTGCTCAAGTCTCCTTATCCTTTTATTTCATTCATCTCCAATGATACACTTAGGCATACTCCTTTGGCCTCATGGTCTAAGATCATGAAAGAGAAGACACTAACAATGACCTAAGAAGAGAAGTATCTACCACCATCACCCACTTAAGAAACAACACTAAAGGCCTATGCAACGATTGAGCATCTACACAAAATATAAGAGTATCTCTTGAGTGAACAAGAGCAACGTGCAAGAACAAGTGGGACAAATCCATCTGTATATCGATCGACAATGAGTCACCTTAATGAGGTGGCTTAAACAATTAGCCAAATGGAGAGGGGTGGACCAATTTTCTCTGCCCAATGAACACAGTTTCTTGCAAGGTAAAATCCTAATGCTTGGGAGGTGAAAATTTCTTTATCTCAACACCATCTATTCTCAAAAATCTTTGGGAATGCTACCACTTTCTTGATATATTTCGAGGAAGGAAAAGAAGCAACTATCCTAGTGATGTAGCACCAACCGCAAGAGACAACAACTAAAGTTGTTTTTGATCGTGTCACTAAAGTACTAAATGCATTCGTAGTGTCTATACTAGATGTATCTACAAATCAAGACATGAAAATTTCTACAAGCATGGTCAATAGAAAGTTAAATGTAGCCCAACATGAAGAATTACTGGAATGACTAGTTGGAACTGGGCAACCAATTTTGGATATCTTTCATTTTTTGGAAGACATCATTGCAACCTAGTCAGAGTTGCTAAATGCAAGGGGCAAATGCATCATTTTGGAGCTACAACCATAAATGGCTTAAGAATGAATCAATGCTTGGTTATGGAGGTTACCAAACTACATGCTTGACTTGCTGATCCTGTGATCCTCAGCCAAATAGTAATAAGAGATGAAGCTTTCAAACAACTTCAAGAACGATTCCAAAAGGCTGAGGAGGAGGTAGTTACAGCCATCTTCAAATAATCCATAATTGAAGCAAAAATGTATTTAATTTAGAAGGACTTGGCATAGATGTGCTAGGGGAATAAGATCCTAACTTCACAAAATCATCACCTGCACAATGTTGATTCTCAAAAGGACCAAATGTAGGAATTTATTCATCAACAGCAGGAGCCGCTTACCAAGGTAAACACTAAATTGAGGAGATTGGTCATAGAAAAACAGGATCTATCAGTAGAGAAAGTGCATGCCTTGCGTCAAAAGTTTGCCATCAAGATCATCACCTAGAAGAACGAAGCCCTTAAGTTTGAAAAAGTGAAGAATCACTACAGAGACCAAGTTGGCTTGTAGAATAAAGTCAACAAAAAACACATTCATATGGCAAAGGTAAAAATGAATGAAGCCCTCTAGCAACTCCAATAGAGAAGAGGAGTCTTGAAACCCATCATTGATGGGATCAATGCCTACAACAAAGCAGAGATCTACTTAAAGGAGTTGCAAATCGAAGAAATGACAAAATATATGAAGGTGGCCAATCTTCAATATGAAAACTTAGCAATGCTGACTACCAAATAGCCATGGTCAGAGTTAGAAAAATAAGTGGTTAGCTTGTATTTTTTATATGAGGCATAGTTCAAGCACCATAAAGACATCAAGCAAAATCTTAAGACTACAAATGCTAAACTCGAAGTTCTTAGAGCATGGTTTAGAAATCAATGATGAATCACACAGAACCTAGAAAAAAGGATGAATAACTACCAGGAGCTGAAGGACACAATTAGGGCATTCAACATTGAATGAAAATAGTTTGTTACCTAGTTCATTAATGCTAAGGAGCTATTTCCAGCAATCCTATGTCCATGGGATGTGCCCATCTAACCCACATCAGTGAAGCTGCATCAACAATGCATGATCCTAGAAGTAATAAGGAAAAAATGAAAGCACTGTTGGATGCTTTCTATCTTCAGCCTGAAGTTACAGCAACAGTAGGACAACTATAACCACCTCAACCACTACTTGCACATAAAGCCAATGAAAGTCCTTTGAAGCCTTAGGAACCATCACTACTTGGGACCATATGATCTTATCCATCACACTTCATGTCATCAAGCAACATGTTGTCCAATTTTGAAGAGTCCTATCATGTGTTCAATTTTGTGTCTTGAACACAATCATTTTTTGTAATGTGTTGATCCATACACTTGGGCACTCCATTTTTTGTCAAAGTCAGTTAGTCTATTTTGTTTCTAAAAGGTTAGTTAATAATCCCATACCTTCCAAATTTTGTAAAGAACTTGAGGACAAATTTTCATTCAGTTGTGAGGGTATGATGAGTCATAATTCTATAATGAGGCATAGTTGATGCATCATATTATGCATCAATGAGGCCCTATCAATGTAGTGTCTATTTTTAGCTATAAATATGCACCTACCAGTCATATTTATAATAATAGAGATTGTAGTTATAGGGAAAATCTTACAATTTTTCCATTTGAAAGTTAGAATTTTCCTTCCGAGTGCACGTAGCAGGAGTCATTGAGGGTACGGATCTTTATTTGAGCATTGCTATACCTGAGAACAACAATGTGTGTGACAATAAAGATGAGCTTTCTGATAAACCTTGTAGCACTTTGGATAGATTAAATACTTTTTTATGCATTTAATGTTTTCAATTATTTATTTAATGCTTTCAATTATTTATTAAATGTTTCTAGAAATTAAGTTAATGAAGTGATTAAGCAAGATAAATTAAAAACATAAGTACGACCACTTCGAGTGTAACATGTATTCACTTGGTAATCCCAATAGCATTATTACTTGGTATGCCCAGAAACATAACATTTGGTCACCTAGTAGTGGATACATGGGTTCAAGATGTGTATAAAAAGTGGGACCGAATGCTTATGTCAGGACTAGTTAAATGCTAGTTGATTAATTAGTTTAAATTAGTTAATCCAATTACTTTTATCTCCATTCAAACATCAAACCATAAAAATAAAAAATGATAAAAATTAGATTCCTCAATTACACTTAATCATACCATTGTACATACAAGTGTAATTGGGAAGACAACAATTGACCTTAAGATAAGATTCACTTCCTAGAAGACTAGTGCACTAGAAACGATAAAGTTTACGAAATTCGACTGAATCGTGCATGAATGCTTTGTGATTTTTTTGCTTG
This sequence comes from Gnetum montanum, assembly GCA_015680685.1. Taxonomy (NCBI): domain Eukaryota; kingdom Viridiplantae; phylum Streptophyta; class Gnetopsida; order Gnetales; family Gnetaceae; genus Gnetum; species Gnetum montanum. The sequence goes on from MNCI01010443.1 coordinate 391,444, forward strand.
GGCATAAGGGTACCTCACTGCTTATCATCTTGTATGAGATGTCTTAATGATGTGGAGACATCTTGAATATAGCTAAGACATCTTACTATTAAGGAAGATGTCTTACCTACTGAGGCCAAAATTAAAGACGCATGTTTTGAGGCTTAGAATCTCTAGACATCTTCAAACAAGTTCCCATACCCCCCAAAACCTTCTAAACTCATCAAAATAGTTCCAAAACACTTCCAAACATGTCAAATACCCTAAGATCATCATTAATAGAACAACAAAAAAATACAAACACAACAACACACAAACATCTATGGACAAATATATTAAGGATTAGACATGGGTTGGATAATGTCCTCATCAAAGTTGATAGTAGAGTCTATGTAGATTTAATTCTAGCATATGTGTAGATCTATCCTTGTGATTTTATCATATGACCAAGAAAAGGCTATTGGTCATTTGTTTCTACTCTCAAAAACTTCTCTTTCTATTCCCTAGTGAGGTGAGCATTGTTAATTACTGCTCTATCATTGTTCAAAAGTACATATTCTAAGGGCTCTGATATTGTTTTTAGGGTTAAGGATTTTAGTTTTGAAGTTTTTAAAATTTCCAACTCTATCTAATTTACCTAAAATTCTCGTCTATTTCTTGAATTTGCAAGTTGGTACTTGAACTGCTCCATTTCATTCATTTTATTTATGTATGCACTTATGAGGATATTTGCTAGTTCCATGCATACTGTAGAACTGGATTTGTTCAAGAGTACATATATTAAGGGCTCTGATGGCATTTTTTTTAGCTTCAAATTTTCTAGAATTTTCAACTCTATCCAGTCTATCTCAAATTTTGTTCTATATTTTGAATCTAAAAGTTGATACTTGATCTATTTCATTTTATCCATCTTATTTATGTATGAACTTTTAAGGATTCCTGCTAGTCCCATGTACATTTTAGAACTAGATTTATTGTCTGTAGTCAAATATTGAATGTCTTCTTGTTTAATCATTATTGCATACAAGCACTTCTAAACATTAATAGATTTAGCATATATTTTGCAAGCTATGATAGTTGTGCTCATTATTATCAATATCTTTTACATGCAATTGCACCTTGTGTCATTATGCATGATACATGGAATTGTTTTCTTGTCTAATTTTTCAAATTCATTTTCCTTGAATATTTACTAGGAAAGATATCTAATTTCCAACTTAGCATCAATTATACTTAGCCAAGGTCATCCCATAATGACTGGAAAGTTTCCTTTATACTTGTCCACATGGATTACTGGGAAATCTATTAGATATGAACATCCACTAATGGTAGTCATGATGTCCTCTACCAACTCCAATGGACTAATGATAGATTGGTCTGCAAGTTTTAACCTAATATTACACATTTTAAGTAGAGGCAGATTTAATGTCTTATACACCTATTGGAAAACAAAGTTCATATTGGAAGCTGAGTCAAATAAGGCCTTGCATGGGTCATTTCCTACAATTTTTAAATAAATTAATGGACTTATAAGATTAGTTCTTTTCCTAGGAAGGTGTCTTGCCTTAATCTAATCTATCACAACATGAGTTAACATGACCATTTAAATGTGTTAGGACTTTTCTTTTGAAGGCAACTCAATATAAGGTTCTTGGATAGTGTTGGATGGTTTCATAACCATGGGTACCTATGATGATTTGGGTGGACTATTAGGTTAGAAAAATGGCCTATTCTAAGGCATACATTCCAATCCACTTGTAGGGTCATGGCTCTTATGAAGTTTCATTATTGAGGCTAAGGAGGGATTTCAACTTGCATGGATGTTATAGTTGGTAAAGAAGTAAAGTTATGAGATGCATGATGTTAAGAATGGTGAGAAGTGCATGCAAAAGGATATTCAACTCATGGAGTAACATATTTTCATGATATTCAAGAGGATAGTAATGATGGAAAGAGGTATGGATAGTGAATCACTTAGTGATACTAGTTGCTAAACATAATACCCATAGGGATTTGGGTGATGGTAATGATACTATTACTTTATTTAGCAACTAAAAATTCAATCACTAGAAAACTAAAAATCTTAGTGTAACACTTCAACCTCAAATCCCCAAGGCCTTTGGAAAGTGGGATTCAGGGTACCCTAGATGGTTCGGTAGATCACCTTGGGACTTAGAAGACAGTAAATGAGATTGTAAAACTAAAAATGCAAAAATTACAGATTTAAAAAATTAAAAGTAAATGTAGATTGCATAGAAAATAAAAAATATTAAAATTTATTAAAAAGAATAAAGAATGAGTTTGAGAAATATGTACAAAAATGTGCCTAGGGTATCAGGGAGGTTCACTTTGGTGGAGGCTTGAAATTTATTACTTCACGATCCAGATGCTTCACAAATCTTCATGCTTTTGAACCTTTCAAACCCCTTGCACTAGATCTATAATCTTGGGTGACACAAGGGGGTGTAACAATGGCTATGGGGGGTAACAATTGCTATTGTGGGGGAGGGGGAGGGGATGGTGGAAAGAAGCAATTGCCCAAAAAGGGGATTCCATCCTAGATGATCAGTAGTGAAGGTGTCCCTATGCCCAACCATACGAATCACAAGCATTCACATGCAATTTGGTAGAATTTTGTGGACTCTATGGTTTCTAGTGCACTAGTCTTCTAAGAAGTGAACCTTGCTCTAAGGTCATTCATTGTCTTCCCAACTACACTTTTGATGCACATGGCATGATTAAGTGTAATCGAGGTATATCATTTTTATCATTTTATGTTTTATGTTCCTTGGTGCTTGAAGAGAGAAACATAAAGCAATTTAATGATTAATTTAATTTAACTAACTAACTAATCTCTAACTAGTCCTAACATAAGTATCCTATCCCACTTTCCATACACATCCTAAACCCACATATCCACTATTGGGTTACCAAGTTTTATGCAATAACATTGTTGGGATTACCAAGTGAATACATGTTTACACTCGAAGCAGTCATACTTATGTATTTAATCTATCTAGCTTATCTTTCTTAATTACTTAATTATATAAATCACTGAAAAACCAATTGAATTAATAACTAAAAGCATTAAATGCATAAATAAAACATCTTAAACTATCCAAAATGCTACAAGGTTTATCAAGAATCTTGTCTTTATTATCATACACATTGGTGTGGCTTAGGTACAACAGTGCTTGAATAAAGATCCATACACTTAATGAATCCTACTGTAGGCACTTGGAAAAAATATTCTAACTTTCAAATAGACAAACTATAAGATCTATGCTACTACTCTGAATTTGATGCTCATAAACATAGCTAGGAACTTCTATTTATAGTTTTTTCTCTAGGGTTGCATCGATGGGGCCCCATCAACATAGCAAACACTCTGTTGATGCGACCTCGTCTACAAGGCAACACCACGTAAATAAGGCCCATCAATGAGGCTGCATGAATGGGGCTCCATCGACATGACACTTTGATACTTATCATACCCCCATGACTAAATGAAAACTTCTCCTCGAGTTCCCTTACAAAATTAGGAAGGTATGGGATTATTGACTAACTTTGAATAAAACAAATTGACTTGAAAAAACTGAGTGCCCGAGTGTACGGATCAACAAATTATAGAAAATTATGATTTTCATGACACAAAATTCAACACCAAGACATGACTAAAAAATTAGATAGCAATTCTTTTGATAGTGTGAAGTCGGTGGAGAAGATCAAATAGTCCCAAGTGGTGGAGGCTCTTAAGGCTCTAAAAGACCTTTGCCAACATCAAGCACATGTAGTAGTTGAGGTAGCTATGGCTATCCTATTGCAGTTGGAACCTCTAGTGAAAGGTGACAAGCATCAAGCAATGCCTTTATCTTCTTCTCCTTACTTCAAGAATCATTCACAATCAACACAACATCATGAATGTGGGCTGTAATGGGGACATCCCATGAACAAGGCATTATTAGGAACATCTCCTTTACATTGACAAACTATGGAATGAATTCTTTGCATTCAATGTTGAACACCCTGACTATGTTTTGGAGCTCCTAGTAGTTGTTCATTCTCCTATCCAAGTTCTCGGTAATTAATTGTTAATCGGTGAATCATGAGAACTTCGAGTTCAATGTTAGCCATTGTAAGCTTGTCCTTAGTGTCCTTGTGGTGCTTGAACTCGGCCTCATACAATAAGTACAAGCTGGCCACCTACTTCTCTAACTTAGATCATGGCCATTCGATAGTCAACATGGCCAAATTTTCATAACAGAGATTGGCAAGCTTCATGTACTCCATCATCTCCTCAATTTGCAACTCCTTGATGCAAATTTCTGCTTTGTTGTAGGTGTATATTCCATCAATGATGGGTTGTCAAACTTCTCTACCTTGCTAGAGTTTCTAGAGGGCTTCATTTTCTTTTTCCTTTGCTAACTAAATATGTTTTTTATTCATTTATTTTTTTAGATTAACCTACTCTCTATAATGGTCTTTGACTTTCTCAAATTTGAGAGCTTTAGATTTCCAGGCGACTACTTCAATTGCATTTTTCTAGCGAAGGGTGCACACCTCCTCCATGGAGAGATTCCTATTCTCTACTACCAATCTCTTCAATTTTATGTTTTCTCTAGCTAGTTTCTCCTACTATTGATGGATGAAATCTATTAATTGTTACTTATGTGCATTAACATTCCACACACGATGATTCTCTATGGTCAATTGTATGTTAGCCTGGCAAGTCTGATCCATGGCCTTCTAAATTTGGCATTGTGTGGCCTCTACCAAGGACCGATAGAACACCATCCTCTCCATTACATCCTTAACCCCTTTTGAGTTTGGTATGAAGCTATTGCAGAGCTTCATCTCTTGTAAGTGTCGACTTCAGGAAGGCAAGATCAGCAATCTAGGCTCTTAGTTTGGCAACTTCCCCAGCCAAGCATCTGTTCCGCTCTCCAGCTATTTCAAGTTGCCCCTTAAAAATTATGTTCTTACTCCTTTCCTCTAGAAACTCAAAATGGGTTGTAGTAATGTTGTCTAGAAGGTCAAAGACATCCAAAAGTAGTTGCCTAGTTCCTACCAATCAATCTAGTAGTTCTTCATGTTGTGCTACGTTTATTCTATAGCATGTGGTTCCTATGAATATCTGCACATCTTTGAGTGTAGTGATATCTCGTGTAGATGTTACAGGTGCATTGAGAGTCTCAAAAATATGATTAGTAAACACTTCTATTTCAGTCTCTTATCCTTAGTGTTGCATCACCAAAACTATTATCCCTTCACCCTCCTCCAAGCACACCAAGAAAGTTACAACATTCCCAGAGATTTCTAAAAGTGGCTGTTGTTTTGTGAGAGATATTATAACCTCTTTGGTGCTCAGATTTGACCTCATGGTCAACTACATTCTTTGGGTTGAGAAAATGAGCCCACCCTCATCCATCAAACTGATTATTCAGGCCATCTCGTTGAGGTAACTCATTGTTGATGAGTAGAAGGATGGTTCCCCACCACTTATGCCTACTCATTGCTCTTGTCCACTCAAGAGCCATTTTTTGTATTCTCTCAACTATTGGGTAGTTGTAGCTATGTTTGGCACTATTATTTGAGTGGTAGGTGAATGTGGTGATCACTACTCCTCTTCTTGAATTGTGGTTGCAGGCATCCTGTCCTTCATCATTTCTACCTAATTGGTGGCTAGGATAGTTCTAATAGTGTTGTTAGTGTAACGAACTATCCTTCCCCTTTGACAAAGTTTTCTAATGAGGCATGGGAAGAGGAGTTCCTTCCTTTCGTATTTATTTTCTTTAAACCACTTCTCCATCTCTAAATAGATTAGTTGTGGAAGGTTGACTGAGAAACTTCCACTCAGAGTGGTGCATGCATGAGTAGAGAAGGTGGTGATTTTGCTTAGCCTCACCATGGGATTGAGGGAAAAGGCTATAATCTTATAATGGATCCTCTTTGCTAGTGTGAGCATGTCAAACTCCTTGCGATTGACACCATAACACCATTGCACCCATTCTTTCTTGATGCTCAAATCTACCTGCATTGGAATTTTAGTAAGATTTGCCCCTGTTTTGAGCAACCCAAGCACTGTAGCAATGGCCAATGCTGAGGAGGACACTAAGATGTTCTTGATCTTCACTGTTGCTCTAGGCTGTCTATTATTCCAAAATAGGAATGTCTCTCCCATGTACTACTCCCCGGTTGAAGTGATGATTGGCCACATGCAAGAGGCCTTTAATTGGTCCTATACTTCTCTTGGCACATGCCCTAGGAAAGGGCCAAAGTTTAACTCCTAGAGCACCAATTTTGGACCTCTTGCAATTTTATTTAACATAGGAAAGCCTCCATTAAGGTCACTTTGAGGTTTGCTGGTTGTGCTGGCACATCATCCCAATGACAGTGTTCTGTTGTTGCTGCTACTAATTCTAGAATCTATTTAATAGATTCTACTTCTACCTACTTCCTAAGAGGACCTATGGCATGGGTTGTCAATGGTTCTTCTTAGGCTTGTTCTTGGCCCTTTCCCATTCTTGGCCATTTCTCCCTTGGTTGGGATGGTCTTGCTTCCTATGTGTGCTTTCCTATTGATGCCATTTGTGGTCACAACACATCCATGGATTAGTAAATGTAATGTGTAACTTTAAATTTTCGAATACCTTCTTTTGTTAGTTAGCTACACTTTGGCTAAGGTTGAACCATGGTAGATTGATTATTTTATTATTATTTTATTAATTATTTATTATAATTATCTTCAAAGCTTGTTGCAAAGGTTTAACTCTTGTATTTTAGTGTTTAATAGTTGGGTTTCTTAGTTAAACCTTTATGGGACTTAGAAAAATTACGAAAAAAATTTCTATCAAAAATGGTACATTTGTGGCCCTCACAACTAATAGCTTACCTTTGGTAGTTGTAAGGTCAAATAATGGAGTGATTTGAATAAATGATTTGTGAGTTATGGGCTCTAAAAAATTGAAAAACTTCTTATGGGCTCTAAAAATTTGAAAAGCTCCTTTAGTATTTATGAGAAAATGTAAAATTTTCTAAGTGGGGTCATGCCTATTTATACTATTTTTACCTTACATTAATAGGGCCTTGTATTTGGGTTAGCTTCGTCAACGAGGCCTCGTTTACAGGGCCCATCAACCAAAATTTTGAAATTTAAATATCTCCAAAAATATAAGGAATTTTTCAATGAATTTGGAGTTCATGGAATCCTATAAAAGCCAAGTGATGAATGGCAAGGTACCCCTACACTCAACCATATGAATATGAGCGTTTTCACGTGCGATCTGGTCGAACTCTGCAGACGGACTAGTTGTGGCACCTAGATCATTAACCTTAGGTCATAGTTCGTTGCCTTCCCACCTGGACTAGTATTAGCTTTGTCACGTATGGTTTAGTCCAACGTGAGGTGTATGATGTGTTCCTAATCTAATGCTACTCCTGAAGGCAATGAAAGGTAATATTAACTAAGCTAGGAGAGAAAGGGTAAGAGAATCTAATCTAGCCTAAGTGCGATGAGCATTCATTCCTTGATCATCCATAGACTTCTTGAACTTCGTGCATAACTACCATTAGGATTACCAAGCGTAGATCCTAGGTACGCCACTAGGTTACCAAGTAGTCACACTTAAATGCTCGTAATCAAGTTGTACTCATTCTGCGTTTCTAGGAGATAAGGGTAAGAAAGATTAACTATGAAAGTGAAACACCACAAAATTTTGAGTTTAGTGCTTCCCCAGCAAGAAGCAGGTCCGTGCGACCCACAAACGGCCACGGCTACATTTGGCGTCGCACATTGCAACTTCTAGAATCAAAAGGCTTACTTTTCGCTAAGTGCAGTACTAGCGTATACGCCCAGCATCAACAGCGTATACGCCCAGCGTATACGCCCGACATTCCCAGCGTATATGCCCAGCAGACATCCAGCCCACACGCCCGGTGTACACGCCTCGTCTGTATGCTCGGCACCATAGATGCACACGCCCGACGATGAAGTCTCAATGAAAGAATGAAGACAACACTGAAGAGCAAGAATTAAAGCAAGTTGGCAGCCGTCATTGTATATGCCTAGCGTATACACCCAGCCATTGTTGGCATGTACGCCCAGCGTCCATAACATCTCCACCCAAGTTCGCACGTCCAGCATGTCTAGCGTATACGCCCAGCATGTACGCCGACATGATGTGGCGTATACGCCCCGCATATATGCCCGGAAGATGTAATATGTTGTATATTTGTAAATTGTATGCACCCGGTCAACGCACCACGTGTCTCCTAACCCGAGTCTAGCATAACAACCGGTATAAAAACCCCACTTTTCCACTCCATCCAGAGGGTTGGCAAAAAATCCCAGAGTGCACCAGAGACATTTACGCTGCACACCAGAGCTCAAAACCCTCTTACGCTGGAAAACCTGTATGTCGTGCACAGTCTCTACACCACGCCCACAGCGTAATCCAGCCTAGCTGCCCTCCCATCCACCGGGGCTGTTCGTCCGCCTTGTGCTTCGCCACAACTGCGTTAGACCGGTGCACTATATTCTCATTCTATAATATCATTGTTACATTTGCTGCATAAGATTGTTTACAATTTTACGTCAATTTGGTCCACACATTCTATTTACGCCCGTTTACGCTTACGCTCTATTTGCATCTGTTTTACGCTGTTTACGTCATTTACGCCCGTTTACGCTGTTTACGCATAACCCAGCGTATAGTGCTTTGGCATACGTGCAGGTAAATTCTTGTCTAATCCGCGTGCGAACCACCCAAGGTACTCTACCTTTGTGCATTCCAGCTCGCCCTTAGGCGAAGGCAGGGTCTTTTATTCTCGTCCTGCGATCCTACGGTCTCTATTTCCTTCCAGCCGATGACCAACGATTTCAGGCGGTACAGAAATTGACGCTAGAAGGAGGGCCTCCTAAAAAACTAGCTCGCAAACATCTCAGCGTCTACACTGATGAGCGTATACGCCACCAACCATGTCGTTTTCTACTAAAACCCCAGCCTCGTCTGGAAACCTTGCCTGCATGCCTACCAGCGTCTACGCTCCTCAGCGTTTTCACTGCCCTGTGTCAAACTCTGCAAGTCTTTCAGCGTATACACTACCAACTTCACAAGGACTGTCCACAGAAACCCCAGCGTCTATGCAACCTAGCCTAAAAATTCATCCTGCGAACTGTCCAGCGTCTATGCTGTTCAGTATTTACGCTATCCCTTGTCTTACGCTGAGCATCGTTTACGCTGTATTCTATTTACGCTTTGCCTAGTTTTACGCTGAGCCTTGTTTACTGTCTTGTTTTACGCTGTACTTTGTTTACGCCCTACTCTGTTTTACGCTCTATCCTGTTCACGCTGTACTCCATTTACGATGTACTCTGTTTACGCTGTACTGTGTCTACGTTGTACTGTGTTACGCTGAAACTGTATACGCCGCCTAGCATATACGCTGCACCCCTTACGTTGTATACGCTGTCTACGCCAACGCCATACGTTGAACGTTGAAGTGTATACACTGCACTTTATCCCTTAGTTTACACTATACTAAGTACACTAATTTAGCTCCTCTACCCCGTGTCATACCCTTAATGATTCATCATGAACCCCATGAACACCACTGCTGCAACAGCTCAAGCAACCGATGTCGTGGACGCCATGGCTGCCCAACAGCCCGCCCTGCAACATTCGGGAGTACAACCCACCGCAGGGCCCCGCCGGTCTCTAAGGTTGCAGGGAAGGGATCCAGCTACTAACATTATCACCCAGGATCAATACAATTTTATATGTATTAAGATACAAGCTAGCCTGGTTGTTGGCCGGGCTGAAATGGAAGTAAAGAGGCAGTTCGAACTATTTTACAGGGGAGGACACGAGTTCACCCCTTCCCCATATGATGTAATCCCGGTTCTGGAGCAATATTCGGAGCTCATCACATAGCTCCTCCTACAAAGGAGCCGCACGTTGGATCAACCTGCACTAGAGTCCCAACTAGAGGAAGAGGACGACTTTGCTACCCAATCTGAACAAGAGGATTCTTACCACACTCTGAGCCCGCAAGCACAAGTCAACTCCATTTTTCATCCTAGTACAGGAGAGATCCTGCCCATCCAACCCCTCAAATTAACTCACACACAAATGCCTCCATCACACACATCCTCATTTGCTCATGTGCCACCTCCGACTGATCCGCAATTCAGCACACTCCCTCTTGCCATCATCCCTGAGGCAACAGCCGGCCCATCTATACAAGCACCGCCCCCTCATGATAGCGTGGGAGGGACACTCCCACCCCGAGTGATAGGGATTCCACACGTGATACCGGCATCCACATCCGCTCACTACATCCTGCACATCCAAACGCATACAACCCCTTCTATCGCCGTAACCCAACAGGGGGTCCCTCCACAAAACATAGCTGCACAACGGGTAATAATGGGTGTTCAACCGCAGCAACATCAACCTTCTCACTATCACATACCACCCCATATGGCTCAACCAGCCAACGTTCCCCCAGTATAGCTACCACCATAGCAACCACAGCCTTTCCCCTATCACGTGCCACAAGTGCGACCCCCAGCCACACAAGTTTAAGCCTTTCAAACCACCGTCCAACAGTCTAACCTATATAATATAGCACAACCTCAATTTGCCATGTTACCGAGTGCCCAAGATTGGGCAGATGCTAAGAAACTGATGCAAGAATTAGCTGATGAGGTAAAATGCCTCAAAACAGTCGCCGATGGGGAGCTAACGGTAGTGGATTTCTACCAAGATGACCCCATCAGCTCATCTATCCTACCCTTAACCTTGCCCAAAGGTGTTCCCTTACCAACGCTAACCAAATACAATGGGGAGATAGATCCCAAAGCACACTTGATAACATTTAGGCTCGAATGCGTGCTCCTCCAAGCATGGCCCCATTCCATTCTCCAAGTGTTCCCCATGTCTCTCACGGGGAGAGCACTTGATTGGTATCGGGCCCTGCCAAGGAACTCCATCTTCTCCTTGAAAGACTTATTACACCAGTTCGTGACCAAGTTCAAGTACAACTTGAAACCCAAGGCCACACTGGATAGCCTCATACAGGTCAAGCAAGCACTGCTTGAACCTGTGTAGAAATTTATCTAGAGGTGGAGCGCCGCTCTCAATGAGTTGCATGAGCCAATCTCCCAGACTTACCTACTCACTATTCTAAAAGGGGCCATCAACAATTTCTTTAAATCTAAGTTGTATTACCTTAACGCGCATGACCTTAATCAAGCATTTGTACAAATTAAAAACATAGAAGAGGTGGCCCAAAATAGCCATGACCCTGCATACCTAGCCTTTAAAAATCAACACACTAAAAAGGATAAAGAGAAGGCTAAGGCCACCATAGCGGCAATAGCATGGACACAACAACAAAAAAAATCGCCAGTAACTCCTACTGACTACAACAAACCAACTCCCACAACCATGCAAGAATCATCATCACAATAGAACCCAACGAACCGTACGTGAAACTTTGAGAGGAAAGAACCCTCGCAATACACGCCTTTGCCAATGAAGCCTTCCCAGCTCTTCGATCAACTCCTGAACGTTGCGCTGATGAAACATAAATAGTTGTCCCCCGTGGCCATCCAGAGACATGACTGGTTCTGCCAACTCGTTCAGAACCCAAGTTTAGCAACGCCGGATGAGCCTCCCGTACCCAAAGGTTTCAGAATGGATCGCTTCTATGACTACCATCAACGAAACGAACATGGTACAGACTACTGTTTCACCTTGAAACAGGATATCCAGCGGATGATCGATGAAGGCCAAATCACTTTTGACAAGGCCAACCCGATCCAACCGCAGAATCAAGCTATGGGGGTGTACAAAGACCCCCTGAACACCAGCGAGGCGCCATACATCATTAGTACAATCTACCTTGATGATGGTTCTGAAGCAACCAACATTAGCATTGTCTATCCCTAGTATAAACAAGAAACACCCAATAAGCCGTTCGTAGTTCAAATTTCCCCCGCTGTGCCCATGCCCACGTCTAACGCCATGACAAGGGACAAACCGTATGTAGTACATGTCCCTCCCGTTGTCCCCTCAAATGTGTCAACCCCTCGACCTACTCCTTTCGTAATCCGAGTACCACCCGCCCTTGCAACAACGGAGGTCCAACCTCCACCAAAACCAACCCCGTATGTCATCAGGATACCTAGTCAGCCTCTTGCCCCATCATATCCAATCGTCCACCCACAACCTCGCCCAGCCCCATATGTGGTTAGGGTCCCAGGGCAACCCGAGGCTCTAAGGCCAACTCCACCCCCATGCAACACGCGAGAACGCCTGGCAGATAGGCTTACACGTGAGCGTGTGGAGAAGGAATGCCAACGGCTAGCTATGGGGCCACCCAAGCCCACTCCCCTTAACTCCATGCCCATGTCGTCATCCAACAACCGACCTAACACGAACAGTGAAGGTGAATCATCTAAAACACAAGAACCGCATAAAACAACAATTCCGAGCAAGAATGACAAACCAGCAAAACGGGAAATAAAACTGTTGGGTCCAATGGACCCAATCACTGCTGATGAAAACGTCCCTGATAGTAGAGATTTTGCAACGGCCCTGACACAAGTTACCCAAGCACTAAAACAGAAAAATACTTCACTAAGCCTGTACGACTTGGTTTTGACATCCCAAACACATCGAGAAGCTTTAGTATGTATGTTGACATCAATCCCGGTAAGTGAGGATTTGCCCCCAAATGAACCATCTATTCATGCGGTGATGCATTCGCCTCACGGGACTACTCCTAAACCCGTAAGCTTTCATGACAACAACATCAAAGTGGACAAGAAAATGGGGAAAATAACAACAACCCCCATGTTCATAACAATATGCGTGAACCAGTTCAAGATACATAGGGTCCACGTAGACAATGGAGCCGCAACCAATGTGGTACCGTACCCCATCGTTGAAAAAATGGGGCTTACTGAGTCAATTAAACTGACTGCAACTAATTGTTTAAAATCATTCAGTGGGTCACACGTAATGGTAAAAGGGACAATAACCTTGGATTTCATAGCGGGGGACCAGTTCCCTACATCTGCCGACTTCCTAGTGGTCGACGAGATGCCAAGGTTCAACCTAATATTAGGGAGACCCTGGTTGGCTCAACTCAGAGCTGTCTCCTCCCCCATACACCAAGAAATTCACCTGCCTTATGAGGTCGGTGAGGTCATCATACATGGGGAGGCAGCTACCCCTATCATTTCGTCCCATATGAACATAGATCAGGGCTCGGAATTTGAGATCGAAAACCCTAGCTGAAACGATAAGAATCTGCAACCACCGGTAAACAGTAAGCCTTCCAACACGGGACAAAAACCTCCTAAAACCGAAATGCCTACGTCGAACGTTGTACGCACACCTCCTCATACAGAAACAAATATAGAAAGCATGACAGACACTGAGACACCTGAAAACACTAACATAGAAGCCATTCCATTGGATGTCCCTTGGGCTGAATTACCATTCAACGTGATCAGCGAGGGGGATGCCAAATACAAAATCATACTAGTTAATAAATCGCAAGACATAAACATAAAAAGAATAAAAAAATAATTAAAATAAGATCAACATTCCTCGTGGGGGGAGACATTAAACTATAATACATCCGAAATGACACTAAACTATGACAAAACCCAAAACACAAAAAATAATAATAATAAACAACAAAAAGATTAAAATTAAACAACACTCCTTGTCCAGAAAGACGTTAAACTATCATGTCTGCAATGACATAAAACTAGCCACGATCAGAGATGGTCGGTCCACCAAGAAACTTATCCACTCTAGCCAAAATATTGCTCGATTACAATGGGGCCTGAAATGGCCTTAAACTACGCTTAAGGGCCCAAAATGGCTTTAAACTAGTGCGTACTTTGTTTTTCTTTTCATGTGTCATTTATGGTTACTTCGGTACATTACGCTTTAAACAAAGAAGTAAAACTTAAAAACATTTTATATTATCGGGTCGTGTGTGCGATCAAACTCAAAATAAGCCAAAACATTTTACATTGTTGTGTCATGTTCACAATTAAATTCAAAAAACAACAAAAAATTTCTTACATACAACATTGTACAATCACAGCTTTCAACTGCTTTCATCCGTTTCAAAATTTTCAAGTCACATTTTCCACATAAATCTGAGTCAAAGACAAAACATCAAAAACTTAAAAAATTAAAACACTAAACATTCGAGGTAGGAGGGTCGTCCCCTCAAGATCCACCAGCGTCAGGGGCCCCTGCTCCACTGGGGCCAGCCTCTTGGGCATCATCACCACCTTCATCCTAAGAACAAACAACCAATATAAGGATAAGCGAATGTCAAGATGTTAAATGTTATTCAATAAATTAACTTCATAAGAACAAAACACTTACCATAGGAGATCCCCCCAAGCCAAACTCTAGTCAACGAAGGATTTCTTCCTCTGAAACGTTGGCCCAGTCTGTCCCATCTAGGCCTAAGTCAATGTCTGCCAAAGTTTTCCCCTTATCGACAACTGACCAGGTAGGACGTTTCAGAGGAAATTCGACAACCGACACTTCCCCATAAGCAGTTGTGATCACCCTTGTAGGTGACTCCATTTCCACAGTTGTATTCTGAGCAAAAGTATCGAAAGAGGAACGCAAACCCAAACCCTCCACAAACATCTTGCGTTGCCGCTTTTCGATGGACACCTCTTTTAACGACTTCTTGTAGTAATGTTTGTGATTCTTCTCGTCCTAACCCCACTTACGAACCGTGGAAGAAAAAGCTTTCCAATCCTGACATTTAAGGTTCAGGAGATCAATTTGGGCTTTGCGCTCTGCCATTCTCCGAGTCAGCGATGCATGACGATTCAGCAAATTCCAATATCTTGTATACGTGACCTCGGACGTTCGCCAAGAGTGATCGCCGCTTAGCCTAGCAGCGGTGAACTCGTACCGGGCCTTCAGATCGTCACGCTCCACTGACAACTCAGAGACTTCCTTTTCTTTTTCTTGAATTTGTAGCCACAACTGCTCAACGGAATGCCTACAGGTCCATAACAATTTAGCATTGTGCACAAAGCCTTCCGTAACTCCATCATAAATAGGCCTTGGCACTTGTTCCACTTCTAGGGAAAGTGTGGTTAAATTTTCTATGCTGACGCTCTCAGAGGGATCCCATCTCAATTTAGCTCCTATCCACGTAAAAAATACAAACTTTAGGACAATATAAATAGGATGTGAATTTCCAAACCTTTCAATAATGTATACCTATGTCAGGGTGGGCCTCTTGGATCCATTCAACGACTTCTCCCGCAAGTCCAGCCACAAAATCCATTTTGCTTGGCATTTCAGACCAAGTAAATGGCTCATGGGTACGCGATGAACTAACCTCAGCGGTCCTCTCCAGGGGAACCATCTTCATTGGTACATCCAAACGCACTGTCCTAGTCTCGCTACCTTCATCTAGACAGGATAAAAACATAAAAAATAAAAAAATAATACCACAAAATGACAACTAATAGGAGAAATCAAAACAAGATAAAAGGAAAAACGTACCATGCCCTTCATCACCCCCTGGGGGAGCGCCTAAATCCAAATCTCCCTAAAGAAACCTACGGAACATTTGATCAACACTGCCTTGGTCGTCCAACGACTCAGTTCCTGTGGTCTTCTCCCTTAACTCCTCCGTCCCTCCACCTTGGCTCTTCTCTATGTGTTCTTCCTCGTTGTTTTTCTCCGTATTGGTTTCCTCCTCCTCCGTGATCGTCTCTAAAGCCTGCTTTCTTACTGCTTTAAAAATCAAGCCAAAAAATATCAACGATATGTAAGCAATTGAGGTAAAAGTTATAAACAAAATGAAAACACTAAAGTAATGAGCAGGCGAGTTCCACTCACCAGGCATCTTGAAGCGTATCCGCTTTACACATGGCTGGCTCACACCGAAGACCTCCTCAGCTGGGTGCTCAGGCCTCTTTAGCTTTGCCTTAGCTTGGCCAACGATTTCCTTGATGACCCATTCGGCCTTTCTAGCAGTGTAAGGCACCTCATCTGGCTCCAACCCCAAACTGTCACGCGTGTGGATTGAACCGCCAGATGATCCCCCTGTGGTAATAGAAGCAGATTCATCGATGCCTTTAGGTGCATCTTGGGATTTGGCTGTGTCATACAGGTGATTGATCCACGGGTGGGATAATTGACCCCAATCCCGCAGGACGAACTTGTTATCTACGCGAACTAATAGGAACTTGACAAAACGGCGAAGGTAACCAATGAAGAATGCAAAGGTGAAATGGGATTACGCCTCGACATTCGAATGCAATCGCACTATCTCCTTATGCATGCCCGACAATAAAAATCGTGCCCAGTTATATCGCATGCCTATTTCCAAAATAGTTTGCATGACAAGAACAGCCTCAACCCCAAGGCACCTCACCTGGAAAAGAGTTTTGGGGAATGCCCGTGCTCTGAACAGGGGATATAGTTCGTTCACTTCTACAACTTTTGCCTTCCCCTGCATCGGGAATCCCTTCGCACCCTTGGCCACGCCTAGCCAATCCTCCAACTCCCGAATCATCTGGAGCTCTTTATGAGCTCTGTGTAATACTACATTCAAGCCATCCACTGGCACGCCAAATAGGTTCGAAAAGAACTTGGGTGACAGATGGAAAACTACCTTCACACCCTTAATCCGAGTGCTATAGTATGAGACAGACTCATTAAAGGAGTCTACAATCCCGATTATCTCCCCAATGGAAACATCAGGACTTGGGGTCATAAAAAGCTCCATGAGCCCAGCATCATCTAGGCAACGAGCGAGGGATGGAGGAGCACAATTTCATAACCACTTCTGGGCCTTTGCCACCCTTCCGAACTTCATCGACAAATTCGTCTTAGTTCGCCCAGTGGTCATCGGATCCTCACCCGAAGGTACATCAACTATAAAAGCAATTTAAAATGGTCATATCAACGTGAATCAAGAAAATTGGACAAACCCACTAACACATCTAAGAAATGTTATCATTTACCGTTAGTGGCAGATCTAGATGTGCTGCCAAGATCATGAGAGAAAACTGGCCCGTTGTTAGTCCAGTCTTCATGCAGCCACCCACGAGCCTTGCACATCGCAAATGCTCTGGAGAACTGCTTGTGAAAGTGGATCATCGAACCCTTCGTTTGACTTAGTACGGTCCCGCGAAGGGTGGGGCCTATCATAAATGCTTCCTGAGTAGTGTGAGCAAGGGCCAATCCTTCATCTTCAATGAGTGTCCCATCCGGGTGGGTCTTCGGCCTGTAAGCAAATATAGGTCATAACAAGAAACGAACACTGAACAGCGAAAGGAAACAGTAAACTGAAACATGCCTACCTGGCCACTCGATACACTGTGCTAGGAGGGTTCTAGAATAATGTATGTGCACAGGCAACTATGAACAACGTATTGTTGAGATAATCCAACCCTCGTGGCAACAGTGCCCACACGCGCATTAATGGGCATGTGGCCTAGGGCCCATGCATAGTGCCATCTTCTTTGACAAAAGGCCCCTCGTCAATATCCTGTATAAAAACCATGACACCCTCCGCAGCCCCCGACAGCGTCTCCTCAAGCACACTCCGTGCAGTCACCTCGTCAAAGTTTGACCAGATAGCCACCTCGAAATTGTCCAATAGGAAGGACAGAAATCCACATGCGCCTCCCCTGAACCAAACCCCGCTGTCATCCACGGTCAGATCCAGGGGAACCTCGCCTTGCTCAACAAGGCCGACCCATGTTAATACCTTGATAAGTCCGACAACGATGAGGAAGCGTTTGCTGTCCCTGCAAACAATCACGATACCGTGACAGATTAGCTCGAAACGTGAAAGTTTACATCATAAATCGACACTTGAACTCTAGAAAAATTCTACTAACCGTTTGCGTTCAGCATATACGCCACGTAGATCAGCGTATACGCTAGCAAGGCTATTCACACTTAGCGTAAAAATGCAGTTCACACTCAATGTATACGCTGAGCACTGAGCGTAAACGCTGCCTAGTGCAGCGTAGACGCCAAAAATCAACTGTCTTACGCTCAGCATATACCCCTACGAAACCCTCGGCGTATACGTCGTAGCCCAATTTAAGCGTAAACAGTCTACACCAACACGGAATAAATAAGTTTACGCCAGAAAGAGGAAAAACAAGTTTACGCTGAAAGACCACTGCAGGCTAACAGCGTATACGCCGAATAAACCCTAAGCGTATACACCATCACAGTAAACAAAATTTACGCGGGTAAAACAAGTGAATCACGCTGACAGGACTGCACAAGAAACTCATGGCGCCGTGGTTTACACTGATATGCTAGTACAGGGAAAATGTTTACGCTGACAAAACTTTACGCTTTAAAGTGACACTCGGCATATACGCAGCAAAACCCCATGCGCCTAAAAAACCCTTACGCTCGGCGTATATGCCGAGACTGTCTACGCTATACAGGACAAAGCACAGAAATACTTAGAGACAGAGATCAGAGCCTACCTGTGAGATGTCATGGGCCAGGATGGGATCCTTGGCCTGGGCAAGCCCTGCAGCATAACCTCCGTCTCCTCCGTGAAGGTCAAGTCGGGACCCTTCCTCCCTTGGTCCTCCACTTCTTTGCCCTTGCCCATCTCGGCCTATTTACGCTAACGATACAAGTCTACGATGCTGAGAAGAAGTGTCTACGCTAACGCCTGGAAGTTTACACTTCGCATCTACGCTGGGGTTTAAGGCTCAGCGTCTACGCTGGGGTTCTGCTTCGGCGTCTACGCTCGAGGAAATTTACGCTTACGCTAAGGCAATGCAGTTCACGCTTACGCTTTCACAGTTTACGCTGCCGCTTACGCTCTGTCGCTTTCAAAGTAAAGCAAATGGACCCCCCC